>JACEFO010000021.1:0-29646 GCA_015342445.1 Digitaria exilis
GACTTCACTGTTTTATTCAGATATCATGCCTCTTCTTGTAAGCGTGTCGGACATTACTGCTCACCAGCATATCATGGTCAATTTGTTCTAAGCAATCAATTGGTTAACAGGTGAATGAAGAGCCAACTGTAGGAGAAGAAGCTTACGTGTGGTTTGGTTCTGTATTCCCTTTGGCTTGTGACGTCGTCAATGCTCGATTCACTTTTGAAGCTCTCACTGCTACCACAGCTAACAGGCTACATTACCCAGCATATGAAAGATTCCTGAAAGAAATGGATAAGTATGCTGCCTGTTCCCAGTTGGGTCAAGTGTTCTGTATCTCGATATAACTGTCAAATGTATTAAGTGTAACATTTTTTTGAACTTTTTCTTTAGGTCATTCAAATTTTTGCAAAATTTGCCAACTCCAACTGGAATTGACTTTGCCGAGGATGAATTCATTTTGCACATGGAGGGGACAGCAGGAACACAAAGGGTAGTGAGGCACATTGGAACCGCTAGTGCCAGGTTATTCCAATCTGATCACTTATTCTATTTATTGTGATCGCTTCCATGTCTCAATTCTAGTAATCTGAATTATTAGCTTCATTCATTCAGCGCTAATTGTTGTAAAGCCTTAGTTTGTAATCTTTGCAATTTTTGGCTGTCTGTTTATTAGTCGTAGTGACCTTGACAAACAAGGCACTGTATTTTGAGCTTCTGGCAACATTTCATACACTCTGCTATCAAGGTTGATCTTTCAGACACTGAATACAACACCCAAATTAACACGGCTTCAACAGGCCCTTTTTGTGTGCCTTTGTTGACAAAGCCATCGTGTTTGACTCGCTGCTGAGTTTTACCGCATAGATCCTTTTGGTGTTCATTACGAAGAGCTCAGACTGACGACAATTAACCTAACCATTCATCTATGCAGACGAAACCTCTGTTTTGGAGTTCCGGAGATTGCACTCAACACGGCCGTGATATGTGCCTATTACTCTGATCAGAGAAGTAATCTTTTATTCACCATTTAATCAATAGTACTAGCATAGAATCCCCCATTCACAAATGGGAGGTGCACTCAGAGAATTATATTGGGGAGTAATAAGGCTCCATGCTGCAGAGAGAATGCTAAGGATAGTCACCACGCACCCCCTTCATACGCTTTACGTATTCTCACTGTATGATGACCTGCTAAAGGTGATTTTGTACTTGAACAACTAGCATAGCCATCTGAAAAGACCTCACACCATTACTTCAGATTGAGTGCGTCCTATGTGTTTTCAAGGTTTAAGCAAGTCTTATGCGATTTCTTGAGTGCGGAGATAGAAAAAGATAATGACACAGAGTTCAATAGCCACGAGCAGCCCCTGGCATCCTTAAGAAAACAGATTGATCAAGTAAAAGATGAGGCGCAGGAAGTAACCGCTGCCAATGCTGCATTGAAGGGATGAACGGAGAAGGCATCACTGATAGCCTTCTTGTACTTGGTACGATCATTTCTTTATGATTTACTTGGTATCGTCGTTGCTCTTCTTAGTTCCGACTAAACCAGCAATCTGTTACTTTTGTGCAGGTGTTAGTCATTCCATCGCAAAATTGCGTCCAGTGATCCAGCAGATACATTATCATGGAGAGGCCGTATTGTTACAGCCAGTATTCTTGTTGTAGCTTTGGTTAACCATATACAAGTAAAGCACATGTCTAATCACATCGGTAGAATCTTTACCTTGGAATCAAGAAAAGTAATGTAAACAGAAAATGTGATGTGCTTTTTTTTTTTTTGCTGATTGCAGTGAGTGGTTCAATTATGTGTTAGCCGCATCCTGATCTGGCAGTTGCCCATGATGGTTTGGGCTAGACAAAGAAAGATTGGTAAGATATGCTCGGAAGTGATCATCGACACTTCATCAGACAAGACAACAATGGAGAGCATAGTGGAAGCACAGCAGAGTCTGAAGAAAAGCGCACGATTACATCAAGACAGCAACACACCGCCATCCTCAGGCTGTGGTCCATCGCGCCTAGCGAGGTCGCCAAAGTACCATTGCAACTGATATGTGGTTTGATGATCCTTTCTGCCATTTTGGTCGTTCTTTTTTGTTAGATTGAAATGATGAAAGGCTAACAATGCTTAGAACTTAACTAAACAGGATCACCTAGCCTATACAAGATCACATCTAGCTTAGATCTAATGCGGAAGTAAATGGAGTCAGATCCGGCCTTATACCAGCGGTGGTGTTGTCCATCGTGAGGGTGAAGGCCGGAGAGGCGCATGTTCAAGTTGACGTTGAGGGCGACGTCGGGCTTGTAGCGAAGTCTCTCCTTCAGAGACTTCGGTGGATGACGGCGGCCTTCTTGGGCGCTAACGGGATTGGCCTGCGACGGGAGGAACTCGAGCTTTCCAGGCCTTCCAGTGCTTCTGATTGATCGGTGTAGGGTGGATGGTTCCGGGGACCTTGGGAAGCGTGAAGTGTACCTTTTGGGGTGGTACGGCCTCTGCTTATATAGCATTTGTAGGCCCGGGGCCGAGCCCTCAGGTTTCCCTTATCGTTGCCTCACGATCACGGTAACAAATCGGACTCTGTTGGAGCCGATATTAGAGATTTGGATGATAAGGATTATTCCTCCTTATCTCGGGTATGTTTGTTGACCTGACGGTCACAAAAATATCCAACACTTTTCTGTCATGAGACAAAATGTAGAAGATCTCTTTAGTAACATCTTACCGTTCTGTTATGTTTGCACTTTGCAGCAATACAGAGACCATGATATGGATACTGACCGGGTCCGCGGTGGCAGTGGCCGTGATCCCGTTCAAGTTTCATCCTAAATCGGGCTGGCGGCGGGCGGCTTCGCGGCGAACACGAGGATCGCGAAGGCCATGTCGAACCCGCAGGGCGGCCGGCGGTGGAGGGAGTGGTGGGAGTCCATCCCCGCCGTCCCCGTCCGGACAGTTGACAAGAGCCAGCTCTGAAAATGGCTTGACGAAACGTCCAAAACTTTCCGACCAGGTGTTGGTACGCTCTGCAGGCTACGGCTTTGAGTATGTTTTGCAGTGGAACGGTGTACACTTCTGTATGATCGTGGACAGGTATTACGACTTGCGAAAGAGAACTCTTCAGAACCTGTGTTGTTCAGGAATAAGCCATCAAAGTTGTGAGCTGAGAATAAACGATTCTGGCAGTGGATTCAGGGTCATTACGTTTTGTCAATGTGTTATCAGTTTGTTCACTGCGTTTTCCTTCCCTCTTGAGCATCGCAGCGCTGCTCTGCAGTGAAAAGCTAATGCGCTGACGACTCCTGAATCCCAACCAAATGATCCTGATGTCTGCTTGTCCTTATACAAGAACCGTTACCTTTGTATCATGATCAAGCTTGGACTATTGCTTCCATGAGATCATTTGGAGCACATGTTTTTATTGTGTCTGTGCAGTTGGTTGTTATTTAGTCAAGCACGCACTTTCGTGACTCTGACCCGTCCGGTCTGACACAAAATGTCCTTTTCCTACAATCCTGAAATAAGACTTCACTACTTTTTTTGGCACAAATTTAGAATCACGCCTTCGCCTGATAAAAACAAAACAACTTATATACCGTAAATTCGGGTATACTACCATGTGTTGCTACCTCTTTATACAATGGCACGACACGTGGGCTCTTCGGTACTCTAAAAAGAATTAGATCCTCCCATATAAGGAATTAGAATCACAAAACTCCACCAGAATCACAAATTTCGTGTTTGTTGCCACCTTCTAACCAACTACGGCTACTCCTCGTACATGCCGGAATCAGGCATTTACCCATCGAGATCGAGGAATCTGTCTTGACATCAAAAGGGGTTGGTTATTATCCTGTCTCGGTAAATGAGGAGATATTTTCCGAGCCAATGTGCATGCGCCGTCCCGATCCAACCCCCGAGGCTCCGCTCCGCCGACGCCATGAACAGCCGATCAACACGGCCCACTCACAACACGAGCAAGGCAAGGCCGCGGAGGCGAGCGTCACCGCGCCGGGTCTCCTCCTCCTCCTCGCCGTCGCCGCCAATAAAAGCGAGGAGCTCCCCTTCTCCCCCCACGCAGTAGAAACCGCCCCGCCATTCCCACCCGTTCCCCGTCTCCTCCCTACCCCCACCTCAATTCCACCCCAACCCGCGGCGAGGCCCTCGCCGCGGGCGCGCCCAGCTCAAAACCCTAGCACCTCTCCATCGACTCCGTCTCCCCGTGCTGCCTCGCTCGCTTCTCCGCCCTCCCGCACCGGCTCCTTCCCTCCACGCTCGCAGCTCGCCTCGTGGTGGGTGGGGGGCAGCAGCACGTGCTCCTCGCGCGATGCGCGCGGCCTGCTCGGGGACCTCGACGACATCCAGCTGGCTCGCCGCGGCGGCTCCTCCATGGACGAGCCCGAAGGCGTGAAGGGGAGAGAGGAGGTGGCGTCGGGCCGCGAGGCCGGCGAGCCCGAGGCCGAGGAGGCCGGGGACGGGTTCCAGCTGGTGACGCACGGCAAGAAGAAGAAGAGCGCCAGCGACCAGGAAGGTGGGGCGCGCCGTTCTCGGCGCCGGGTCCGTGCGGGCGTTGACCAAGGACAAGGGAGCCGCGCCGGGGACGAAGCCGAAGGTGCCCTTCCACGATCCGAGCATTCCCCGGCCGCAGGACGTGTACAAGATCATAGTGGATAACTACAAACCGTTCGAGCATGTCTGGCTTGAGCGCAGCGAGGACGGCACCCGGCGTGTTCACCCGCTGGTCAGTGCTCTATTTCGTCCGCTAGTGGCTCTTTTTTTGGCCACGTTGCTGTCGTTTGGTGTATTCAATCAGATTGGGGGTGATATCAGATATGAACTCTTTGATCAGTTTGTGAGGCATGGCTTGAGTAAAAATTGGTTTATATTGCTTTGTTTGTTGAGTCTTACTCTAGAGACCAAACACCTGTTGAATCAATTACTACTGCCCCTGTTTGATCACTTGGTGTGTATATGCTGGGCCACTGGAGGAGTTGGGCCTTTCTCTATGGTGTGAAATAAGGAATGGTTACAAATACTCAATTACTCTGATCGTCTATGTTGTTTGATTAAATTAACGATTCAACTTGGAGAGATGGCTCTGTGATAGTGCATGTATAAAGTGAAAGAGGAAATACTGAGCATTAGTTGACATGTTTATATTTTTTGTGGTTGTGAATTATGGAACTTATTTATTCTTTGACAGCCATAATTAATCGTTGAGCATGCTGACTGAGAGACTAGGTTAGTTTGGTAGAAGAGAATTAGTATGCATATTGATATTTGAAAGTTGAAAGGTAGTCTCCTTGCAGACAATGATCTGTACCAAGGAAAAATAAAATCAACGTGGTGTTTTTCTTTTACAAAAGTCACAGGACTTCTCTTTGTTTCGTGTTTACACTGTTCAAATGATTTGCTCGCATCCTTGCCCATGTAGCATAAGTGTTAACTTCTTTTCATGCAGGAAAAACTGCCTGTTGAACAGTTTTTTGACAGAAATGTTCCTGAGAGTGAACCAGTCAAGCCATCTGATTTAGAGGATACTCCATTTACGCTAGTTGAAGATCACAAAGGCTTGGTGGAATTAGCTAAAAAGCTGAAGAGTGTAACTGAATTTGCTGTAAGCATTTGGAATCCACTTTTGTTGTTTATAAGTTCCAAATGAATCTATGCCTACCTGCCACTTATGTTGTACTGAATATGGAAGATCGAGGTCGCCAAGTATTTGTTCTGCTTTTCATGATTCCGATCTGAAAAACTGTTAGCATGCTTCCCTTGACATTTGTCCTTGCAAAGTTTATTTCATGCACATAAGTCACCAGAGTAGTTCTCGGCGGACTAATTAGAGATTTAGAGTTAAGCATGGCCATCATTATTGCTATATATTAGTGGTCGTGGAATGTACATTGACTTTGGCGGATTTATACCAGAACATTTGGGAAAATTCTTAAACTAGATTGCTTTTGTAACAGTTTTGACAAGAGCGTGTATCATACGGATCATATTAGGGTCAAATATAAGAGCTTATGTTGGAGCATTCTATTTTGAAATTCAAATGGAGCCAGTATTTTATACTTCTTGTTCAATGTGTATGATTTTTATACTTTCTTGTTCATACGGATCATATTAGGTTTCTTCTGTTGCTTGTATTTTTTTTTTTTACTTCTTCCTTGTTCGACAACACTAACCTGGCTTCCTGCCATGAATTATATGCTGTAACCTTGGTGGATATGTGAGCAAGCTCATGTTCCACGTTTTCTTCTTATTACCCTTTTATGTTCCAGGCCATCTAGCATGGAATAAAACATCTTCTAAGGTCTTCATGACGTTAACAATGTATTGCCTCATTTTCAGGTAGATTTGGAGCACAATCAATATAGATCATTTCAGGGATTGACCTGCTTGATGCAGATTTCAACCAGAACAGAAGATTTTATCGTGGACACTCTTAAACTTCGCATATACATCGGTCTCTACTTGCAAGAACCTTTTAAAGATCCAACCAAGAGAAAGGTTTCGAAGAACTCATCAGTAGTGTCTATCTATATGCACTCTGATTTATGGTTGGTAATTAGTTCTTGATCAAATAGGTAATGCATGGCGCGGATCGTGATATAATGTGGCTCCAACGGGATTTCCACATTTACATATGCAATCTTTTCGACACCGGACAGGTAATTTTTAAATGAGGACCAATAATACCATGATTCTTGTGCCTTCCACTTTGCTTCTTTCTGTATTCTCCTCAAGATACTCATTTGATGTTTAATAGACTGAAGTTTGAATTTTCTGTCCAACCTTAATAGGCTTCTAGGGTCTTACAGATGGAGAGAAACAGCCTAGAGCACCTATTGCTTCACTTTTGTGGAGTGACAGCAAAGAAGGAGTATGACTCTACCCAATAAACTCTGTTCTCATTTGTATCCACAATTAAATTTGTTCTTATTAAAGGATAATAAATTTATAACAATAGACTCTGACCTCCTTTGTATCCACAATGAATTTGTTCTGATTAATGGATGCATTTTTTTTTTGTAGATATCAAAATGCAGACTGGAGGTCGAGACCACTTCCTGATGAAATGATCAAGTATCTATCATGGGTTTCTTTTCTGTTGTGTTTGGTGTTGATTACTTTGCTCCACTATTTTTTTTTTTACTCAAGTATGTGCAACTGATGTTACTTTCCAGGTATGCTAGAGAGGATACACATTATCTGCTGTATATATACGACTTAATGAAACAGAGACTACAAAGGGAGTCGACACCCGAAAATGATCTTCTTTTAGAGGTAAAATTCTTGTTTTTGTGGTTCCCGTCTTATATGTGATATGAGAGCACAGTTTGGAATTTATCACCTCTTTGGACATACCTTAAGTGTAGCACTGTAGGTCTGCAGCTTCCTAAAAGGAAACTTTTCTTTCAATAAATTTGAAACTGCATAACAGATAAAACAATATTGATCCTTCTGCCAACTGTCATCCATCCTATTAAAGAATTTTGCTATCTCTTAATTCAATCAATTGCTACCCATGATCCTGATTTGTAGTTTTAGGTTCTTTTTTTCATGAGATTTTTTTTGTTGCTGCAGGTTTATAAGCGCAGTAATGAAATTTGCCTACAGTTTTATGAAAAGGAGCTGTTGACCGATACATCATATCTCCACATATATGGGTTTGAATGCTGCTTCCTATATATAGTTCTTTCACTTGCTCGATATGCACAGGAGTATATTTTTGTGTACCTATCTGGTTAACCAAAGTATGTATATTATTACAGGTTGCAGGAACATGAACTGAATGCAAAACAGCTGGCTGTTGTTGCTGTAAGAGCATACGTTATACATTCTTGCATGATTATTCTAACTTGAATATGTGTAGCATGCAACATGCCATTTCCCTAGAAATGGATTTGTGTCTGTTAGATACCAAATCTTTCTGTGGACTGCTGATAATTTGTTTAGGATATAGCATTTGGATGCTTTGACTTTTGTCAGACATCATTTTTGTAAATAACAAGTTAATGCATTTTCCTCCACCAACCCAGAATTGTCACTTCTTATGTATTTAAGATTATATTGTATCCAGTTTCTTCTATCGAAATATTTCATGTATAATAAGCAGTCCTTCTTGATTATTCTCCCCCTGACTCAGGCTCTACATGAGTGGAGAGATCGTATAGCCCGTCAAGAAGATGAGAGCACTGGTTATGTATTGCCAAATAAGGCTTTAATTGAGATAGGTATTGATATTTCATTTAGATTGTTATGGTGAAAACCAGATGTGTAATTTTGCTAACTCTTTCATTGTTCCCTTTTTTGGATTCAAAGCAAAGCAGATGCCTACAGATACTGGGCATTTAAAAAGAATAGTTAAATCAAAATATCCATTTGTTGAGCGCAGTCTCGACGATATCGTATACACCATTTGGAACGCGCTTGAATATTCTTATGCCTTTGAAGGAATAGCTGAGCAACTAAAGAAGGAACGGCTGGAACAGGTTTGTTCAGCTGAACTTCTGTGGATTCAGTTTTTCATTCGTTCATTCTGAATGCTTTAGCACTGGGTGCTTAAGGATTCCTTTTGAAATCAATGTTTTACCTTATGCAGTTGGCATTGAAAAGTGTTCAGGCCAGTGATGAAACAGCTCTTTTGGATGCTGTCAGTGATAGGAGTAATACTGATCCAGCTGATCCCTCTTCTGTGGCTCCTTCGTCAGTTTCAGTTTCAAATGTCAATGTTGCTTCTGGCAGTGGGGCTGGTTTAATGAATGAAACAGCTTTGATCGACAGAATCCACCTAGAAGACAATATTCAGACCATATCATCAACTAAGACCTTCAAGACCGTGTCAGGCCTGACCAGACAAGTTGATAAGGATGTCCTGAGCAATAATAGATATCAACAGGTAAGAAACATATCAAACACCTTTGTGATTTTCATTATTTTCTATACTTATATTGCTATGTTGTGTATAAGTCTCAGGCTACTCAAGAACTGAAGAGACCCACTTTAGGAGCTTTAGGAAATTCAGCACCTGGAAGAGAGACAGAAAATTTTGGAGGGTTTTCAAAGGAGCAGGTACAGGCAAACTATTCCCATCTGAACAATGAAAATATTACATTATTCATTCTTAATACATGGTTAGTGTATAACAATATACTATTATATTTTGTTGATATGTTTAAGAGTTGCGTACAATGTGCATGGCCACACTAGCCTTTTGGTTCATCAGCTCTATAATGCTATTGTTCTTAATTTTTCCTTTTACTGTACTTTTTTTTTTTTGAGTTTCGAATAGAGTCTTTGCTAAAGGTTAGCTTCAGTAGTCTTACAATGTGTCTTTGCTGTTGGGTTTGCAATTTTACACTACTAAATTCTTGGTATGTTTTACCTTGTCATTGTGTTTATTTATGTTCATGAAGAAAGTTGTGTGTTTTATGATTGTACTTTTGCCGATTGCTGTTCAGTTTCAAGGTGGGAACGATTTGGAAAACTTTGGATCTTCTGTGCTTCCTTTCCAGCAGCAGTTCTCTGGTGGAGCGAAATATTCAACTGCTATTGGATCCATTGAATCATTTTATCCGAATACTGGAATGCACAACGACAATATTTGGATTCAATCAACTCAGATGAATGAAGGGATGCAGCTGGGCAACATGACTTACTACCCGCACCTTCCAGGGTATAACACTGAAGTTGTAGGGAGCCACTATGAACCTGAAAGCATGCAGATGTCCAGCTATCTGTCTGGTTTTGAGCCTGCTTTTCAATCAATGAGCCAAAGTACAGGAACAGGACTACCTCATAAGGAAGGAAATTTCCAGAATTCGATGAGACGGCAATCTTACCCACCTTCTGGTAACAGATATGATAGATCATACCAGTAGCTGCTCTGATGTATAGCAGAGGTGGAGGAAAAGATGGCCACCCAGCATTGAGCCTTCTTGTGCAGAAATTGTTTGTGTAGAGAACAGAGACTTGGGCTATTTTACTTGCCCTCCGACTAACATTGACGGTAGATGCAGGGTCTGGGAAGTGCCATCTCATTGGCTCATGTAACGGGGGTACGGGAGGAACTAACAAACATGTGTTGTGGTTCACTGGTGAATACTGGCATTGCACAGGGTGGTATAGTATAACTGGTATAGTGTGGCACCTTAATACAGAAAACTTTGAAACAAGCACCTTTGTTTGTCATTTCTTCCTTCTGCTAGTCTTTCGTTTTCTGCTGTCATATTTTTTTTCTGTTGGTTTCTTTCATTGCTGTGTACTCCAACCTATGGGCACTGTCTCAACACGTTCGTACCTAGAACCAATAGGTTCAACTAAACCGATCAAATTCGAATCCATGGGCCATGGGACGTGTCCAATTAATTTCTCTGTCCCGGTTTCGATTCTTCAGCATCCTGAGTCTTCCTTTGATTAATTAGTAGTAGCGAAGCTAGTGTGCATCATGGCCACGGTAGCAGGATATGATTGCATTATTACTTAATGCATGTCACGTGCCGCTAGCGCTAAGCGGTCTCGTTCATGTTTCACGGGGCGCTTGCTTGATTTCCTTTTGGAATACGAAGCTGGCGGACACGTCATAGAGAGCGCCGACGCGCTGAGGTGTGGGCTGTGAGTTTGTGACTGTATTTTCTTTTCAATCGCAGTATAAAACACAGTAGTGAAGGCGCGAATGAGTACGCAGTTGGGTAATTTCAGCACACGCCTGTTCCACCATGGCGTTCTCTTTTTTTTTTCTTCAAAAGTCCACCAAGGCGTTCTCTTTTTTTCCCCCCAAAAGTCAACCAAGGCTCATCACATGTCAGTGACACAACACCAGCAGCATGGAAGTGAAGAGGCGAGCTACTTCTCAGGTTCCAGCAAGCAGATCGCCAACAACAAACGTGGACCAAACCAGCAGTCAGCAGAGATATGCTCCAGTGCCGTGTTCAGATTGAAAGTAAAAAGTAGTTGTTTTAGATGAATAGTGCACTAGAAAGCGTGCTCTGTGAGTGGGATGAATAGGAAAAACTTGTTGGGGAAGTATTTTTGCTGAATCTGAATACAGCCCAGGTTTTAATACGGGGACAAGGCAAGTTGCAAATTGCAATTCGCAGGACAGGCCCGTTGCCAGGACATACATTTCCGGCACAGAGCATCTCACTGCCGAGTGGGCCACCAACCCAACCCAACGCTTCGCTTCATCACATCAGGCTGCGTTCAGATTCAGAAAAAAAGTACTTCTCCAACAAGTTTTTCCTATTCATCCTGTTCAGATTCAGAAAAAAAGTACTTCTCCAACAAGTTTTTCCTATTCATCCTACTCACAGAACACGATTTCCAGTGCACTATTCATATAAAAAGTTTTTTCACTCTCAGTCTGAAACACAGCCTCACAGTAGCCAAAGCCAACTAGCCACCACCACCCTCCTCTTCCGGCGGCGGCACACCGCACACCAACCCCCGATTCCGACTCACTCCACCACTACTACTAGATCCCGTGCCCTTCCCCATTCCGCACCCAACCAAGCCCAGCAGCCCAAAACCCTCCTCTCCTTTCCTCTCCCTCTAGCTCCCCACCACGATGGCCGCCGCCGCCGCCACTACGCCGCACTCCCTCCTCCTGAGGCGCCCGACGACAACCCCGGCCGCGCCGAGGGCCGCCGCCACCCCCTCCCTCCTCCGCCTCCCGGCGCGATCCGCCAGGATCTCCTGCGCGGCGGTGGCGGCGCCATCGGCGTCCTCCCCCGTCGCCGCTGCCGGGGACCGGGGCATCTACAACTTCGCGGCGGGCCCGGCGACGCTCCCGCTCAGCGTCCTCCAGCGGGCGCAGGCGGAGCTCGTCGACTACCGCGGCTCCGGGATGAGCATCATGGAGATGAGCCACCGCGGGAAGGAGTTCGACGCCGCGATTAAGAAGGCCGAGGCCGACCTGCGCGCGCTCTTCGCCGTGCCCGACACCCACGCCGTCCTCTTCCTCCAGGGAGGCGCCACCACGCAGTTCGCCGCCGTCCCGCTCAACCTCTGCGCGGGACCCTCCGACCCCGCCGACTTCGTCGTCTCCGGATCCTGGAGCGATAAGGCGTTCAAAGAGGCTAAGAAGTACTCCGCGGCCTCCGTCGCCTGGTCCGGCAAGGACGGCAAGTACACCGCCCTCCCGCCCTTCGACGCCATCAAGCAGAACCCGGAGGCCAGGTTCCTCCACATCTGCTCCAACGAGACCATCCACGGCGTCGAGTACAAGGACTACCCGGAGCCTCGGAACAAGTCGGCATCCTCGTCGCCGACATGTCCTCCAACTTCTGCTCCAAGCCCGTCGACGTCTCCCGCTTCGGCGTCATCTACGCCGGCGCGCAGAAGAACGTCGGCCCCTCGGGCGTTACCATCGCCATCGTGCGCAAGGACCTCATCGGCAACGCGCAGCCCATCACCCCGGTCATGCTCGACTTCAAGACGCACGCCGACAACGCCTCGCTCTACAACACCCCGCCCTGCTTCGCCATCTACATCTGTGGCCTCGTCTTCGAGGACCTGCTTGCACAGGGTGGCCTCGCGGAGGTCGAGAAGAAGAACGCACACAAGGCCGGCATCCTGTATGACACCATTGACGCCAGCAGCGGGTACTACATCTGCCCTGTGGAGAAGTCAGTGCGCTCGCTGATGAATGTGCCCTTCACTCTGGCCAAGGGGCCGGACTTTGAGAAGCAATTCATCGCTGAGGCTGCCAAGGAAGGCATGGTGCAGCTCAAGGGGCACAGGTCAGTTGGTGGAGTGCGCGCGTCCATCTATAATGCCATGCCGCTCGCCGGCGTGGAGAAGCTTGTCGCATTCATGAAGGATTTCCAAGCTAGGAACCCTTAATTTGCTTGTGCTTATGATCATTTGGTATTGGCGCTCTTTAGCAAGATGTTTGCTCTTAGTAACAAGTGAGCTATGTGCAAGGGCTGATTTGCGATCCATCTGTAGTGTTAGTATCGTAGTAACTATTTTGCGATGTTTCTTGTCACCTTTCGGTGTTCATGGGAATTCATTTCCATGGCCGCCATTGTTGTTTGGATGTGTTTTTTGCTGGGAATAAGAGATAAGATAGATGGTCAATTGTCTCGGGGCAGGTGATGCTGCTGTATGATTCAGACTTCTCAGAGCTTACAAACACAATAATTCAAAGCTTGGATGGCCTTTGCCTCTAAAATGAAGCAATTGCTGCTGGTTTCTTTTCAGATAATCTTCAGAGACAGAAGTGTTGATATTTGGTACCGTATCTGTACTCAATAAGACTCTGGTGGAAATTCTGTAGGTCGGGTGGAAATTCGTCTCTAGTGTTAGTATCGTAGTAACTACTCCTATGTTGCATTGTTTCTTTCACCTTTTGGTGTTCATGGGAATTCATTTCCATGGCCACCATTGTTGTTTGGATGTGTTTTTGCTGGGAATAAGAAATAAGATAGATGGTCAATTGTCTCTGGAGCTGGTGATGCTGCTGTATGATTCAGGCTTCTGAGAGCTTATAAAACACTAATAATTCAAAGTTTGGCTGGTCTTTGCCCCTAAAATGAAGTAAATGGTGCTGGTTTCTTTTCTGATGATCTTCATAGACAGTTGCTCATCTGTACTCCACTTAGATTATGGGGAAATTCTGTAGATCGAGTGTATGTATCCATTGTTGTTGCTTTCAGATAGGTTGGTCTATGTTGATGACTAAGCACAGACCACACTGCCTGGAGAAAGATCCATTTAAGGTTGGTAGCCAGTGAGCAGTCCAGAGTTTGGTGATGGAGTACCTACCTTTGCTGGTTCATCTGTCGTTGTCTTGCAGATTCACTAAGCTGATACCAAAGGAAGACGTAGTGTGAAACAATTTCAAATTTGCTCGTTTCATAAACATTTTACTCCATAGGCCCCAGCAAAAGGTTAACCGTTGGTATTCGAAATGAGTAGCCGAATCACTCTATGGGATTCTTTATTTAACTAGCCGTCAGGGTGATTTATCAATCCCCTTGTGATCTCCTTTTATTTTGATGAGAGACGTGACGAATCTGAAGGCCAAATCGCGTGCTTACTTTTTCTGATTCCCTGTGGCCCTGTGGGTGGGTGGAGGAGCATCAATAACACTAACGCGACTTGGATGCGAATATGTCATCCATGACCACCACCAGTTCCTCGGTTTCCTCCACCTCATGGCGCGGGCTTAGGGAAAGTAGTAGAGCGGCAGCCCAGTCACCGGCCCGGCCCACCTAATTGTCGGTTTCGGCGTAGTGGGCTGATTGGTCCCCTGCGCCTCGTGCGCTACCGAGCCCAGAGCGCTGCAGGGCCCCGTGGGCCTCGGCCCAACGAAGAACAGGCAACAGCTGAGTCTGCTTCAAAGTTAAGCAAACAGGCAACCGACTAAGCGAGCGACTAGCTTCTACTTCCTCTGCTTCTCCTCTCCCGACTGCTCTCCTCGACCTCGATCTGTCAGCGCGCGACGCCATGGCCGACAAGGCTTCTCCGGAGAAGAAGTCCTGGGCCGACGTCGAGGAGGAGGAGGAGGCCAAGGCCAAGGCGGAGGCTGCCGCGGCGGCGGCGGCGCCGTCCTCGTCCTCCTCCACCTCCGAGCCGACGGTGGAGGCGCAGGCCAAGCAGATCGAGGCGCTCTCCCTCGCCCCACCGGAGGACGACGCCGCCGCCGGCGAGGAGGGTCCTCCGCTACTCGATGACTCCGATGACTCGCAAATCCAAGCCGTACGTTCCCCCTCCGTTTCCGTCCCCCGCTTCCCGCCGATGCGCCCTAGCCAGTCCGGTTCGCTAGGGTTACTGATTGATTGGTGTTATTCTGATTTCGCAACCCCGCAGGTAACTTCGGGCGGCACGGTTTATGAGTCGGCTAGCACGTTCGAGGATCTGAAGCTGTCGCCCGAGCTGCTCAAGGGGCTGCACGACGAGATGGGCTTCAGCCGCCCGAGCAAGATCCAGGCGATCACCCTCCCCATGATCCTCACGCCGCCCTACAAGGACCTCGTCGCGCAGGCGCACAATGGCTCCGGCAAGACCACCTGCTTCGTCCTCGGCATGCTCAGCCGCGTCGATCCCAATCGAAAGATCCCTCAGGCCATTTGCATTTGCCCAACTAGGGAGCTCGCACAGCAGGTATCTTAACACTACGCTCACATATTTGGTGGTGTGACCTCTGAGGGTTGCAATTGTATGGTGCCTATCTGATTTTTTAATGCTGAATTTGTTTGATTGAACGTGCAGAATAAGGCAGTTCTCATGAGGATGGGAAAATTTACAGGCATTACATGTGCTTGTGCGATCCCACCAGCTCAAAAAGATTATGTGCCAGTCTCTAAGATGCCAGTAATTAATGACCAGATTGTGATCGGCACATCTGGGACGCTCATCAAGTGGATTACCAATAAGAAGGTAGCCACAAGGGAGATTAAGATACTTGTCTTTGATGAGGCGGATCATATGCTTGCCGAGGTATGGGATTGATTTGTGATTTTGTTATCACTGTGAGTCTATGATAATTCTAGCCTCCTAGGTTGGTAACATTTAAGAGGTCGCATTGATGTTAGTTAGTAGGTGCTCTAGGGTTGTCACTTGTCCGTATTTGAAAGTTCACATTGCTTTTAGTTAGGGTCTCAGGGAGGCATACATTTTGACTGAAGTATTATTGATTGTAATCTGTAAGGATTGATGCATCAAGAAGCATGCCAGGTTTCGTTACTTATGTTTACTTTTTAAAGACCGACAGACCAAACTAATCATCAAGTAATCATCGCGGTATAGGAAAGTAATGACATGTTTACTATGATTGGTAGCTGCTGCGATGTTTTATTGTTTTCAATATATTGTTTATGCGCCCTCATACAGAGCAGGTTATTTGATCCTGTCTTGTTACAAACCATTATTCAATACAATAATGGAAATAATGTTATAACTCTTTATGAACTCCTAATAATGCCTACCCTAACTACATTCTTGGTAGAACGAAAGTTTCCTTACTGCTAGAATGAATCTTGGCCTTTTCCAAAAGTGTTTTATGTTCTCTAAATTAGATAACCCTGTTCATGTCTAGTACTTTATCGCAGTATGACATTTTTTTTTAATAATTGAAGCTGTGTTCACAAGTTGGTCAGTTCCTCATATCATATCTTCTTATGTACACGGTTTTGTCGACGACCATGTGATGTAGTTATCTTGTAACCTGCAGTCTTTACAAATTTTAAGCTGTCTAGTTTGTTACAGTGGTGAATGCCTTCTTGCAGGATGGCTTTAGGAGTGATTCTGAAAGGATCATGAGGGAATACAAAGAAGCGCCGTGGCTGTCAGGTAATTCTTTCTAGTATCAACTTCTTTCTTTTCGCATGAAACAGCTTGCATGTGACTTCAGATGCTTTTTATCAAAACATGTGTATCTCTAAGAGGACACCGAACAAGGGAAACAATCATACCCTAGGGGAACAATCTTTCCCTATACTTGAGCATGGGTTCATTTAGTTTATTATCAGAGTATCTTATATATTGTTAATTATATAAGCTGAGCTTATTGTTGAAAATGTCATACATGAATGCAGTTTTTTCCACTTTTAGAGGATACCAAGGAGGCATTAAGGGAAACAACCTTTTCTTATGATCATAGTTTCATTTTTTTTATGGAACTATGGCAGGCAAGGAGCCGGCCCTGAACGAATTGTATTAATATGCGGGTTTTGCGTACAATATTTGTGAAAAGGAGTAGCAAGAGAGATAGCTAGCCTGTCACTACATTACAAAATATTATTGGAGGAGTATTCATAGTTTCTTATTGGAGAATCTTATAAATTACTAATAGTAGAATCATGCCTTATTGGTTAAAATATTACCCATGGAACGCTCTTTGTGTCCTTCAGTTTGGCAAATACAACAAAAAATGGCATTAAATTTCCTTCTTTTTTAATCTGGCCATGCATTAGTCCTTTTCTTTATGTTAATTAATAGTATTAAATCTTATGTTCCTCTACTTTGAGATATTATTATATGATTTCTTGTTCGAAATTTTGTAATTGTTGCTAAATTATGTCATTTACTTCAGTTCACTAGCCCAGTCATTAGGCGGGTCATGTATATGGAGTTTCCTATAACCATTACTATCAAATATCAATATGACTCTGCCTACCATAAGATGCCAATGTATTGTCGGTAGATGTGTTTTTTTTCCTGATTATATGGAACAATCTTTAAAATTTACTTCTATTTCTCTCAGGTGCTCTCTTTTCTGCAACCTTCAATGAGAGGGTGAAAGATTTTGTGACAAGGGTTATTAAGGATGGAAATCAGATTTTCGTGAAGAAGGAAGAGCTTACTTTGGAAGAAGTAAGCAATACAAAGTTCAAGTTCCTGATGAGGCGGCAAAAATAGAGGTTATTAGGGACAAGATCTTTGAGTTTGGACAAAAGTTGGCCAGGTTATCATATTTGTTAGAACAAAGCAGAGTACTAAGAATGTCCACAATGCTTTGACAAGAGAGGACTATGTGTGCTCCTCAATTCAAGGATCCCTTGACCAAGGAGAGAGGGAAAAGATAATACAGGAATTCAAGGATGGTACACCAAGGTTCTTATATCAACTGATGTTCTTGCTCGTGGTTTTGACCAAGCACAGGTACATATGTGTGGCACTTTTCTTATAAGCAGCATTAACTTTTTCTCATGGGCTAACTTTGTTCCTTTGAAAGGTCAACCTGGTCATCAACTATGACATGCCAATCAAATTTGGTACAAGAGACGAACCTGATTATGAGGTGTACTTGCACAGAATTGGCAGAGCTGGGCGCTTTGGCCGAAAAGGTAACATTGTGATTGTTACTTCTAGAATTGTACTCCTACCTCATAAATAATAGTCACCACATGCAGGAACAAAGTATGGTGATCCACATTGTAGCAGATAATCTTTGTATCATTAGGAATGAAATGAATAGATCATGCTATTGGACTGTATCTGTGTCCATGTTAATCAACCATGCTGCCTTTTAATAGAAATGTAACAAAATGTCTGATTTCTTTAGCTTGAGCTTGAATTTTTACCCGTATGCATAAAAGTGTTTCGTGAATAGTAATGTTCCAACTGTAAATTTAATAGAAAAATTCAGATGTTTTTTTTTATGATCATAAACTATCTTTTGTTCATTACAATTGAGATTCTTTTCTCTAGAGATCTTTCATTGATTGTCTGTTTGCAAGATAAGAAGCCCTTTGGAATCGATTAATCATGATAAAAAAAAGTAACAGAACTTTCTATTTAGATAGTGCATATTATACATAGTTTAATGTTGCTAACAGTGAATCATTGCTGATGGCAGGTGCTGTGTTCAACTGTTGTGTGGCAAACAGATAATGTGTGATGAGGAAGATTGAGAACTACTTCCAGCACCAAAGTACCCGAGGTATGTTACTGAGGCCATTGTGTATGCTGTGTCTGTGCTCTTAAGCATGAGTACTATGAGTATGAGTTAACCTTATGCGTTAATTTTAGGTTCGAAATTGGAAAAACGAGGAAGATTTTGAGACTGCTCTCAAGGATGCAGGTTTACTTGAGTTGACCTCAGAACCATGTTAGCTGCTGGGCTCTCCAGATCAGGACAATTCGCCAGCGATTGTTTGCCGAGCCAGCTTGCTGCTCTTCTTGTCATTTTGCTGTTAGCACCTGTTTAGGCGGCAGACAGTTCTGTCTGGAGTTTTGTGGATTATGTTAAATGACTCGCTTATATGAAGCCAGAGTTTTTCTTTGCCGATCTACTGTGTTTTGGTGGAGTAGCACCAGCCATCGGCTTTACCATTTGTTGAATGAAACTGTAAATCAAGTTAAACGGTATACTGTCTTTTTCAGTTCTGATGGTGTAGAACACCTGCGTGTACCTTATTATGTCGGTGCCCCCTCAATGTATCGTCGTCTCTCAGTGTACAGATGATATCAGTGTGGTCCTAGTTAGCTGTTGTTTGTGTGTGCTGTCTACTCTACGTGCAGAGCAGCTCACTGTATTCAGGCCATCCCGAAGGATCATGTGACCATGTTGTATTCTGTAATTCTGTTCACCAAAATGGAGCTACAGGTTGTCGTGGTCGATGTATTCTGTAATTCTGTTCAGCAAAAGGAGAAAAACAAATGGAGCGAGCTACAGGTTGTCGTGCTCGATGACCTGCGCCGCCCTCCACTCCTCGCCAGGTTTGACGACGACGGGCACAAGAATGGACGCCGGTCCCGTGCACAGGAAGTAGTCCGAGCCAAACTTCTCGTACATCCCTCCCGGGCTGCTCAGGTACATGTCCTCGAAACCCATCCTCACCAGCCTGAACCCCAGCCCGCTATACTGCAAGATGCAACCGATACCCGTGTCAAGAATTCCGTTTCGGCATCGAGAGCAATTCATGAGCACAATGCAATAAAACAGTTTGGTTGCCTGATCAATGGTGGTGAACTTGGACGGCGCCGTGCTGTAGATGCGCTTCTTCCTCTCCCTCCGGCGGGGCTGCGTACACGCGGCTCACCTTCTTCTTGAGGATGGTGTACATGTCCTCCTCGACCGTCCAGAGGCCCTGCCGGGGCTCCTCGCCGCCGCCGGAGAACCAGCCTGGGTCCTCCCGTTTCATGGCCTCGGCCGGGGAGAGGAGGCTGAAGCCGGCGGCCGGCGGCGGGTGGGAGCAGTAGGGGCATCCCCGGAGGCCCTCCACGGCCGTGCCTCCCCGCTTGTCGAATTTGATGTGGCTCAGCACCGCGCTCGTCAGCTCCACCGGCTTGGTGCCCGTGTTCCGGACGATCACCGCCGTCGCCATGCTCAGAGGGTACAGCGTCACCACGTACGAGATTTCCAGCTTCCCCTTGGTGCACCCCAGCTCAACCTGCAGCACCACACACGTACGCTCTCAAAGAGATGTCTAAAACTCAGGGGAATTCGATCCATGCTGTCAAATTCATCTTGTATTTCATTCAATTCCGACATAAATCATTTCAGTTTTGAATGATTTTATTACTTCCCTTTAATTGTGATGTTTGTTCGTCGTTGAGCAAATAATTCTACTAAGATCATATTGCTCCAAGAACAAATCGACACACAGAGGTTAAGTTACAACCGATCTTCTATCCTTGTTCTCACACCATCACGCATCACCCAAACCAAGAAGAAAGGAAGAAAAGGTTACCTGCACTGCATCGTAGGAGTCGGAATCGGCATCATTGACGGTCCAGGTGGCGTCGTCGATGAGCGACTGGCCGGACACCTCGTTGAGGACAAGGCCCACGCCGCCCTTGAGGACCTTGGCGGGGTCAGCCACGGTGTGGAGCACCTCCCTGCAGCCGTCGTCCTTCCAATACACCTTGGGCTTGTACGACGTGACGAGCCCGTCGCCGAGGCGGAGGTGGAGGGAGCTTCCGTTCCGCACGCTCAGCTCCGCCGTGGGCGCCCCGCCGGCCGGGTCGGCGACGAACCTCAGGCCCTTCCGCCCGAACGACTCCTCCAGCGACTGCGCCGTCGTCGTGGCCGTCGCCGGGGCAGCCGCGGCGGGCGCGCACGACGGCCGTGGTGGCCCGGCGCGCGGAGGATGGGAGGTGGAGCGGGAGGATGGAGGAGGTGGCCATTGGAGATGATTTGGAGTGAAGTGGGAGGGATTGGAGGAGGAGGAGCGGGAAGCCTTCGAGACGGGAGCAGGTCAGTAGGCGTTCACCGCAGCCTCATATCCCGGGGCGTCAGGATAGATAGTTCCTTTTTGTCGCGTCCTTCCCTCCGCTCTTTTTTCAGTGCTCTTTGATGTATCTACAACTACACGGGAAAAATCGTGGCAGTGCGTTACGAGCATACAAATGCAGTGTGCATTCTTACAAGGCTACAAGAGATGGCAGTCTGTATCTTTTGATCCGCGGGGCAGATGCTGTGTAGTTGTGAAATGACCAACTCAGAAAAGTTTGGGAGGGAAGTAAGATTAAAATAAACTTGTTTGCTATCTTAACAATAAGGTCAGGAATGGCCGAGTGGTCTAGGCGCCAGACTCAAGTTCTGGTCCTCTAACGAGGGCGTGGGTTCAAATCCCACTTCTGACAAATTGTTTTAATTTGTTTTTCTCCCTTGAAACAATTTCTTTTCTCTCCGGACCTTACGCTAATTCTAAGTTTACCTGGAAACTTTTTTAAAAAAAATTTTCTCCCTTGAAACAGTTTCTGCACACGCTCCTGACTTCTCTCATGTGCTGTCGTGGGGGGTAAAGCCAGGGTTGGGCACCAGTACCACTCCACCAGTAGGTGTTCTCATCTTGCCGTCGAGCGTTCGCCGTGACTGTTGCGACAGACCACCTCAGTCCTCAGTCTGATCGGGTGAAGCGAGGCACAATTGTTCCGTCGCGGGTTTCCCTCTTTTTCTTTTCTTTCTTTATTTTTTCTTTTTTTATTTAGAAATTGCAATCTCCCTTTGCACACGACACACACACACAGCACCTGATTACCAGTAAGCAGCCTCACAAATGATGCATCGGTATCATGCAGTGCAGGCTCCACTCTACCACCTGCTCCAGGACCTACCGACCGTCAGCCCAGGGAAACGGTGATAACTTGAAACAGCCAAAGTTATGCAAAGAACAAAGCAGACCACGGCAAAGGTAGCCGCTTTGCTTCGTCACCTTGGCAACGACTCCCCCAAGCAACGGTAGTGGAGCAGAGCACCGAATTCAGCAACCATCAATCAGACGATGGACCAATAAAGCAACGGATATCATGCTATAATCAAACCATCAAAAGAAAAGCTACTCCAATCTAACCCACTTTCATTCAGATCCACTCAATATAACAACGACGACGAAGACAAGGGGTAGTATACTCGAGACCCGATCACGCAACACGCACCCAGCCAGATGTGGCCTCCGCAATTCACTTTGTTCGGCCACAGAAGTCTCTGGCTTTCTGATGATGAGGGTGGTACTATTAGGAAGTCTTGGAGCTAAGCAAAGGGGAAAACCGAAATACAGCAAAAGAGAAACTAGGGGGAAAACTAACTGCTAGCCAGCTGCTCTCCAGCAGCGCGACGAAACAAGGCTCTTGGGCCATGCTTCCAGTTCCGCAGGTAGCCTTGCGAGATCACCAGTTCCTTGGGCTTCGGTTGAATTCTTTGACCATCTTCACAGCTAGCTACAGAACATAGGTTATGCGACCAAGCTAGCCAGTCTTGGCAACTCCATTGGCGAGGACGGGCTTCTCAGTTGCTGTTTGGGCCACCTTTGCAGCGTAGGAAACAACGGGAGCAGTGCCTTTCTCTGAAGGAGCCTTCACCTCTCCATTGTGACCGTTGACACCGTTCGGTACAGTTGGCTTTGGCTTCCCGTTAGCAACTTCGTGCTGTTGCTCACCGGTTGTGACAGAAGCAGGTGGCCTGCTGTCCCACACCTGAGTGATTTAAGACAGACAACCCAGAAAGAAGAATTTTAGAGAATTATGATATAAGGAGGTAGACAAGATGCTAAAGCCTGGAACTGATGAATAAGCATGAATTTCTTTTTGTTTGAATGTACCTGCTTTTGAATTTGCTGCTGTTTCGCCCTTTTATCCTGCATCAACTTCTGCCGGCTTTCATAGAAGGCAAAGTCGTCCAGGATGGAGGTCTTACTGACATGCTCCTTGAATATCTTGAGCATCTGAAGGCCTTGTTCAAGGTGTATCTGAATAATTGACAAAAAAGGAGTAAGCCGCCATCATTTTTGCAAGCCAGTGAACATTTGAGTCTGGACAATGCTTACCTCTTGTGTGTCACGGCTATTCGTGACCGGCTTGTTCTCATTGTTCTCTAGGATGATGTGCTTGAGAATATTGTTAGGCACGTCCTTGACAATGTGCCACTTAAGAGAGAAAGAACCATTCCACTTGTCCTGCTGCCAGTACTCGAGGGTTTTTTCAAAATCAACAGCACCAGTCATTTCAGCAACACCGACAAACTGGCCACTTGTGTTCACCTGAAATTTCATCATGAAGGGCGTATGATGCAAAGAAAATTAATTTGAACATTCATCATGAAATACTAAACGAGAAAAAGGACTTACCGAGAAAAAATAAGAATATAGGGCAGGAAGAGCCCTTTGACAGGGCTTCTTGATAAGCAGCATCAAGCTTCTTGTTTCCATTGGTGGTGCTTGCCCACACATTGTATTTTATACTCTTGTGGATATCATCCTCGCTGTACGATTTAATAACAAAGAACTTTGCAGCGTCATACTGAACAGGGAAGTCATCTCTGTTGAACTGCGCTCTATCAGGTACAGCACTATCATCCTTGCTTTCACCAGAAGGAAGGCTCTGCCCTTTCACAGCAATAGTAACAGTATGACCATATAATTTCTGGTTCTTGAAACGGCCAGATCTAGGACCTCTGTTCAGCTCAATTGTTCCATCCTGACTCTCATTGCCATAACCATAGTATCCGTTAGCACGACCCCTAGGCCTGTACCTGCTGTCCATACCAACACCCCATCGGCCATATATCCTGGAGTCATAACCATTACTACTGTAAGGAAGACCAGTTTTTATTGAATTCCCATACTGGGTGTAAGGCCGGGTGCTGGGGTACATCCTATTTGGATAGGTAGGTGCCATTGATCCTGTTGTAGTTGCAGGTCTTCGGTTTTGCATGCCCTGCTTGAAGACAATAGAAGGAAAGCACATGAGTCAGCCTGTCCACAAATGTTTTAAGATTAGCTAGTCAAAATCAAGTCAAGTAAGAAAACCAAAACTGCTCAATCAGGAAGCATGTAATTCTTGCGTTTGACGAGCTCACTACACCCTTGAAGTGTGAAAAGCAAATCAAAATTCCACAATTGATTATGCTTCCCGTTTGGTAGATCTATCCTATTGCGGCTATGAACAGTAAAGTGGTTAGCCTAATAGTAAACATGCATACTCAGTGGAAGCCTTGTATTATTGACGAATATTATCACTAAATTTTCTCCGAACTAACCATCTGCGGAGTCGTGGAGCTCTTGGTTTGATTTCTTGCTGAGGAACCATTGCCATTGAACGTCGAGGACGGCATATGAGTAGTTGTATTTGTTCTTTGTTGTACATTTCCATAGGCAGAGCCATCATACCATGCAAAGTGTGCTCCTGTGCTGTCATACCCATATGTTGTGTCCAGGTAACCAGCAGAAGGAACTCCACCGAGCAAGGGTGCCCTATAAGTTCCATCAGGCGTCAGTGATGAATTTTGGTTGCTTGACGCAAGGGGTACAGTTCCGCTGTTACTGTGAGCAGTACCATTAGGAACACCATTAGCCGTTGTCTTGGCAGGGTCGGCTTTAGCTGCTGGCTTCTCAGGATTGACAGAAGACTGGAGGTCTCCTTGAGTTGTAGAAGGAACTGGTGTAGGAGGCTGATAATACGCAGTTGGATACTGATAATGCTGCGCACCAAACATCTGACCATCAACTGTTGGAACTGGGGAACTGGCAGGAGAGTATGCACCATAAGGAGCATACCCGTATCCATAAATGTCGCCATATACTGCCTGTGGAATTCAATAGAGCCATTGAAGTGGTTATTCATGATGCTTTCCAAGAGTAGCATAAATATGAGAGGAGCATAAAGATGAAAGATGCAAAAGATTCATGACAAGATGTTAGTGGCAGACAAGAAAAACAACCTTCTGAACTGGGGTAACAGTGCAGGAAGCACAAGGAAAAGAGAAAACCAGCCAAAGCACAAACCATACCCAAAAAAGAGGGTGAATAGCTTTCCACTTACTACATGTCCAACAATAGACTCGATAGTACAGCTATCACCTAGCAGTAGACAATAATAGGAAGCAATTGGACCATTTCTACATTGAGAACATGCCGCAAGATGCAAATAATCATTTGTAGCATCATATGACAAGCAGACAAGATCCTGTAGGATCACTTACCGGGGCAATCTCCACTCCATCTGAATTTAGATATCTAGGATAATCATCCCACTCGCTCATGGAACCGTCGTAGCCTGTAAGACATGAGACACGGCACAATTCAATCAACAAATCACAGAACTCTGGAACGAACAAGTAGCGCCAAACATGAGACAGCAGCACCACTAGGAAGATAGCAGCACCAAACAATTTGTCAAGATACTCGTGCTTGATAGGAAATTGATATCATAAGAATTTTTCCAGTCCCTACCCTCACCTCCATAGTAATACGCTGGCAGGTAGAACAGGTTGGGATCCATAAAGTCTTGAAGCACAGGCGTGATGGAACGCTCGGGCGGGATCGACACGCTCAGTGGCTGGCTCGCTGCCGCACCCTGCTGAATTGAACAGCACAAACAAACGGGCGAATCAGAATCACAGATCACCTCGAGGAAAACATGAACACAACCAAGATTAAAACACATGAGCTTCTGTTTCATATGTTACCTTCTTGGCACCAGTAGTCTCTGTTGCATCCGCCGCCTTGGGCTGCGAATCCAGAGACAGCTTCTGCAGCAGATCTGTGGTTTCTTCGCGCGGCAAATCGACGAATTAAGGCGTCACAACGGCGTACTCAGATCACAGAAATTGCAAACTACTAAATCCTAGCGAGCAGTAGTAATAAACGCGAATCACAAAACCATGAAAAAAAAAACATTTTTTTGCTCCTGTAGCTTGCAACCAATAGGTGAAAAGCTACGGACAGTAAAAACTCATCGATCTGTACAAGCAGAGCAAGCAAGCCAGCTAGGACAGACAATAGCACCGGACACGGTGTCGGCCGGCCGGGCTGCGCCGGCGCAGCCGCCACGGACGGCGCAGCAAAGCTCGCACGACCCGACCAAACAGCCAAACCCACCCAAAGGCAAAACCTTTGGAGCGGCAAGCAAGTAAGAAAAAAAAAAGAACAGCACGAAAAGGATACGATCCGCGACAGGGACGGCGGCGGCAGGAGCCGGGCAGCAGAAGCGGCCGGCGCCGGCGCGGCGGGCGCGGGGCCGGGGGCGGTGCGACGGCGGCCATGGTGTGAGCACGAGCGAGATCCCAAACACCAACGGTGAGGCAACGACGAGATCCGAGAGCCCCTGGCCGACCGGACCTTCTCTCCTCTCCCTCTCTCCCTGGGATAGGTAGGTAGCTCCGAGCTAGCTCGGGGTTACGTGGGTAGGGCGGGAGGAGGCGCGAGAGGCGGAGACGGCGGCGGCGGCGGGTGGGGATGGGGGAGGGAGGCGAGCCGCCACCAGAGCAGCAGCGCGGCGAGCCGGGTGGTGGTACACTACTGGTACCAGGGGATGTGAAGGGGAAAAGGGGGAGGTTTTGGGTGGGGCGTGGGGGTCATATAGCAGCAGCAGCCGCCGCGGGATAGGGGAGAGAGAGAATTCGGGAGGGGCACGCCTCTCCTCCCTCTCTCGCTCGGCTTGCTTTGGATTCCCCATCGCCGCTCCATTTCTTTGCTAAAATTATACTGATTTTTTTTTTTCGTGCTAGTCTCTGGATTGTTTTTTTTTTCCTTTGGGTTTTGTTTGAGTGGTGTGAAGGAGTGATTATGGACAGATTAGTTTAGTGGGTAATCGGGATCTCTGGTGCTCGTTGGGCTCAGATCCCTTTCTTAGCCCGGTGGGTTTGGATCCGAGGATTACTTGGATTAACCCTTATCTGAGTGACTCATTCGTCACTGCTCTATTTTTCTTTCTTTCTTTCTTGTTTTGGTGGTGGCACACCGGGGATGCACACGCTGGCACCGTAGGGGTTTGGGAGATTTGACAAGCTGTTACGTGTTCATAGCCAATTTTGGATATGAATCACCGCTGCGGCGTCAGATTAGGCGATAGGTTCATCCGGGCAACAGTCGCGACTGCGCACTGTTACGGCCACTAATAACCGCGTGGCTCCAACCCGGACCATCACTGGCCTGAAAAAAACTTGTCGCTAGCCCTTTGCACGGCAGTTTCCCCGACGAGCTGTACAAAAAGAAGCACAGGAAAGAAGCCACGCGAAACGCGGGCAAGAAACCAAACAAGCAAACAGTGAAGTGAACTGGAAGGCCGGAGCACCGGAGGTGGTCTGCGGTGCGTGGCGCGCGCAGGCGGCCACGCCACCCCCCTCTCGGCCTGCAAGCGGAGCAAGCCACGGCGGCAGATCGGCCAGCGCCCCACCCACAGACTTTTTCTTTTTTTCTCTGGGCGGCACCAGCGGCCGGCTATCTTTTTTTTCAGTTTCTTTTTTCACTATATATTTTTTTTTCTCTCTTGGTGTTTCCAGGCGTGATGGATGGTTGTTAACGAGTTCTTCTTGTTCATAAAGAAAGAAACCCCAAGCGAAGAAGATAAGGCCCTCGCACGTGCCGCAACTTGGCCTGCCTACCAGATGGGATCGTACTCGTGCACTGACTGACCCCAGGCCAACCCAAACCCCAGTTGCGCCGCTGCGTCCCTGGATTTGGTTGGATCCGGCCCGGGCGGTCGCGCGGATCCTCTCGTGCTCATGATTTTTCCTTCCCTTCCCTTTCGGGGCGTGGAGAGACGAGACGAGAGATTCCGGGGGGTCAGGGGCAGGGGTTTTATACCGAACTGGGACGGGGAACCGCCGCCCTCCGGTAGCAGCTTGAGCGGTTCCTGGTGAAAACCGAATAAATTCAAAATTTTGAATTCAAATTTATATGATTCCTAGTTTAGTCGGTTTGAATCGGTAAGCCGAGCGGTTTGGTCGGTAAACTGGTCGGTCTTGGACGGTAAGCCGGCCGGTTTGGGTTTGGACGGTAAGCCGGTCAATAAAGAATTTGTCATGTTTTTAAATTTAATTAAAAAATTAAAAAAATAAAAGAAAAATTCCTAAGAATATTTCAAGCGTGCATAGAATCTACTGGTGTCAATATTTTTTAAATATTAGTGTATTTAGTATTTTTTGTGTGCATTAGAAGTTCAATCGGCCCATTTTTTTTTCTTTTTCTTTTTTGGTTGAACTTCTAGATTGAACTTCTAAATGCCTGAAAAAAATACCAAATGAGCAAATATTTTAAAAAAAAATACACCAATAGATTACACGTACCTTAAAGTATTTTTAAAAAAAATTTAATATTTTATTTTTTGAATTTTAATTTAAATATTTTAAATTTAACCGTTTGAAACCGCCCTGAACCACTACCTGTCCGGGCGGTTTCTAGGAACCGCCCAGCGGTTTCGTAAACTGCCCCGTGACCCATCCGGTCGTAACAGTACAGCCCCGTCCATCCGCCGCCTAGGATCTTGCCACCTTTGGGATACAGTACGTCTACCGAGAGGTGGTCCTATACGGCTATACGGAACCGTATGTATGGTATGAATGAAATGAACAGAACCCATACCCGTGTGGAACTCGCGAGGACCAGGATTTTGTTCTGTTCCGAACACTCTCGTGTGGCAGATGATCGTGACGTGCAGGGTGCGATACGTGTGCCACGAGGTGTACGAGTTTGCGTTCTCAAGCTGTTCCCGGTGTACTTACTCCGTCCCACAGTATAAGTATTTTTAGATTTTCATGCTAATATTTAATTAATTCGTTTTATTTAATTTTTTTTAAAATAAAAACAACTACGATATAATTAAAATATATCCGCTGGTGAAATATATTATAACAAGATAAATAATATTTTTATAATTTTTTAACAAGATAAATGGCTAAATTTTGGTTTGGAAATAAAAAATGCTTATATTGTGGACGGCGGAGTACGTAAACTGTGTGGGCCCGCCACCTGCGACAGGGACCAAACAGATCCGATCAGCACAGCGCGTGCAAAGGCGTGTGTGCACCTACTTGCTCCGTCCAGAAATATGCACGTTTGGATGCGTGCCAATTAAAATAGTTCACGTTTGACTAAATTCTAGAAAATATATCCGTATTTATAGCTCTAAATAAATTTGTTAAAAAACTAAATTTAAAATCAAATCTAACGATATATATTTTTATCTGATTAATATTTATATTTTTGTTATATAATTGGTCAAAAGTCAAGATTCTGGAAATTTCTTGAGAAGCGAGAATGAATGTTTTCTGGGACGGAGGGAAGTAGCTGCACGGCACTTGATCCACGGCAGATGACACTGAACAAGCGCACTAGGTTGTGGTCGTTTTGGCAAACTACTAGTAGACTAGAAAAACAAACTAGTGCGGCATCGTTTGGACGCATCACCAGCAGCTTGAGGAAAGCGACGAAGGATACGCACACAACCTCACCGTTCGTGAGCGCCACATCACGGCAAGTCAGCGTCAGAGTTGTTCTCACTCTGACAAAGGACTAGAGATTTCGATGACCGGATCAAGTGTCTGCTGCTGAATTGCCCCGAAGTTCTTTCTTTTTTTAAAAAAAAAAGGAGTAGTTTTCCCCCAATTTAGCAGGATTTTTGTCGCCAATTTGCCCTGATAGTAATTGGGTTGGAGTGTAGTACTGGAGTACTAGTATCATACTAGCAGCAAACCTGAAACCTTGTGAAAGCTACACTCGACCTGATCAGAAGATGCAGTGCAAAGTCGTTCGGCTTCGCCTTGATACACCCCGGCTTCCGCTCGCCGTGCCTTGCACAAATTCCCTTCCTCGTCCACCTCGCGTCCCCCAGACTGGAGAGCGTCGAGCGAGGGCATTGTCGTACCCGGTTTTAGAAAGAAACCGAGTATATCTCATATGTGTGCCAGATCATTTCACACATATGATAACCCGTGAGTGAATAGCAGAAACAATACTCAAACGAATAGTTAGTAAATAAAGTATTATATT
>JACEFO010000022.1:0-44830 GCA_015342445.1 Digitaria exilis
TTTTTTTTTTTTGCATTGGCCTCGAGCTCGAGGTGGATGTCTCAACCGAAACAAATCCTTTTCGATCAGCCAGGCTTTTCCGCAAACCAAGCCAATTTGCATAACTCCGTACCTTATGTACTCTCTGAAAAAAAATGTGATTAGTGATTCCATTGGACGTGAAATTTCCTTTTGTTTTGCAAGCAATGGAAGTTACTGTGGGAGTTCCGATTTTTTTTCCCTCTTTTTGGAAAAGAAGGGGTGGTTTTTCTTAGAAGGTAGAGCTAGGATAGTGGTCTTAGGGACCCTTGGAAGGGAAGATGGATGGCAGCACATTACGTAGCACGAGTTGGCAAGGCACGGTCGCGGAAAAAAAAATAATGCGAGTTGAGGGCAAAGTACAGTAGCTAGCTACATGGCACAATGGCTGCAATCAACCAACACTACAGCTTTGGCTTGTGGCAAACACCATCAGAAGATTTAATGGACGATCTTCACTCTTCAGTCAGTAGTTTCAAGGTGATGAGTAAGTTGGGTAGGGCAAATGCAATATGGAGTCCCATATCTTTCCAAAGATTTTTTTTATTTGAAAAAACAACACCCTACATAACAGATGTAGCTTGTGCGAACATATAAAGGGGGCACGAAGAATCCATACCAACTTTTGTGTCTCTTCCAACTTGAGAAGGATAACCACCCGATACAGCTAGCGCCACCAGCTGCACCCACACAGCCATAGAATTACTTTCCAGCCCTCCACACGCCCGCATCGTAATATACTGTTAACACTGATAAGAATCGCAGAGTGCAAAAGCAACCAAAAAAAGTGGGCTACATCCTTTCATCATTTAATGGTTCTCCCCCTTGACACCAGACCCAATATCAAGATCTCGGCGCTTTGCCCTCCCAGCTCCAAAGCTTCAAGCTTTCAGCAGTCAGAACATCCTCCATCCACCTGATTCACTCTCCTCATTCACCCGTCCTCCTCACTGCTTACTTGTGAGTGGTCAGCAAGCGCAGCAACACAACAACATGGCAGCCGCGAAGTCGCGGTGAGTCAGAAGGAGCTGGGCAAGCTAGCCCAGCACCAATCCCCGCCGCGGCCAATGCGTCTCTCGGTCTGTGTTCCTCCTGCGTGGCCCTGCTCTGACCCTCAGCGGCGGCGGCGGACCGTGGCGCGCATCTGCACGGACTCAACTTGCCCGGCGGGTGTTCCAACTTTCGGAGACTCCAACTCGCGAGACCGGCGGCGCCGCGCGTGCGCGCCGCCGCCGTGGTGTCCGAGTCATCTTCCCCCGCCGCTAACGGCTCCACGCTCCTCGGTAGGCCCCGCTGGCCGCTTCTGCGGACGCGCCGCCTGATCATCGACTTCTCAGTACGCTCGCCTCCTCGCTTTCTCTCGATTCCATCTTCTTCAATCCGCTTGCAAGTATTACAACTAAATGTATCATCTGAACTGCACCGGCATGAATCGGTGCACGGATGGTTGGATTGTCCTTGAATCGCCGGAATAGTATCGTTGTGTGGCCGAATAGCTTGAAATGCCCTGTTCATGTTCAGCTACTTGGTCACCCTTCGCGAGTGTACCAGCAAGTCGGAATCGGTCGGTGTACGGGATGATATGGCCTGTTGTTGATTCCTGAAGACACCCCGGCCATTTCGTCCGGGCGGTTGTTGGGAAAAAAAGGGCCATTTAATTAGGATGGTCTGTGGCCGGACAACGACAAATGCGCCCTTGCAGTGGTTTACAACTTAGAAGTGGAGAGGAGATTGAGGCATCATTGCTCTGTTCTACACCCGTTGAAGAACTGTGCTTGTTGTATGCCAGTTCCTGCCATTAAAGGGGGATTGCTGTTTTGTTGCGACACCTTTCGTGGGTTTTGGTAGATCTGGAGGAAAGCAACTGCTGCTTATTGATGAGATTCGTCGCAATAATCAAGAATTGCTGTTTGTTTTTTGCTTAATTTTTTTTGTGAGATTTAGTTTGTCATAAGCTGCCTTCTTCCCTGGGGCGACTGAACGGGCCCTCCCATGTGCTTACATTTAACTAGACAAGGACCTGTGGCAGTAAGGCTGACAACTGCTTTATTATGCTAAGATAAGTGAGAAATTGTAGGCTTTGGAGTAAACTAAGAAGCAAGGAATTTTGTTGTACCGATTTATCCTACAGAAATGACATACAAAGTGATTTCTGCATAGACGGCATCAAATGGTTGAGCTGTTGGACTGCAGTAGTGCAGTATCAGTTTCGTTGGTTCAAAACATTTTTTGGCAGAGTAGTTGGTAAACAGAACAAGTAGCCATTGCCCTTTGTAGCAATTAGAGTTTGTTAGGGCATTTCATTGTAAGCATCAACTTCTTAATATAAACGCCAAGTTTTCATCTCATTATTTGTCACATAGAATATTGTTTTCTGCAATCTCATTCTTGTTTCACAAACTTGTTCCTGCAGTGGAGGCGTTGGATATGCCACTCCTCAATGCATATTTTGGATTCTCTTGGTACACCAAGCTTTCGGACTGGTGTTAATTTTGCTCAAGCTGGATGCTCAATCACACCAGCAACGCCAACATCTGTCAGCCCATTTTCATTTGGTCTTCAGATTAAGCAATTCTTTGCCTTCAAGGACAAAGTTACTAAGCTCCACTCTAAAGGTACGAAAGTTTGCCTTTTAGGCCTCTCTTTCTGAATTGTGGGTTGCAAAGCAAGATAGGTATATCTTATGCTATCCTATGAGCATATAACCTTATCAGCAAAGCAATTAGCATCATCGGTGTAAAGAAGAAAAACAACGACAATTCCGAAGACATGTCAACTATCATAAGACTGAAGAAGCTTATGTTAATTCGTATGAGTTAAATAAGGCAATCCAATAAAACATGGAAGGGTGACAAATTTGAAATATACTTGACATAATAATAGGTCTATGATTGGGCTATCTAAATGGTATACGGCAGGCTGCCATCATGTTAATTGTGCTTGAGTTAACATATGACAAGATTTAATGATACTAAATTCACCAAAACTGCTATTGATAGCAAAACAAAGCCTTTAGATTTTGACGATCGAGACTGCAGGTTTATGTCGGTGAAGTAACTTATTATTTTACTTTCTCAGGAGATATGTACAAGCGATACATTCCTCAGGAAGATTATTTTTTTCAGAGGGACTCTACATGTTTGACATTGGACAAAATGATCTTGCTGGTGAATTCTATTCAAAAACAGAAGACCAAGTCATTGCATCCATTCCAACTATTTTGTTGGAATTTGAAACTGGGCTCAAGGTTTGTAAAAATATAGCACTTTCATCCTTGCAGCTTTTTGTGCCATTTTCTCTCCCACTGCTGCTAATAATTCCATAGATTCTGATGTAATTTAATTAGGGTCTCTAATTCTGCATTTTTCAAGTCTCCTTTCTATGTTCTATTTTGGGTAAGAAGTTCAAGTTGCTTCACATCTAACTCTTTTTCTTTATTCCTATTAATTTCAGAAACTATATGACCAAGGTGCTAGGAAATTCTGGATTCACAACACAGGCCCTCTCGGCTGCTTACCTCAAAACATAGCCTTGTTTGGCAAAGACCATCCCAGCTAGATGAGCTTCACTGTGTGTAGCAAAGCACAACCGTGCGGCGAAACTTTTCAACTTACAGCTACATGCACTTTGCACAAAGTTGAGAGGTGAATTCGCTGGTGCCAGCATCACTTATGTGGACATCCACACCATCAAATACAGCCTGATAGCTAACTACTCTCGATATGGTATGAAGCATAGACTTTACATTTTGTGTGATCATCATGCATCCAAATCATTCAGGATTTGTCGACATATTTCAGCTCTATGAAAATATCTCTCAGAGAGAAGTCTTATAATGAAGTGACACTATCAATCATGAACGAGTGCTCGCAATAATAAAACCTACTAAAACAGGTGGAACTTAAAGATACTTTAGTTATTTGCGCATTTTGCATCACTCTGCTCACACGTATGCACCATTTTTCTCATTGAATTTTTGTGGAATGTGACATTTCACTAGAATGTTAGTGCTGTAGACCTGTTGCTAATTCATCAAGAATCTGAAGCAGCTGTTTCTGTGAACAATAACTAAAGAAACAACTCTAATATGCGCCTTTGCTTCTGGACAGGGTTCGAGCATGCCACTGAAGCTTGCTGTGGATATGGAGGTCCACCCCTAAACTATGATGGTAATGTACCATGTGGACAGACAGTGTCTTTGAATGGTAAACTTGTTACCGCGAAAGGGTGCAGTGACAGTACTGAATTCGTCAATTGGGATGGGATACATTACACTGAAGCTGCAAACTTCCATATTGCATCTCAGATACTGACTGGGAAATACGCTGATCCTCCATTCGTCGACAAGATGCCATTCGTCTTGAAACCTAGATTCTAAGTAGTAGCATACACTTGTTTTCTCTTGACTCAAACCACTTTAACAGCATTGGTTGCAGATACGATGTATATGTTACTAGTTAATAATCATATATAGCTCGATGTCAAAAGGGGGAAAAATCATATATATAGCTTGGCTTCAGTTTCCTACTATTGCTTCTTGTGCCCTTATTTCAGTGATTCCATCGCATTGTCCAAGATGTATAGTAAGAGACTAAAGTGTTGCCAGCGTTCAACATTGCAAGCAGTCTAGACAGCTTAATTAACTACGATTTTTACCTAATGAACTCAGTGAAAACATATATAATAGTATATGCAGTCACTTATATGTATGTTACCGCAGGAAAAATTAACCGGCCGGCACGGGTGTGCACTTGTATTGACCATTCTCTGTTCACCTCTAAGAATTCCATCTCTTCGGTGTAATAAAATTACTGTTACAACAGCACGCCATGACGACTGACTCACTTCTTGGACACGTAGGCGTAGTACTGCGCCATGGGCACGACGAATGCGATGACGAGCAGGCCGCCGACGACGAGCGTGAACTGCCCGCGCTTCTCCTCCGTCTCCTCCTTTGTCTTGAAGTTTGACTCCTCTTGTTCTCCTTGAACGACGGGCCTCCCGTGTCTGGCAGCCCGTCGATCGCCGCCGCCAGCCGCTTCGCCGTGCTGAAGATCGCCTCGTTGTACTTCTCGTCCGTCGCCAGCACTGCAGCAAACACAGGTTGTTACGTGTGTCACACTGTCACGTACGGAGGCCTTCGTAAACGTCGACATGAAACATATATACGTGCTCGACTCAATGACCTACGTACCTGGGAGGTTCTCGGACACGGTGGCGTCGAGGATCTGGTCCCCGACGGCCTTGATGAAGGCGGGGCCACCGGTGACGGCCCCCTCCTTCTGGCTGGTGACGAGCACGATGATGCCCTTGTTGTTGCCTTCCTCGATCGTCGGGTACCACTTCTCCAGCACCTGGTCCGCGTACTCGAACGCGTCGGCTTTGCTCTGCGCGCGACAGACATATATATATACTCGAGATCATCCATGATGCTATGATATAGGAGTATATGATATTATCAGCGGATGATCGAGCTAGAATAGATGGCGCGGACGAGTGCAATGCGCGTACATACCGTGAGCTTGCGGACGGTGATGAAGTTGAGGCGGATGTTCTTGCGGGCCTCGAGGTCACGTGCGAGGCGCTTGACGTCGGACTTGGTCACGCGGCTCAGCACGCCGGCGTCGTCCACCACGTACGAGTCCACGGGTGGCCCGTCGTTGAGCACGTCGAACTCCGACGCCAACGCCGGCGACGGCGCCGGAGCTAGGCTGATGGCCAGCGACAGCGCCGCCGCGGCCAGGCCGTGGTGGAGGAACGACACCCAGCTCATCCTTCCGGCGCCGCCGGAGTACTCACCATGGGAAGAAGAAGAAGCAGAGAGAGGCTTCTTGAGCGCGGCGCAGGAGATGGTGGTGGACTTGGCGGCTGGTCTCCTGGTGGTGCCGCGGAGTAGCGTGAACAATGTGGAGGGGGAGAGGAGGGTCTCCATTGCTGCGCTCGAGGGAGCTCGGCGAAGGGGGGAGAGGAATCGCGCTCGATCGCTTGTGCGGGCTGAGATCGCTGAAGTTTCTGCTGCGCGCGTTTGGTCGGATCGTGATTGGGTGGCTGGGATTCTGGAGACGGATAAGGTGCGGTGACAGCGCCTGTCTGGATGTTAGAAAGCTGAACACATGAGTCCATGACTATGTCCACGTGTAAGGCTGAAATGCGCCGGCCACTGTGTACAGTGAGGGACCCAACCCAATAGGCCTGTGTAGTCTCTAGTCACCAATGGAAACCGAAAAGCCGATCATAAAAGGGAAATCAAAATTGCCGGATTCCGAAAACATTTTGACCGCAAATAAATTGATATTGATCAGGAATCGATAATTCAAATCGGGAACACAAATTTAGATACACTTCAACTATCCATCTCAATGCAACGAACATAGCCGAATGCTATAATACATGTGTAAGTAGTAATACATAACTGCATGTGCATGTGAACTTTTTATCCAAAATCATTATGGTGGCACCTACAAATCAATGGAGAATATGAGAATATGTCCCAAGAATGCGAACGAAGAAAGTGACAGAGCTGGTAATTGCTGGAGATTGGCTCTACTGTTTGCGTCGGCGAGGCAACGATGGATCGATTGCCTCAGATTTTGGGGATGAATTGATATGGAATGGTTGTCGGCACATTTGGAGTGGATTGAGGGATCTACGAGAAAACGGTGCTTCTGTGCGGGCATTTATTTGCAAAATATACCATGGCGGTAGATGTGCCGCACAATCTGCCTAAGATGTCTACAATGGTTGTTTCCAGGTTTCCTTGCATTACATATGTTTCCCAATCAGCCTACCCACAGGAATTGGTGCGCTTGCTACACTTCTTTGGACATTAGCAACAACCATTTGGTCGTGTTGCCATGACCGTATCCAACCTTTGCCCTGCGCATGGAGTGACGCACGAGTGATGACGGCAACGACGGCAGCGGCGACGGCAACGGCCATGACGGTGGTGGCGGCGATGGCGACGACGACAACGGTGGCGGAGGCGGTGACCTATCAACAGAACCGACTTCGTTGCAGATGGGAGGCCGTCGTCTGACGCTCGATCCGGCGACCAGGCGGGCGCTGCTTCCCTCGGAGTATGACGCCGGACGGGATGGAGGGCACCGAGGAAGCTGAAGACGACGACGATGAGAGGAGATGCAAGGAGGGCAGGGAGGCCTTGTAGCGAGCGGTCGCTCTAGCAGTTGCAGCGTTGGGTCGCCCTAAGCCCATCCATGGAGTGCAGGTCGTGGAATCCAGGTTCTGGTCCACAGGTGACTCTGATTCAGAGTCATTGTTAGACGAGGAAAAATCTTGGCTGAAGAAGCTAACATCTCGACACCAGAGTTCATCTCTAAGGCAATGGCAGCTGGCTTCACGGTTCAAGATCTTCAACAAGCAGAACGGGAACTGTCTTCTACAGAGGTACGTACACGTCCTGCTAATGATGATAAGAGTTCATCCAAACCCTTGGCAAAGGGAATAGTTTCTGCGATGATCCAGAGCAATAAACAAATTCGTCCATGGAAAGGACCATTGCCTCCACCACGGGTTTCTCCTCCAAAAGCGTTGGGGGATGCCTTTCTGTCGGCGAGAAAGTCTAATGCAGTTCCAAGCCGTAAGGACTACGGTACATATCAGCGAGAGTCTGTTCCTGGACACGGTGTAGGCCACACCAAAGGGGAATCCATGAAACTGGGCCGACGGCATATATCGATTCCGTTTTGCCTGTCACCGACCAATTCCGGCGAAGGAAAACGGCGAGCCAAATTGGTGCCTCCCTGTTCATCGCCGAGGACATCCACACAACGGGTGGCCGACGATGTGGGGACAACGAAATTACATGGCAATTATGTGCATGCAGATCATATGGCGAAATCAGCGGAGATTGATTCTAAGTTGAATTTGAAAACACGGAGGGCAACGGAGAAAGTGCAGATTGGGCCAGGTTTCTAGTTCCGGCCCACTAATGGCTTAGCATGTTTCTCCAAAACTGGAACACGGCAGTTTTGCCCTAGAGCCAGACCACACACGTCCCGTCATACGAACGCACGACGCCGATCATACGCGGACGTGGTTCGAGAAGGGGGAGAGACCATGATAGGGAGAGGCGCTGCATCGGGGATGAACTCCTTGAGGCCTAATGGCCCCCCACCAGCGAGAAGGGAAGATGGCGGCCAACATGACGACTTCACCGGCAATCACCAAGGTTTCAACCCTGGATTCGATCCGGGGTCTAACCTCGGCTATGGTGGCCATGGTGGAGCGCACTATGGTGGTCAGTGGCGGAGCCAGCCTGCCGGCCGACGAACCCATCCCTCTCCCCGAGGCCCCGGTGCCGGTTCCTGCAGCTTGCGCCATGGCTGCATGCCTGGAGGTCTTCTGTCTCGAGGAGGAAGAAGGTAATGATTTGTTTAGAGTTAGACTTTCGGCTTTTGGGCCAATGGGCCTTTAGACAATCGCAGCCCATCAGACACTAGCCATCTCATAAGCCCAGCCCCACACTTGGACCTAACACAGCTGTGCTAAAAAGAACTTGGACCTAACACAGCTCAAATTCACAGATATGAATCAATCGTTATAAACACAAAACCAATCGACGGTGGACGCCGGACGCCCCTCTCGGCCTTCTGCATTTCTACTTCTACCTCTACAATTTGTCGCCCTCCAGGCCGGTGCTCCGCCATGGCGGCGGACGGCCACGACGGAGTGCAGGGCAAAGCCAACGCGGTCTCAGCGTCGATAGCCTGGACACGGAACCTGCTAATCCTCCAGCCCATCAAGACCCTGATGGCGCTGCAGAGCCGTCGGTGACCGCGCCGACGCCCAAATTCATAGTGTCGAAAAAAAATTAAAAGGTAAGAGTTCATCGTTTAGGAAAGAATATTTAAATCCTACTTGCACATGTTGGTAAACTATATACAATTGTGAGTCATGAGCCGATATATACAATAAATTTATGCATATTTGAATATTAGACATCAAATTACGACCTTTGGTCATATTATATTTTTTTTCAACCAATATATGTAGTAGTATCTTCGCCATAGGAAGATTTAAATCCTGGCTCCGCCACTGACGGTGGTGATCCTCGCGGCGGAGGCCCGGGCCATCACGCACACAGTGGTGGCTATGGTGGTGGACGCGGACGCGGATGAGGGCGTGGAGGGCGCGGACAAGGGTACGGCTACGGAGGCTATACTGGTGGCCATGACTGGCATGGTCGGGAGGATACTACTTGTTTTCTTCCAGGCCAGAGACAAGAGGTAGGAGCACAACAACTTCAGTACAGGCAGATAGGCCCAAACGTGTAGCCTGAGCGCAAGGAGGAAGCTGCTGAAGGTCTAGCAACAATGAAAGGAACATCAACGACAATGAATTTGAGTGCTGGATCATCAGGTACTGGTGTGGGGGCTGGACTGGAGACTGATAAGATGCAAATTGATAGGGAAAATGAAACACTTGTAGTCAAAAGGGGAAGCAAGAATAAACCATATTGCTTTAGATGCCTCACAAAAGGTCATGTTATGAATGAGTGCACCACGATCCTTTGCTGTGATGTGTGTGACAGTGATGATCACGTCACCAAAGCTTGTCCTGTATCAAAGGGAGCAAAACCTACAGCAATTCTATGTGGCTTTGCGGTTGATGGATTGGGTTTCTATTATATTCCATACACAGAGAAACAAAAGACCAAAATAGAATCTAGAGATGCTGTGGTGACGATTTCCCAGGGCACTCTTACTGCGACGCAAGTCACAGTTGAGCTGGAGCGTCTGCTACTGGGCATAAAGTGGAAGTGGGTGGTGGAGGAGATCGGTGACAAGTCATTTGCGACTACCTTTCCTTCGGAAGCTGAACTACAACGCATGGTACTATGGGGACCAGTAGTGGCAAGATGTGCTAAAGCAACAATGGAAATTAAAGAGAAGAAAGATTCTGAGGTGTGGAAGTATGAAATCCCAAAGGCTTGGATACAGTTCCGAGGGCTGCCTAATGAACTTAAGGAATTCCCTATCATATGGGCAATTGGCTCCATTTTTGGAGCAACCCGTATGGTGGATATGAAGTTCACCAAAAAACATGGCAGACCAAGAATGAAAGTGGTTGTGCTGAACTCGGACCTTATTCCAGAGTATGTGGACATAGTGATTGGGGATTATGTCTACGAACTCTAATTCCCGGTAGAGAAGGAAGGGGACGAAATCAATCCTATGTTAATTAACATGGGATGAGCAGCCAAAAGAAGATGGTGAGAAAGACAAACCAAAACAGCCAGAGGAGGAAAAACAATGAAAAAAATGCACATAATGGTGGAAATACACACTCAGGGGGAAAGATTTGGAGAAAGAAGGAAGTGCAACTGGTAAGGGGAATGCACCAACAGCTAATATGGCTGTTGTAGCTTCTACCTTTACTGGTGATAAAGATTCTAGCAAAGCTCGGTGTACAGTGGTTCTGAAGCCTACTTGAGCCGCGGATAGTACTAAAGCTTGGGTGGCTGAGTCATTCTATGGGCAGCCTGTCCACGACACTACGCCAACAAAAAATTCAGCAAGTAAGCCAGTTGATAAAATTTCTTCAGATGTTACCCCCGTGCATGCTCCCTTTCCGACACCTATACCAAATGTTACAGCAACTGCGACTCGCAAGAGCAAAAGAAATGCTATGTCAGCTGATCAAGACGCGACTGAGAAAGCGGCTAGACTTAAAGGTCAGAGCGTGCAAGAATCTGGAGGAAACCGACAAAACAAGGTAATGAGCATATTGATTCCTTCATATCTTTCCTGATGAAGTTGGTGGTTAAGAACATTAAATAATGTCGGAATTTCTTTAGGCTCTTCGGTTTCTAAAACTTCTAAGTCAATTAGGAATCTAAAAAAACATGAGCTTAATAGGATACATGTTCCACCTACATTGAATAGTTCTGTAGAAAAGTTAGCTTCTCCTGTAGACAATGAGGGGGTTACTGATGATGAGATTAATATCCTTGCGCTGAACAATTTTGTGGGTGAAGTGGTCGAGGGTTTAAGTGAGGGATATGGCAGTGATCTATATGATCTACAGGCTATTCCCCGGAAGAAAAAATCAACAGCTAAAAAAAAGAAGAAAGTAGCAGTTCACAACACAGAAAGAGTAACTAAGGAAAGGGATTTTTTTGGAATTGTAACGGGTTAGGTGACCCGAAAAAATTTCAGTTTCTTTCAGATCTGGTTAAGGAGAAAAATTTTACATTTTGTTGCTTTATTGGAAACCGGGAGAAGGATTGCTCAAGATAAGGTTTTTAAAAACCTATGTGGTGGTAAGGACTTTTTATGGCACTATAAAAATCCTCGCGGTAGATCGGTGGCATGTTAGTTGGAGTTAACTTTCTAACTTTTGATATTGGTGAAATTGAGGAGGGTGACCACTTTGTGAAATTCAAAGTGAGAAACAAAGTAGATGGTTTCCAATGGATCTTAGTGTCAGTGTATAGTGCGGCACAACAACAATACAATGAGGCATTTCTAACCGAGTTGGTCCAGCTATGTACTAAAGAAACTTTACCTATTTTAATAGGTTGGTGACTTTAATATTATTCACGGGCCACATGAAAAGAATAATGCCAACTATAATGATAGATGGGCCATTTCTATTTAATGCAATAATAGATGCTTTTAATTTAAGAGAATTAGAACTTTCAGGGCGACAATTCACATGTGCAAATAATCTTCAGGAACAAACATTTGAAAAACTTGATAGATTATTGTCCTGCACAGAATGGGAACTGAAATTTCCGCGTACCACAGTTCAAGAACTAATCAGGGAGATATCTGATCACACTCCATTGTTACTTAACACGGGTGAAGCTGAGTCAACTAATAACCAACCGCAGTTTAAATTTGAACTAGGCTGGTTGTTACGTGATGGTTTTTTGACATGGTGAGAGATATCTGGCAAAGTGGTGCAGCAAGGCAATACACCTTTAGAGAAGTGGCAGGCAAAAATCAGACGCTTGCGACAATATTTGAGGGGTTGGGCCAAAAAATATTAGTGGTGCATTACAAAAAAGAAAAAAAGATCCTCTTGAACAAGCTGAATGAGTTAGATATAAAAGCAGAGACGACAACTTTAGATGGCAATGAAATAAATCTGAAACATAGCCTGAACAATAGATTAGCAGAGCTTTTAAGGGAAGAGCAATTAAAATGGTATCAAAGAGCAAAAGTTAAAAACTTACTAGAAGGTGATGCAAATACAAAATATTTTCAGTTAGTGGCAAATGGAAAGCACAGGAAAACTCGTATTTTCCAACTGGAACAAGAGGAAGGTATAATATGCGGTGACAATGAACTCAAAAAGTTTATCACCAAATATTATAAAAAGTTGTTTGGGCCACCGGACAACAACTTTGTGTCTATGGATGAGACGCTCCGTGACGATATTCCCCAGGTTTCACCACAGGAAAATGAGTTTCTAGTTGCATCATTTTCTGAAAATGAGATAAAAGAGGCTATTTTTCAAATGAAAAGTAATACTGCCCCTGGCCCTGATGGTTTCCCACCAGAGTTTTACCAAGTCTTTTGGAATGTGATAAAGGAAGATTTGATAGCTCTATTTGAGAAATTCCATAGGGGCTCATTGCCTCTTCACTCTCTCAACTTTGGAACAATTATATTACTACCTAAAAGTAGTGACGCGAAACAAATTCAACAATATAGACCAATCTGTTTGTTGAATGTTAGTTTCAAAATCTTTACCAAAGTAGCCACTAATAGGATCACCAAAATTGCCCAAAGAATCATTAAGCCAACTCAAACAGCATTCTTGCCAGGGAGGAATATTATGGAGGGTGCAGTAATTCTCCATGAAACAATACATGAGCTTCACACAAAAAAAAAGCAAAATGGTGTGATATTTAAGATAGACTTTGAAAAAGCGTATGACAAAGTTAAATGGGAGTTCCTACAACAGTCACTTAGAATGAAGGGTTTTGATCCAAAGTGGTGTGAGTGGGTCCAATCGTATGTACAAGGGGGTAATGTCGCGATAAAGGTAAATGATCAAGTGGGATCATACTTCCAAACTAGGAAAGGCCTTAGGCAGGGTGACCCTCTATCATTAATACTTTTTAATATCATTGTGGACATGTTGCCTATTATCGTGGCTAGAGCCAAGGAAGATGGTCAAATAAAATGGGTAGTTCCAAATTTAATCGATGGCGGTTTGTCGATTCTCCAATATGCGGATGATATAGTGATTTTATGGACCATGATATTGAACGCAAAGAACATGAAGCTTCTTCTTTGTGCTTTTGAACAATTATCAGGTCTGGAAATTAACTTCCATAAAAGTGAAATTTTCTGCTTTTGGGATGCAAAAAACAGTGAAACTCAATACTCGCAACTATTCGGTTGTAAAATAGGTTCCTACCCTTTTCGATATCTGGGGATTCCTATGCATTATAGGAAATTATCAAACAATGACTGGAAGGATATAGAGAATAGAATAGAAAAAAAATAAGCGGGTGGAAAGGAAAACTCATGTCAGTGGGAGGACGTTTAATCTTGATAAACTCAGTTCTCTCGAGTCTACCTATGTTCATGATCTCTTTTTTGAGGTCCCAAGAGGAGTCCTGAAAAAAATTGAGTACTATAGGTCGAGATTCTTTTGGCAAAATGAACAACATAAAAAGAAATATAGATTAGTTAAATAGAACACACTGCGCCAGCCAAAAGAACAGGGGGGACTAGGAATACAAGATCTAGACGTGCAAAACAAATGCCTCATAAGCAAGTGGTTGTTTAAATTATATAATGAAGATGGTTTATGGCAAGAATTGCTAAGAAAAAGTATTTGAAAAATAAAACTTTATCTCAGGCAAGTAAAAGAGCTAGGGATTCACATTTTTGGTCAAGCTTGATGGGAGTAAAAGATCAACTCCTAGATCTGGGCAGGTTCAAGCTAGTTAGTGGTAACCAAATCAGATTTTGGGAAGATAAATGGTTAGGCACACATAAGTTGAAATTGTAGTACCCTAATTTATTTAATATAGTACGAAGAAAACATGCAACCGTGGCGGAGGTACTTAGTTCGACCCCACTCAATGTATATTTACGGAGAGCTATAGTTGGGGATAAATTAACTAAGTGGTATAGCTTGGTTGCACGTCTTGCACATATTAATATAAATGATGGTAAGGATACTTTTGTGTGGACCTACAGAGAAATGGGGCTTTCACTGGTAACTCAATGTATAGGCACTTAGTCAATAACGGTATCAAAGTTACGCAAGAAATTTGGCATATGAAGATTCCACTCAAAATAAAAAAAATTATGTGGTATCTAAAAAAAGGAGTGATATTAACAAAAGACAACTTAGCTACAAGAAATTGGCATGGTAGTAAAACATGTTGGTTTTGTAGCAAACAAGAAACTATCCATCACCTTTTTTAATGTTATTATGCCAAATTTTTATGGGGTGCAATTCACATTGTGTTAGGTGTACCGCCACCTGAAAACATAGAGCATATTTTTAGTAGTTGGTCTAAGGAGGACGGGAATAAACACGACTTAATGTTATTGACAGGAGCTACAGCTATTTGTTGGGCAATTTGGCTAACAAGGAATGATACTGTGTTTAACAGTTGCAGACCAAAAATTTTTTTGCAGATTCTTTTCAGGGGGACACACTGGCTGCAGTTCTAGGTTCTGTTGCAGCACACTAATGACCGGAGGGACCAATTGGTTGAGAAATGTCATCTTCTAGAGTCTATAGCTATGCAGTTCTTCGCGTCCCATGCATGGCCTTTTATTTTTAGAATTGATCAATAATGTTAAACTTAGTGTGTGTTAAACTTTGAGTGTGCTTGTAATAATTGTGGTATGATACCTCTCTATAGAGAGGTTTGAAGCCGTAACTCTTTTCCATTATCTAAAAAAAACATATGTTTCCCAATGGTTTCCACTAACTGTAAGCAATCAAGTATCAACATAAGAGAGGGAAAGGTTGTCATTCCTCCGTAAGAAACAGAAACCATTCCTCCTTTCGAGAAAAAAAATGCTAAGAAAAATGACGTGCAATGTTTCCCTCAACTCCTCGAGCCTCAAACATGCTCCTCAAGTAGTAAGTTCTATATTATGCCATGCTTCTCCATATCACCTTCCTCTACCAACACGCTTTCTTCACATATACATGTAACCATAGGGATTATCCGTTCATTTTGATATGAATGGTGAGAGGAATGATGGTTGGGTGAGAATCATGGATAGGTGAGAAAATAAACGGTTGGATAAATATCATGTGGGAGAAATACATCGTCGAGATAAGCCATGTGATCGCAACATACAAGTACATGTGGGTATGCTTTTCCCCTCCTCTACATTCTATTGTAAAAGATTACACAATTCTCAAAGTTGATCCAATAACCTTTTCTAACCTTTTAGGAGAGACATCAACCTAAAAGAAACCCAACACTTTGCCTCAAAAAATAGCCCATGTAGTCTTTTGAAGGGTGTACCATTGTAGGCAATTCACAACTATGTGGTCAGTTGAGTGGCAATTGAAAGACATCTTAGCTTGAGAGACTTGACATGAACGTTCTGCAATCTTGAACAAGTGTAGCAAACATATGTAGCATGGGAAATTCTAGTGGTGTGTGAAAGTGCATTTGGCACCCTACGTGGGTTTTGGTGTTGATGACGTATGCAAATTAAAGAGTTAATAATATTATTTGAGATGATTTTGATCAAAATAAGTCCCCACTTAAAAGATGAATGGTGACCATGCTTCATTGAAGACCTTTTATCATTTTCCATTTTGAAATTGAGTATAGGAAACACCATACTTTTAAGAGGGATACGAAGAATTATCTGGAGATGTTAAGAGTGCTTAGTTGATATGCTAACTACCTAAGAGAGACGCAAAGGTTGACACACTTGCACTTGTTCTAGAAAAAAAACAACTTCTTGTTGTAAGTTCCGCCAAGCACTGGCGGAAGCTTGAGAATACTTCTGCCATGGGGTGCTCAACCTTTCTCAGCAGCACGAAATTTAACTTAATTATTGGAAGTTTCGACATTCATCGGAAGTTCCAACAAACACCTTAATGACACCACAATGTCTAGTTTTGGAGGGTCGGGTATTTATACCCCTCAACCCCTCCTTCACTTGCTGTTGACCTCACTCACAAAGAAACTTCCCTCAAGCTTTCTCCGCACCTCTCAATACTCTTTCAATCTCCCAAACTCTCCCTTGAGCTATTCTTTGTGTAGATTTGAGCTAGAGCTTGGGCGAGGTCAAGATTGGGTTTAGAGGCTTGAGCATTTGAGTTGAGGAAAGCAAACCTTTGGTCTCTTGAGCACTTGAAGCATCTCCGGTGATTGATTCGTGTTTGTTACTCTTGGAGCTTGCTCCTAGACGGTTCGAGATCACCCGTGGAGTGCTCTCTTGATTGTGAGCTCCCCGAGAAGTTTGTATTGCCCATTCCTTCATGGATCTCATAGTAAGTGAGTCAAACTTCCTTTGTGGTTGATTTGAGGGAGGAAAAGGTTAATGGGAAACCTTACTCTTTGTGAGCTCCTCAATGGAGACATAGATTCCTTTGTGGAAGTTAACTTCAAGAACAAATGCTTGTCTCTTATCTCTTTACTTGTTCATGTTGTTCATACATGTTCTTGTTGTTCATCTTGACTTAGAACTTGATTTGACCCGATCTATCTACTCGTGTTGTTCTACTTGCAAAGATCTGTTGTATCATCTTCTAACATTATTGCACAACTTTTGATTCATACAGAATACTTTATCTCACTTTAGATTTTGAATTTTATGAAGAACATTCTTGTTGACGGAAGTTCCGTGAGCTATCGGGAAGTTCATCTAGCTGTTGAAAGTTTCGTTGAACTTTACCGCTGCAAATTATTTTTTAGGAAATTCAAATAATCGCCTATTCACCACCCCCCACCTCCCTCCCCTCTAGGCATCACAAACATCCTTTCAATGTGTGTGGTGGGAGGGGGGCATAAGCCCCTGCCTCACAAGCAATAGGGTTGAAAAGGTGAGCAATCTTTTTGTACTTGATATGTTATGTTTCTCCAATTTGCTTAACGTTGGATCATATTTAACTTTCACTTCATGTTGTAAGGGAGGTTCTAGAAATGAGTGGAGGCGAGTACAAGATGACTAAAGGGCACATGGTACGTTTGACCTACTTATCCAGTTAATCAACATAATAGATTAGCCAAATCTAGGTCAACATATGGGAATTAGCAAATTTTGGTAAGAAGGGACATTGCCCAATTACATTTTGTTTGGTGAATTTAGATAATTTGGAAAATGATAAAAGTATATTTACATAAAAAAAATAGTTCTCCTATATGTTACACCCAAATTACAACAAAAGCTCTTAAATTTGTATTTTGGATGTCGTATTTAAATTGATATCTTTCTACTACAAGGTTACGAGGCCCGTCCACCAACCCACTGGAACAAGGGGACGTTGTTGTATACCTCCTTGAGCATCTTGGTTTTTGTGACTCCAACAAAGTTTTCCCAATATACGTTAAGGTTGACAAGACAGACAAAGATGCGTTCAAGGTTTGCCTCTAAACAACCTGCACTACAAATTACCTTTTGACATGATTTTCCTAATTTGTTGCTTATTTTAGGCTCTACTAGGTAAATACATGTCGGTTTGAAATTATGTTCGTCGAGGCAAATAAGGAGACCCATGCCTACTACTCCCTAAAGAACCTGTCTAAAGTCATGAAGTTCATAAACATGCTCATAAAAGCAAAGCTACAAATGATATTGAGTTAGATAATGGCTACAATGCCTGCAATAAATATATCCTCTTCTGCGTATTGCCTGCCAAGCATATACTATTTTGTGTTGCTTCAATCAGTCAATGATTAGCAGTTGCATTGAGAGGCAAGATTAGTAGTTTGTAATACAACCTGTGTATGTCAGTACTCTTAGGGGTGCAAGGGGCTTGTGCCCCTACCTCCCCAAAACCCATGATACCACCTAAAGCCCCCTCTAGTTTTTTGAGAAAGAAGAGGAATACCCAATAAAGCCCCTCTATTTTGATATTTCAAATCAGTAACATCAATTTAGATTATACTTCAACTATTCACCTCAATGCAACAAACATAGCCAAATGCCATAATACGCGTGCGAGTAGTGCCATAGATAAGTGAATAACACTATAAATAATCCCACCAATCCATACAACACTAGCGACTTGTGATTACGTGCACATAATAATACATAAGTGCATGTGCATGTGAATTTTACATGGTATATATCAATGGAACGATAATAGACATCTACTGTTAAATTTTATGAAATTGTTGAAGAATCAAAATGATAATATAAGAAAAAGAAATGAAAAAGGCTAAACCCCACCTTACCTAGCAAACAGTTGAAGGAAAGAGCAGATGCGGTCACATGGCTTGTTCACCACATGTGGGATATTATCCATCCAATCAGGATTCCTGCAATATAAATTCACTTAAAATATTTTATGCAGGCATAGTCAAATCAAAAAGAGAAAAAATGATTTAATTTAGAAAAAAGAAAGTATTGCATGCAGCCATGGCCTTTGGTGAATTTAGAAAAAAAAACCTGCATGGGGCCATGGCCTTCGGTGTCAGCAGCTCGTTCTTTTACCTTGCTAACAACCCGTTGCACCCTAGGGAGCTCGGCGGCAGCAAGAACCAGTCCTCGCTCAGGACCTGAGCAATAACTCAGTGGGTGGGTTCGGTGGTTACAAACCCATCGGTCCTAGGTTCGAGTTTTGAGTGACCCAGGATTTCTTCCTACCCTTGGGGGCATTTCCCCATTGTATTTCCTACCCTCCTAGATAACTGTGTGGCACCACAATGGGACTACGACGTGCCTGTCTTCTATGAAGTTGCGGCTTCAGTGATCTCCCTAAGGACGCGAGATGTATATAGGTTGTAGCTCTAGGGGTGTGCGTGTGTTGGGTAGAATTCAGATACTGCAGCTTGTATACTAGGAATCCACGCTAAAAAAACCAGGCCCCACTCCCCTATCTACTTTCGCCTTCCGGGTTAAAAAATAATAAAAGATAAAAAAAGACCTAGGTTGAACAACCCTGGGTATTCATAGAATAAACCTTCTCATAACTTTAACTACGAGGAATTGAACCCACCCAGTTCCATTGTTGCGACACTCAGCCTCTAACCAATTTGGCTAGTGGACCTTTGGTTTATCTATTTGAGTTCATCCTGTGCATGCAGCTGGGACTTTAGAGGGGCGTGGGCTAAGGCCATCTCCAACCCAAGACACCATCAAGTAATGTCTATACATCCATGTCAACTAGACACTACACATAGAAACTACTTCCCCAATGCATAGTTTGTGGCAGAACCGCCCAATTTAAACTGGCTCAAGTGCGTCGAGTCACCTTAACTCAGGATAACTCCGCACGCACTTCAAACAGTTTAAACCCGGTAGTCTGTCGAGTGTCCCCGGGACATCCCGAATCATCCACTGACAACATTTTCTTAACCAAAGCTTAGGATCTTTTACCGAGTTGGAGATAACATAACAGGCATTACCTTTTTACATACATACGGAAAGATACGAAATATTACAAACCGAGTTTTGAAATAACCTTAACGACAAACCAAAGTTCTAAGGTCCAAGATACAACTAGATTTATACAAGAGAAGTAAAGTAGAACTAGATACTTCTAACATCTAGAGTCATCCGGGACCTCCGATGCTCTAGGGCTTCTGGCCTTCCTCCTCTCCTTCGGCCTGTGGAACCTCCTCTGGAAAACAGAAAGGGAAGAACCCTGAGTACGAAGGTACTCAGCAAGACTTACCCGTCTTACCAAAGAAAAGACTCTCAAGGATAATGATTAGGCTTTTGGTGGTTGTTTGGCTGACTTGATCTTTTGCGGAAAAAGCTTACTAGTAATGAGTCCTTATAAAGCAGTTTTATTACAGTTAAGTATTAGCTACTCAACTAAGTGGTAAATACCTTTTTCACTCAAGTGATACTAGGTCCAAACAGCATTTTGAATCACTTCCATGTAATAGTTCAACTTGTTTCCTCTACGATGTTTAACACCTGATCAAGTGCACTCATAACCAAGAGTTGTGTTGATCCGGATCCATATACATCCTGCAGGAGATACCTAGCCACCAGTTACGTACAGCTGCGCCAGCTGCCCGCAACAACCTTTCAATCAGTTGGACCAAAAACCGGAAATATCCTTACCCGAACCCGGGAACGCATCCCCACGTGGGCCCCACGTCTGGCGACCACCCCGTGAGTTCCAGATGACGATCCCGCCTTTCTCCGACCCAGCAAGCACCGGTAAGCGATATTTCCAATTCATGAGCCAGCTAATCTAGTTGGCTTTACTGGCCCCATTACCCAGTAAGCAACCAGGTAGAATCACTTGATCAAACAGGTAAACAACGGATCGGTCCTTAGTGACTTTTGTTAGTAGGCAGAGCTAAGGACCGAACCTGTCAATCCACTCTATCATCCTCTGCCCACTCTCTCTTTTCTTATAATCTTATGATTCATCTATGATTAGTGAAAACCTAGATCAATTCCTTTAATTATAAACCTGGCAAGGCATAGCTAAGCAGATGTGGTCTAATCCATTTACTTACTTGCCCTATCAAAGGTAATTCTATCAAGGAGTAGTTCATGCATCAAGGGTTTGCATTCAACTCCTAACCTAATGCACACATAAAATCATAATCTTTGGACTCGTGATCTGTTGAAATAAAGTAGGTAAAGATGCATCCGGGGCTTGCCTTGGGTTTCAAAAAGATTAGCAGTCTCGACGGCTTCCTGAGACTCCTGAGCAACCAAGAAAACCTCCTCGTACGGCACTGGATCGTCAGAGAACTCCACGTACTCCACTTCCGAGGCTTCAGATTCTATATGCGATGCAAGTTAGTGATGAGAAATGCAATAGTTTGAAACATAGCACAACTTCACTTCTCGATACAGTTGCAAGCCAACAAAGATACCTAGACCTTTCCCAAAGAAAAAGTTATTTTATAAAGTGGGTAAATTAATCCTTATTTATTTTATTGATTTTATTAAGAAGAGTTGCTAAGGATGCTCAAATTATTTTCTACACAAACCTAACCCTTTATTTACCTATAAAAGTGCTTATAAGACCTAAATCCTATTTTAGAATATTTTTAGCATCATTTTAGCCATTCTTAATAATTATTTTCTAAGATGGTGTTATTATTAAATTCTAATTACTACAAACTTAATGGTTTAGCATTTTTATAAAATAAAGGAAAATCTAAGGAAATTATTAAAATTTATTTCATATTTTTCTGATTTTCCTATAATTTTCTAGAATTAAAACAGTGAATAAACATAATTTAAACCTATTTCTAAAACTTAAATGGTCTTTTTACAAAAACCCCCCCGGCTTTCCTTCTCTTCCCCAGCGAAGCCCTTGCCCACGCGGGACAGAGTCCCCGCGCGGACCGAGCGCCTCGCCGGCGTTGACCTCCACGCGCTCGCCGGCGGTGAGGTCCCCCGACGCAAACAACTGGCCCTAGGGCCCCTCCATACACCCACGCATCCATTCTAGGCCTAATCTTCCCCGGCGAACTCTAACCCTAGCTTCCCGCGGCTCGGCGGCGGAGCTCCGGTGGCGTTGCGCACTTCGGCGAGCACAGCCCACCAACCGAGCTCACAACCGGCTTCCAAGCTTCACCGAGCCTAGCAACACCTCACGCACACCCCTAGCCGCGCAACGCGACACCGCACACCCGAGCGCACCACGCCGGCCATGGCGGGGACACGCCCGGAGCACGCGGCGGCGAGCGCACCACGGCTTAACCACGGCGAGACAAACTCTAACAGCTACCCTACGAGCACCAGTGAACCCTAACGCACCTAGCGCGCACCCAAGCTCGGCCGGAGGAGGCCCGAGCGGGGCTGCACCCGTGCGGCTGCTATGGCGGAGGCACGCCATGGCGGCGAACGCCGTTCCCGCTTGGAAGAACGTCGCACCCCACGGACTACCCTCCAAACCTCCTTCTAGACCACTAAGCCTCACCACCTAGCTCTCTAACTCTGGCCAACTCAACGACACAAGCTCGAGAACGGGAGAGGAGCTCTTACCCCGGCGACCGTCGACGGTGAGCTCCCAGACTTGATTGCGCCGGGCGATGGAATGAGGGAAGAAGAGCACCAGTGGGTGGAATCGAACCAGGAGACCAAGGTGAAGCTTTTGGTGGCTAGAAGCAACGCGGAGCGGCTCAAACGGCGGCTGCAGAGCTCCGGCTCGACGGCGGCGATGGCGGTACAGAGAAGCAATGCGGCAAAGAGGAGAGAGGAGACCGGGGATGGCGGTTTTAACATCGGCGCGACGCAGCGGTGCGCGACACCTCCAGCTGCGACACCGACTACGCTGTCCTTGCTCGGAGTCGACGCGTGGCCGGCGAAGTGGTCGCGACGCTCGTCGCCGGCAGCTGCTTGCTAGGCATGACGTCATCAATCCCCCTTTGAGCCTCCATTTTGCCCGAGATTTGAGCTTCAATTTCTCCCAATTTCATATGACAACATCAAAAACTCCCAACATGAAACTTGTAGAGGGATCATCCAATTTCATTTCTTATTTTGACACTTCACTCATTTGAGCACGAATTGACACCGAATTTGAGCTTCAAATTCACTGCTGCAACTTCCCCCAATATTCAGAACCCTAACTGAATTTTCCAAATTACTCTCAAAACTTGAATGGAACATACCTATGGTGCTGAAGACAAATTTGAAATTCACCTTTAGTAGAACAACTTCCTAGTTGGAAGTTTCTGCAGAAGACTTCAAATTCGATCTCAATTTGATAAAATTCAAATCTGTCATCAGTTGCACTGAATTTCCTGAAAACAGCCTTTGATCGATTTTCTTTCGTGTTTTTCTCCTTGATCCAGCCCGTTTCTGCGTGCGACCCAAAAACAAAAGTTGTTCATCATAGTTCCCTTAACAACTTTGTTTAAGGCACAATGGTCATACAACCCACAGATCGACCGTAAACGTGACCTGAAGGTTGCTGCATAATATGAAAATTCAGCCGAAAAACGGACAAGTCCTGAAAACGGACAAGTCCTGTTGTCGGATGGTGAATAGTGCATTTTCTCCATTTTCTTCTCCCATTTAATTGAAGCATTCTTTCTCCAATTTTTCTCACCATGGATGGTCAACTACATTGCTTAGCTTATAAACTCCATTTAGAAATTCTTGGGTTCACAAAATTTCCAAATTTGGCCCATTTGTTGACTTTGGTCAACAATTCTTCTTTTCTCTTTTTCTTTTTCTCTTTAAACGTTTTCACTTAACCAACCATTCATGCACATGTACATAGACTAAAAAGGGTGGGATGTTACAGCCCTTCCCCCTTAAAAGAATCTCGTCCCGAGATTCCTGTAGTGATAAAGCTCCAGGTTTGACAATGGAAAGGATAATGTGTCATTACCCAAAGTTTTTACTTCCTTCATAAGGAATGGAAATATCAAGTTTATCTTACATATGTACAAGGACTTTCCTTGTCATTCACTTAAACAACTCGGGGTACTGGGAAATTAAATATGACTCTTGTTCCCAAGTAGCCTCTTCTGGAGTATGGTTATTCCATTGTACTTTATAAAATTTGATACTTCTTGCTCTGGTATCCCGGGTCTTTTCATCCAAGATTCGAATTGGCTTCTCTTCATAAGTCATATCGGAACTTAACTCTACTTGAGTATCATGGATAATCTTGTCTGGTACTTGCAGACATTTCTTAAGCTGGGATATGTGGAATACGTCATGCACAGTCGACAGCTGTGGACTCAAAGCTAGCCTGTAGGCCACGGAACCTTTTCGTTCCAAAATCTCATATGGACCAATATATCTCGGAGCTAATTTTCCTTTCACTCCAAATCTCTGAAGTCCCTTCATAGGAGATACACGTAGATACACGTAATCCCCCGCTTTAAATTGCAAGGGTGCTCTTCTTTTGTCAGCATAACTCTTCTGTCGTGATTGAGCAATCCTTAAGTGCTCACGAATTTGAGCGACTTTATGTTCGGCTTCTTTAACGAGATCCGGTCCAAAAGTGAACCTTTCTCCCGCTTCAGTCCAATTCAACGGTGTTCTACACCTTCGGCCATACAAAGCTTCAAAAGGTGCCATTCGAATGCTGGACTGATAACTATTGTTATATGAAAATTCAGCTAGATGTAAGCATTCATCCCATTTCTTGGAGAAAGTCAACACACATGCTCTCAACATGTCTTCTAAAATTTGGTTAACTCGCTCCGTCTGCCCTCCAGTTTGCGGATGATAGGCAGAACTTCGAATCAAGGTGGTACCCATTACTTGGTGTAGTTGCTCCCAAAATCGGGATACAAATTGTGAACCTCTATCTGAAGTAATGGTCTTGGGTACTCCGTGTAGAGACACAATTCGTTTTAGGAACAATTCTGCATATTTCTTTGCAAGGTATATAGTCTTGACCGGTATGAAATGAGCGGATTTAGTCAACCGATCAACAATAACCCAAATGGAATTGTATCCCTTCGATGTGGTGGGTAATCCCACAATAAAGTCCATGGAGATATCCTCCCATTTCCACACAGGAACACTTAAAGGTTGTAACAACCCTGCAGCCTTCTGGGTGATAGGCTTCACCCGTCGGCAGGTGTCACACCTCGACACATAACGGGCAATTTCCCGCTTCATTCGGGTCCACCAGACTCTCTGCTTTAAGTCATGATACATTTTTGTACTCCCGGGATGAATAGAGTACCTGGACAGATGTGCCTCATCCAAAATCTTTCTCCTTAACTCCCAGTCTTTCGGCACCACAATTCTATCTCTGAAATAAAAGATGCCATTCTCATCTTGCGTGAAACAGACAGGTTTTCCCTCAGCGATACGTTTCTTTAGGATTTTCATTTTCTTATCTTTTAATTGTGCCCTCTCAATTTGTTCTTTCAGGGTGTCGGGAATCACAATATTCCTGACAGAACCTTGCATAACCATTTCAACTCCCATTTCCTCCATTTCCTGGCATAGGGTCTTTGCCCTTCTATGAACAGTTAAACAATGACATTGAGCCTTCCGGCTTAAAGCATCAGCTACCACATTAGCTTTTCCCGGATGGTAGTGAATATCCAGGTTATAATCTTTAATCAATTCCAACCACCTACGTTGACGCATGTTTAACTCAGATTGAGTAAAGATATACTTTAAACTCTTGTGGTCAGAATAAATACGGCACCCACTTCCCAAAAGATAGTGCCGCCAAATCTTAAGAGCGTGCACTACGGCAGCCAATTCTAAATCATGTGTAGGATAATTCTCTTCATGCCGCTTTAACTGCCTGGAGGCATAGGCAATGACTCTACCCTCCTGCATCAACACACAGCCCAGACCTTTTCCGGAGGCATCACAATAGATATCGAAAGGCTTCTCAATATCTGGTTGAGCTAACACTGGAGCGGTGGTCAACAACTTCTTTAACTTCTGAAATGCTTCTTCACATAGAGCACTCCATTCATACTTATTGTCCTTTTTAAGTAACTCCGTTAACGGTTTAGCTATCTTGGAGAAATCTGGAATGAACCGTCGGTAATAGCCGGCCATTCCCAGAAAACTCCTAACCTGGGTTACTGATTGTGGTGGTTTCCAATTTAACACCTCCTCAACCTTACTCGGGTCCACTTCTACACCATCAGCCGACAAAACATGACCCAAGAAAGGTACCTTTTTCAACCAGAACTCACACTTACTCAACTTTGCGTATAGCTTATGATTTCTTAACCTTTGCAAAACAATGCGCAGGTGCTCAGCATGTTCTTCCTCACTTTTAGAGAACACTAAGATATCATCTATGAACACCACTACAAATTTATCCAATTCAGGCATAAACACGGTATTCATCAGATACATGAAATGCGCTGGGGCATTCGTTAAACCAAAGGACATCACTAGATATTCATAAAGACCATATCTAGTGGAAAAAGCTGTTTTGGGGATATCCTCCGGCTTAATCCGGATCTGATGATACCCGGACCGGAGATCGATCTTAGAAAAGACCTTTGCTCCAGCCAACTGATCAAACAATAAATCAATCCGGGGTAAGGGATATTTATTCTTGATGGTTACCGCATTCAGAGGACGGTAATCCACACACAACCGTAGAGTGTGATCTTTCTTTTTCACGAATATAGCTGGACAACCCCATGGTGAAGCACTAGGCCGTATGAAACCTTTATCTAGTAACTCCTGCAATTGCACCTTTAGTTCCGCTAGTTCTTTAGGTGGCATTCTATAAGCCCTTCTAGATATAGGAGCTGTTCCCGGTTCAAGTTCAATAGTGAACTCCACCTCTCTTACGGGTGGTAACCCTGGTAGATCTTCCGGAAAGACGTCCGGAAATTCATTCACCACCGGTATTGACTCGAGAGTCACTGCTCTCGTCTTTCTGGCCATACAACCTAGAGTTTGATGGGCAGGTAAAGTGATCTTCACCTCCCGACCAAGAGCATTAGTGAAACAAATCTCCCTAGATCCGGTATCAATCAATACTTTGTTCTGGGTCATCCAATTCATTCCCAAAATTATATCAATTCCTTGATCCTCAAGAACTAAGGGTAAAACATTTATCAAGTGACCCTCTAAGCTTAAAGCCACATCACTAGCCACAAGATTAGTGGTTTGCTTTGCCCCCGTAGATTCTATCACATACTTATGTCTTAACTCTCGGGTGGCTAATTGATGTTTCTCAACAAAAGCTTTGCTTATAAAGGTATGCGATGCACCAGAATCAAATAAAACAACAGCGGGTTGATGGTTGAGAGGAAACGTACCGGCCATGACGGGCTCTCCTTCCGGTATTTCCTCAACATTTATATAATGAACTCGGCCGGTCTTGGCATTAAAAACCTTCTTCCTCACAAACCTTTGACCCACGCCTTGCCCTGAAGTTTGGGCCTTGATAGTCGGATTGCCACCCTGCTTGGGAAGACGACAATCACGAGCAAAGTGTCCAGCTTGGCCACAATTATAACAGGGCTGCTTATCGCCTGGCGTTGCCGGATATCGGTTACCTTGAGACTGAGGATTCCCTGGGCGAGGTGCATTATAAGAACTTCTCGCCGGCCATGATGGCTGTGAAGCCTGTGGCTACGGAGCACGGAAAGTAGGACGAGGTGGTCCACGATATACCAGCTTGTATCGTGGCGGAGCACTACTTGAGGCTCCCATGGGAGGGGTCTTTCTCTTCAGAGCTTCCTCCCGACGGAGAGATTCGTCCAAAGCTTTCATCTTCGCCTCCGCTGAGATGGCCATACTGACTGCTTCTCCATAATTGTGCAGGGTGCAAGTAACCAGCTTCTCTTGCATCCGGACGTTAAGCCCTCGGAGATAACAGTCCCTCTTCTTCGTCTCACTATCAACATGTTCAGGAGCATACTGGGCTAAATGTTCAAAATCACGAGTATAATCCAGCACACTCCGGTTACCTTGCTGTAACCTCAGAAACTCCTCCAACTTTAGCTTCAAGATACCATCAGGGATGAAGTGAGCACAGAAAACTGTTTTGAAATCCTCCCAATTCAACACTCCTCCCGCCGGTTGGCGAGATAAGAAACTTGCCCACCAAGTACCGGCGGGGCCTTGCAACTGAAGTCCTGCAAACTCCACCTTCTGGGCATCCGTACACTGGGGAATAACTCGGAACTTCTGTTCCAAGGTCTGGATCCATTCCCGCGCCTCAAGTGGATGTTCTGCTTGACTGAAGACCGGTGGATGGGTCTCTAAGAACTGAGAGTACGTGACTCCCTGCTGACCAGCTTGTCTCCCAGACGAACGATTGCCCAAGTTCTGAGCAATCAAGTTCAACAGCCGGGTTTGCTCCGTCCCAGAGTTAATGAGATGTGCAAACGCGTCTGTCAAGGTAGGAGGTCCCGGTGGAGTATTGGGGTCCTCCCTTGAGCTCGACTGCTGGTTCCTTTGATTTGCCATTCTACAAAAGTTCAGTGCAACAGATCATTAACTTCCATTCAACTGGTGTATCAAGATTTGCACAAGAAAAAGGTAACTCCTTTCGGAAAACCCTTTTGACATAAAAGCACATAACCATCATGTTTCACATATGCATTCATATGACAGCGGTTCAGGCATCACATCAGAACATATACACGACTCCCTAGGAGTTAGAGCCTACCATCTCAAGCCATATAAACATACAGAGCTACAACCCTAGAGTTCCAAGTACTAGCATACGGGTTACATGAACATATGCACAAACTCCCAAAAGAACCCTACAACCCACACTCCTCTCACGCTCCACCCTCCATCGGAGCAGACTGATTGACGGAGTTCTCGCTTCCGTCAGACCTGACTGCACTGGAAGCCAACGACGAAGTCGAAGAAGACGAAGAACTGGTGACGGTGGTCATGCCGGACTCCCCCTGGATCTCACTGGGGTCTTCCTCATCACTATCCTCGTCCACCACCACGGGATGGAACTCCAATGGTTCGTGTCCCTCAGGATCGAACCCATCCGCATTTGCATTAGCCCATGCAAACGCATTTGGATCCTCTGGCAGCGCTTCATTGTGTTCCTCGACCTCGAACTCAAAACCCTCGAATCCTTCCAGTACCTCATCGGCGAACTGCGCATCCTCTGGTGCTGGTGGTGCAGCTAGAGCAGGATCCATACCCACTATGTCCACCTCCTCACCTGCTCCTTCCTGAGCTGGTGGCTGATCCTGAGCTGGAGCTGGTGGTGCTTCAACATGGTGATCGGCAGCTGCTACCAGATGCTCGTACTGCTCCAAGGCTGTCCTCAAGGCAACAATCTCATCTTGCAGCATCGAGACGCGAGCCTGCATCTCCTGAGTATTGACTCCCATGGCTTCAGCCCGTGCTGCGGCAGTCTCTGCTCCGACTTCCTTAAGATGCTGTATCTCCGCATCCTTCTCGTCCATCCTACGAGCCATGTCCCTCATCGATCTCTCCATCTCATGCTCCCTATCAAACATAGCCCGCTGTGCTTCTTCCAGACCAGACTTCATTCCCAGCATCTTCATCTTGAAATCCGTGTTCTTCTCCCTCTGGCGCTGATAGCTCTTCTGACATATCTGTAGGAGGCTGAACATGGACACCATGTAGTCCACTGAAGATGCCGCAACCTCATCATTCTCCACCCTTGCCTTGTTCTTCAAAGCTTTGACTCGACGCTTCCAGACCCCATTCTCTGGATCCTGTAGCGGGAAGAACCTGGCAGAGCTTGTACCAATCTCGAACTTATTCTTCTGACATAGCTCAGTGAGAGCGGTCAAGGCTGCAGTCTGGACAGTATCCTCAAACTCAAATCCCTGGACTCGAGTCTCGTCCAGCTTCCATGTGGCATGAGCCTCGGACTCTGGAATGTGTACATAGACAGTACACCCCACCTGCTGCAGAGTGTCGAACTGCTTCCAGATGTACAGTGGTGGCTCCTCAAAGCCCTTCTCCTGCAAGATCTGCCACAAAACTCTGGTGAAACCAGGGCGATTATGGTAGCGCCCCTGGGTCCAGCCGTCCTGATCCGTATGCTCCATTGTCTCCATCTGTAGAGACAACCACGGTCAACAACGGCACACACCAAAACCCCCAAAGAAAAGTTTTGAAAACATGCAATGCACATGATGCAGCGTTTTCCTACGCCCTCACAGACTCATATCTCACCCGTTATATAAAATGTGGTGGCATCGTATAGCTCTCCCTAATATAAAGTCTACCGTAGCTAACGATGTGCTAACAGTCAGCATCTGCAAAACAACAACCATTAGTCTACTGCCACCTAACGACACAACCTTTTTTTTTATACTTTAAAATAGGTCCCTGAAGTTTTAAAATAGTAACACCTCTGAGTTACCCCAACCTACGGCTCTGATACCAGCTGTGGCAGAACCGCCCAATTTAAACTGGCTCAAGTGCGTCGAGTCACCTTAACTCAGGATAACTCCGCACGCACTTCAAACAGTTTAAACCCGGTAGTCTGTCGAGTGTCCCCGGGACATCCCGAATCATCCACTGACAACATTTTCTTAACCAAAGCTTAGGATCTTTTACCGAGTTGGAGATAACATAACAGGCATTACCTTTTTACATACATACGGAAAGATACGAAATATTACAAACCGAGTTTTGAAATAACCTTAACGACAAACCAAAGTTCTAAGGTCCAAGATACAACTAGATTTATACAAGAGAAGTAAAGTAGAACTAGATACTTCTAACATCTAGAGTCATCCGGGACCTCCGATGCTCTAGGGCTTCTGGCCTTCCTCCTCTCCTTCGGCCTGTGGAACCTCCTCTGGAAAACAGAAAGGGAAGAACCCTGAGTACGAAGGTACTCAGCAAGACTTACCCGTCTTACCAAAGAAAAGACTCTCAAGGATAATGATTAGGCTTTTGGTGGTTGTTTGGCTGACTTGATCTTTTGCGGAAAAAGCTTACTAGTAATGAGTCCTTATAAAGCAGTTTTATTACAGTTAAGTATTAGCTACTCAACTAAGTGGTAAATACCTTTTTCACTCAAGTGATACTAGGTCCAAACAGCATTTTGAATCACTTCCATGTAATAGTTCAACTTGTTTCCTCTACGATGTTTAACACCTGATCAAGTGCACTCATAACCAAGAGTTGTGTTGATCCGGATCCATATACATCCTGCAGGAGATACCTAGCCACCAGTTACGTACAGCTGCGCCAGCTGCCCGCAACAACCTTTCAATCAGTTGGACCAAAAACCGGAAATATCCTTACCCGAACCCGGGAACGCATCCCCACGTGGGCCCCACGTCTGGCGACCACCCCGTGAGTTCCAGATGACGATCCCGCCTTTCTCCGACCCAGCAAGCACCGGTAAGCGATATTTCCAATTCATGAGCCAGCTAATCTAGTTGGCTTTACTGGCCCCATTACCCAGTAAGCAACCAGGTAGAATCACTTGATCAAACAGGTAAACAACGGATCGGTCCTTAGTGACTTTTGTTAGTAGGCAGAGCTAAGGACCGAACCTGTCAATCCACTCTATCATCCTCTGCCCACTCTCTCTTTTCTTATAATCTTATGATTCATCTATGATTAGTGAAAACCTAGATCAATTCCTTTAATTATAAACCTGGCAAGGCATAGCTAAGTAGATGTGGTCTAATCCATTTACTTACTTGCCCTATCAAAGGTAATTCTATCAAGGAGTAGTTCATGCATCAAGGGTTTGCATTCAACTCCTAACCTAATGCACACATAAAATCATAATCTTTGGACTCGTGATCTGTTGAAATAAAGTAGGTAAAGATGCATCCGGGGCTTGCCTTGGGTTTCAAAAAGATTAGCAGTCTCGACGGCTTCCTGAGACTCCTGAGCAACCAAGAAAACCTCCTCGTACGGCACTGGATCGTCAGAGAACTCCACGTACTCCACTTCCGAGGCTTCAGATTCTATATGCGATGCAAGTTAGTGATGAGAAATGCAATAGTTTGAAACATAGCACAACTTCACTTCTCGATACAGTTGCAAGCCAACAAAGATACCTAGACCTTTCCCAAAGAAAAAGTTATTTTATAAAGTGGGTAAATTAATCCTTATTTATTTTATTGATTTTATTAAGAAGAGTTGCTAAGGATGCTCAAATTATTTTCTACACAAACCTAACCCTTTATTTACCTATAAAAGTGCTTATAAGACCTAAATCCTATTTTAGAATATTTTTAGCATCATTTTAGCCATTCTTAATAATTATTTTCTAAGATGGTGTTATTATTAAATTCTAATTACTACAAACTTAATGGTTTAGCATTTTTATAAAATAAAGGAAAATCTAAGGAAATTATTAAAATTTATTTCATATTTTTCTGATTTTCCTATAATTTTCTAGAATTAAAACAGTGAATAAACATAATTTAAACCTATTTCTAAAACTTAAATGGTCTTTTTACAAAAACCCCCCCGGCTTTCCTTCTCTTCCCCAGCGAAGCCCTTGCCCACGCGGGACAGAGTCCCCGCGCGGACCGAGCGCCTCGCCGGCGTTGACCTCCACGCGCTCGCCGGCGGTGAGGTCCCCCGACGCAAACAACCGGCCCTAGGGCCCCTCCATACACCCACGCATCCATTCTAGGCCTAATCTTCCCCGGCGAACTCTAACCCTAGCTTCCCGCGGCTCGGCGGCGGAGCTCCGGTGGCGTTGCGCACTCCGGCGAGCACAGCCCACCAACCGAGCTCACAACCGGCTTCCAAGCTTCACCGAGCCTAGCAACACCTCACGCACACCCCTAGCCGCGCAACGCGACACCGCACACCCGAGCGCACCACGCCGGCCATGGCGGGGACACGCCCGGAGCACGCGGCGGCGAGCGCACCACGGCTTAACCACGGCGAGACAAACTCTAACAGCTACCCTACGAGCACCAGTGAACCCTAACGCACCTAGCGCGCACCCAAGCTCGGCCGGAGGAGGCCCGAGCGGGGCTGCACCCGTGCGGCTGCTATGGCGGAGGCACGCCATGGCGGCGAACGCCGTTCCCGCTTGGAAGAACGTCGCACCCCACGGACTACCCTCCAAACCTCCTTCTAGACCACTAAGCCTCACCACCTAGCTCTCTAACTCTGGCCAACTCAACGACACAAGCTCGAGAACGGGAGAGGAGCTCTTACCCCGGCGACCGTCGACGGTGAGCTCCCAGACTTGATTGCGCCGGGCGATGGAATGAGGGAAGAAGAGCACCAGTGGGTGGAATCGAACCAGGAGACCAAGGTGAAGCTTTTGGTGGCTAGAAGCAACGCGGAGCGGCTCAAACGGCGGCTGCAGAGCTCCGGCTCGACGGCGGCGATGGCGGTACAGAGAAGCAATGCGGCAAAGAGGAGAGAGGAGACCGGGGATGGCGGTTTTAACATCGGCGCGACGCAGCGGTGCGCGACACCTCCAGCTGCGACACCGACTACGCTGTCCTTGCTCGGAGTCGACGCGTGGCCGGCGAAGTGGTCGCGACGCTCGTCGCCGGCAGCTGCTTGCTAGGCATGACGTCATCAATCCCCCTTTGAGCCTCCATTTTGCCCGAGATTTGAGCTTCAATTTCTCCCAATTTCATATGACAACATCAAAAACTCCCAACATGAAACTTGTAGAGGGATCATCCAATTTCATTTCTTATTTTGACACTTCACTCATTTGAGCACGAATTGACACCGAATTTGAGCTTCAAAGTCACTGCTGCAACTTCCCCCAATATTCAGAACCCTAACTGAATTTTCCAAATTACTCTCAAAACTTGAATGGAACATACCTATGGTGCTGAAGACAAATTTGAAATTCACCTTTAGTAGAACAACTTCCTAGTTGGAAGTTTCTGCAGAAGACTTCAAATTCGATCTCAATTTGATAAAATTCAAATCTGTCATCAGTTGCACTGAATTTCCTGAAAACAGCCTTTGATCGATTTTCTTTCGTGTTTTTCTCCTTGATCCAGCCCGTTTCTGCGTGCGACCCAAAAACAAAAGTTGTTCATCATAGTTCCCTTAACAACTTTGTTTAAGGCACAATGGTCATACAACCCACAGATCGACCGTAAACGTGACCTGAAGGTTGCTGCATAATATGAAAATTCAGCCGAAAAACGGACAAGTCCTGAAAACGGACAAGTCCTGTTGTCGGATGGTGAATAGTGCATTTTCTCCATTTTCTTCTCCCATTTAATTGAAGCATTCTTTCTCCAATTTTTCTCACCATGGATGGTCAACTACATTGCTTAGCTTATAAACTCCATTTAGAAATTCTTGGGTTCACAAAATTTCCAAATTTGGCCCATTTGTTGACTTTGGTCAACAATTCTTCTTTTCTCTTTTTCTTTTTCTCTTTAAACGTTTTCACTTAACCAACCATTCATGCGCATGTACATAGACTAAAAAGGGTGGGATGTTACATAGTTTTCTAAAAATAAATTACCATCCAATCATATATCTTCTTTCTCCTTTACTCTCTCTCTATTATCCTGTTTTCTTTCTCGGTTCTTTTGTAGATATGGTTTCTCATGCAAGACACAATGTCATTCTCTCCCCTCCTTAATTGCTCTGCCACATCATCAAATTGCTTATGTGGCAGCCTATTTAATGCCATGGACACCATCCTAGTCATTGGGTTGGTGATGACCTAATAGTGTTTTCTAGATCAACTAAATAATTACAATGGCGCGCTACCCTAGTCTATTTTTCTACTAAATCAATTACATATAATGCCATTATAATTCATTTTATCAAGTTTTATTAACTCAATGACCCAAAATAAATATGACTTGCATCTCTAGGTGGAGCTAATGCACAGTATAAAGTTCACCAAGCACCGAGCCCCAGATGACTAGATGAGTGTTGTGCACTGTGCACGATGTGTCACATGCGCTGGCAGCCACCCATGGGAAAATCAAATGTATAATTAAACAATAAACAATACATTATATTTAATATGGGAGTTAAACAAAATTCTGAAAGTTTTCATGTTTAAATCTGAGATCGATGATCCGGTCGGGAAAACATCTGAACTGATTATGGTCGTGTTTCCTGCCATATTTCCTTGGTTTCCTATATTTTTCTGGTTATTGAAAATATGATATATGGTAGACAAGGATGCAAGTTATATTTATTTTGGGTCATTGGATCAACCTTAAAAATTAATAAAATGAATCTGAATGACGTTGTGCATAATTAATTTAGGAGGAGAAGTAAACTGTAATGGAATGACATTCTAATTATTTAGTTGACCAAAAAAAGATCATTTGATACCCAATTGCATCCCTAACGCCCATAAATTATGGAATATGGAATCAATACGGAATTTTTTCATCCTGTTTTCATCCCTAGTAGGAAGGCTCCTCATCTATCAGACTCATAGCTTGGATTGGTAAAATAGTTGTTTTGGTCCCTCAACTTTGCTTTGAGGACCGACTTTGTCCCTTAACTTTTAAATCAGCCAATTAAGTCTCTCTACTTTTTAATTTTTTTTGTCAAACTTGTCCTTATTCTGATGCAGTGCTCCATATTAGAATGAAACGTCATTTATACCGTTGGCTCTTATTCCCCTTACATTTGCATTGGATATGGCCATGATGCCACCATTTGTCGAGCAGACCTAGCTTGTTGTTACACCGGGCCCCTGCACACATTTAAACTTGTGGCCACACATATTATCATGCTAACTAGATGATCATTTCCCTTTTCTTTTTGCTGGTGGTACATCATTTGTTTAAAGCATATATATATATTCCCATTACTTTAAAACGGTATTTGAACTATGCAAGAAAATCAGTGTGGTGGCATGTATGCATTTGGAAGCTGTACCCTGCATGAATGCATGCAGAGAAATTTGAAGATAATAGTTGCAAAAAATATGTATTGTTGTAGGGAATGTTGCAGAAAGTTAAGTAAATATATGCATATGATTTCTTTTTGAGGAGTTTTACATTGCTTGAAAGTTACCACGCGGTACTTCTGTGGCTGATTAATTCTAGCTGTTGATTTAGCTGAATATTTAGCTAAGTATTTATTTTAATATAAAAATATATATTTAGTTAGTACCTCTAGGCATCTTTATTTGGGTACCTCCCGGTACCTCTTGGTACCGTTCATTTTACCACCATTGGATCTTTGGGAATGGACGGTTCTTCCTCTTTCCAAGCACTATTTGTATTAGATGAAATTAACGAACCGCTAAAGGGCACTTCAACCTATGTGAGAGACAACAGACAAACTAGTGGATCGATCATATCATTGATTGAGCATAGCCACAAGGGTAAAAAGGATTTTATTTTAATATTAGTTAGATGCCAATAAAAAACACCACATTAGTATAAGGACGACTTTGACCCAAAAATAAAAATTGAGGTATTAGATTGGGTAATCTAAAAGTTAAGGGATGGAGCTGACCTTTGAAGCAAAGTTCAGACCAAAATGGCTACTCTGCCGCCCTCAAGAGTTTTTCTATACCATAAGAAAGTTCCTTAATGAAAAACCGTGGGGCTCTGCACCCAACTGGATCTAGTTTTTTACACGTGTGAAGCCAAACTAGCTTGTAAGAGAAGCCACAATGTTGTTGTGAACGGTTGGCCGGTTTAGGAGGAGAAAATATGCTCCGTTTTAAACGCTGGGAGCCAAGGACAGAACCAAAATTTCTAGCATTGAAGTACAAGCACGGATGCCCAAATACTAAAGAATATAACATGTTCTCATGCATACGTTGTGAATCGAACATGAGTGGTGATGCACTTTTTTTTCTTTGTCTAGGCTAATCACATCTATAGTATCATACTCTAATTTTAAAAATACCACATAGGATGAAAAGATGATACTATTAAGAAGAAGCATAATCAATAATGAATAGTATCGTACTTTAATATTTAAGACAATTAATTATTACGGGGGATGTGTCTATGAGATGGCCTACTCCCTCTGTCCCATAACAAGTGCATGTTTAGAGTTTAGAATTTTAGCTCATAACAAGTGCACATCTAGGAGTGGACTAGGGCTGTATAGTGAGCAAACTCGAGAGGTAACTTGGCATATTGGTAACTGAGCTCGATTTAGAATTTAACGATCGAAGCAAGTATTTTTGCTCAGCTTTTTAACGGGCCATATTGCAAGTTAAATGAGCTAGAAATGGATTAGAGTTCATACCTTAGTTGTTCTTTTTTAAAAAAATCTATATGAATCCATTGCATGCATATTTTTTTATGACTTGTGGCTTGCATGCTATACACGTGTTGGATTTGAATGCTTGAAACTTTATATTTTAATATTTCTGTGTGTTTCCTATTTACTAAAGCGATATGACCAAACTTACATCTGGCTTGCGAGCCTAACAAGCCGAACTAAGCCGGACATTTTGCTCATTTTTGTTATGGAGCCGACCTGAGCTAGCTCCTTATTCAAATGAGCCAGATCCAGCTGAGCTCGATGTCCAGCCTTAATTGGGACCATCTAACTCTCTAGTTCTTTCTTTTCTAGTTTCTATCCTCCTAAAATACAATGATTACATCTTTATAGCTGTATATATGTAACTTCTCACTAATATTGGTATCTTCACCGAAACTCTAGAAGTATACTTATTTTTATAGAGGGTATGTTATTAGACTTTGTGCCAAACATAAGAAACCGTTTCAAAGGTCTACCTTAGCCAAGATACTCCCTCTGGGTTGCTAAAAAAAGTCATTTAGGACATTCATGCAATCTCCATAACATAACTTTGACTAATACTTATTGTTATAAAATAGTTATAAAATATGTTTAAAGAAAACTTTTATAAAACTATACTTCAATACGAATCTACTCATATCATTTTTACATCTTCTAAAGTTAACACATAAAATTACAGTCAAAGTTTTTTTTAAAAAAATGACTCAAGATAATCGCAAAACGACTTTATTTACCAAGTACATGCTTCATCTCTTTCTTGTTAAACGTGCTACCACATCATACAAAAGATTCTATGAGATATCTAATTAATGAATTAATAAGTATATGATGTAAATTATCGGGATTAGCCTAAGTGGCTTGTCATCAATGCTGATTTAATGGGCACACTACCAACTTCCCTTGAAATTGGAGCACTACAAATAGTGTGATGTTTGGAGCATTGATTTGATGGAGCACACTGATGATGTCCTGAGGCCTCTCTGGCTCTCTCTCTCTCGCAGTGGCCCCGCTTCGGCGCCCACTATCGCGCCATGGACATGTGGACTAGCCTCTCGATCAACCGCTTATCCAAAATCACCCCGTGCTCCCTCTCGCCACGGTTCCACCAGTTGTCCAGACGCCACCGTCTATCCGCGGCGCGGTGCGGCGCCATGCCCACCGCCGCTCTCCTCCCGCTCACGCCGTCGCCGCCTCACCCGAGCCAGCGGCGACACCTCTCCCGCTGCGGCGCCTCGCGCCGCGGCTTCACCGTCCACACCGCCATCGCCATTGCCTCCGCCTCCTCCGCGGCCGCGGCCGCGGTGGCTGAGGCGCCGCCCTCCCCATCTCCGCCCCCCTCGCCGCAAGCGCAGGCGCCTCCTTCCAAACAGGGGGGCTCGCCGGTGCTGGGCGGCATCGCGAACACGAGGTCGTGGTCGCAGTACTACGGCAGCGGCTTCTCCATCCGCGTGCCGCCGTCCTTCGATGACATTCTCGAGCCCGAGGTGATTAATTAGCATGGCCCGTCTCCTCTCGCCTCAGTTTCCTCCCCACGGAAGAGCTCAAGGTCTGGTCTCGAATTGGTGAATGCTGACCTGGTGACCCCTTCCGCGTCTCAGGACTACAACGCCGGGATGACATACTACGGCGACAAAGTCAAGCCCCGGGCGTACGCGGCCCGCTTCGCCTCTCCAGATAGGTAGGTAGGTAAGGCATCGCCCTATACTCCATGTAACTGCCACTTTGGCGTTTCCAGTTCTGCATACTAATTTGTGGTAGCATCTGTCTCAATTTTTTCATGAATGACTTTAGTGGTGGCTATGCTGTAGTACATGCTAAACACAGTGCTACCCTTTGTTTCATGTAGGAACGAACTCATAAGCGTGGTGATTAAGCCATCAAATCAGCTCAAGATCACATTTCTAGAGGTTCTTACAAGAGCTTTGCCATTTAATTTTAACTGTCTTGTGTCTTCTTTTTACTCATCATTTGGAATCACCCCTGAATTTATCTGTCTATGCACAGCATCTAGTTAAAAGTGGCATGTCATTTCAGTGACCTAGTTATATGTGTTTCTCATTCTCACATCTCTTGAGAGCATTTCGAGCATAAAACATAGACAAACTTGTTAAAAAATAAAGGAGTCGGAACATATACAACTTTGTGGACTCACAAGCTTATTAAAACTTGGATACAACACAAGGACTTGACACAATATACAGTCATACTCACAAGCTGGAATTATCAATTTGAACTTCCAAAGTTTATTGAGTTGAGTGTTCATTAAAAAAGGCACACCAACATAGGTATGAATGACCAAAACTTTTTTTTAAACAAAGAGTGAATTAATAAAGCATCCATTACCCGACACATTTGCGCTGCTGCTGATTGCATGCTGCCATGCTCTATACCTAAATCTAGGCTCACAATTTAGGATATGTTCGAGAAAAAAAGTAGGAACCTTGTATGACCTGTGCATGACAAACTTCTTAATGTTAATTTGCAGGCAAAAGATATAACTGACTTGGGTACTCTAAAGGAGGCATCAAAGATATTTGTACCTGGTGATTTCTATTATCTTGGATGCCGAGCTGTTTTCTTTACAATCAAATGAAAATGGATACTGCTGAAAAAGGAGAAATCACAATGAAAATGAAGTATTAATTTCATATATCAATTATGAAACTTAATTAATCTAGGACCTATATTGTTGGTGTTTTTCATTCTAAATGTGATGATTCATTTTATGACCAGCCAACATATTTTCAAAAGTTTGGCATACTTTGCATCTAGGTTTTGAAAAGCTAGCAAGAATTGCACTACTTACTGCTTTTATGATGAGTTGCACAAATAGGGAGCCTATTTTTACATGCTTCCATTATGCTTTTTCAAGACCATTGTTTAACATTATATATATTTTTTGGATTATGTCATTTTTCTATTTCCTTAAACATGATTTAGTGAAATTGTTTTGTTTCCATTACAGAGGTATGGAGTGAAAAAGTTAAATGCTGTTCTAACACAGAAAAACTGATAAGAAATTATGAACCGAAAGTATTACATTAACATATATTAAATTTTGAAGCATAGACACGATGTACTGATCTGAGAAGATTTATCTTATATTTTTTTGTTTTATTTTGTAGCTGGTGCAAAAGTATTCTCAGCTCGAACAATTAAAGTTAAGGATGAGGAAGATATTAGGTAATATATGTTCTTTATGAATTTTACAGATAAATCACCAATCAAAATATTTAGGAATTTATTCCTAGTTACTCCCTCCATCCGGATTTGATTGGCGTATTTTGTTTCGGCGCCATGACCAAGGCATGGTAGAATAGCATAACATACTTGGTTTTGCACCGTTACCAAGGCAGGAAGTTGGATGTCAGGGCAATGATTCACTCCTGCATTTATTTAATTATTTCTATGCGAGCTAGCAGTCCAAAGATTGGTCCATCCATTTAATTCAGTTCGAACCGAATTAACCTTCGTGCCTCCGAAGGGAAAACATTGTATATGATGATCAATTGTGAACTTTTATATTTTTCTGCACCCTGATCAAACCTGGACGGACGGAAATAGTATCTAGATTTGGAAATCATTTTCCTTGCATTTTTTTTCATGAGCAAAATTTCCACAGGACATATTACTTCTATGAATTTGGCCTGGACAAACAACATGTTGCTCTAATGGCTACTGTGAATAGTGGGAAGGTATTGAGCTGTCCTTTTGATTTACATTCTTATAACAAGTATTGAGCCTTACCCATGTCTTGCTTTATGTCAGCTGATTTTTTTCTGAGATATATTCCTCCCATATGATTGCATTAGCATTTCAGTTGGATTAACATCTAGGCCATGTCTGTTATACTGCTTCTAATTATTTGCTTTCTTTCCTACACGTATTTTTTTGGCACTACTTTCTCTGCTTCTTTAGTTAGACTTTGGATTCTGACGCTTAAAAGTGCCTTGAGAATAGATGTATGCAATGGGGCCATATAGCCCAAAACATATATGCAAATCTTAGTTATGATATACTTCACCTCCTCTCTAAATTGGCGATACAATCTGAACTCGGTGTTTGGATAGAGAAAAAACAAGCTTTCGAACCATAGCCTCCTTATTGAGGTCAGAAGCTTGAAGTTAGATGGTGTATAGTGAAGACTGAAGAGTGATGGTTATTCTTGTCCACAGTCCCCATTGATGGTGACTGAAGGAGCTAGGAATATGCTTGGTCAATTCTTTGGCGTATCATTAGCAATTTGTATGGCACTAAATTTTGTCACAACTCTTTGGCATATCATTAGCAATCTGTATGGTAATTAATTCTGTTAAAATCAATATATCAAACTTTTATCTAATATTAAAATTCCTTACTGAGAAGTGAGCGTATACAAATCTGTATCCAGTTCTTATACAAACTCATTACCTTGGACAATTGCATTTTTCTTGCTGAATGGTTGCTGGTCCTTTTGGCCTTCAGCTTTTTTTATCCAATTTGCATTGCCATGTGGTGACAGACGTACATAGCTGGAGCCACTGCTCCAGAGACGAAATGGGGCGATGACGGCGTGAAGTTGCGTTCGGCTGCCGTATCTCTTTCCGTTTCATAATAGTGCAAAGCGGGACACCAAAAAGGATTATGCTACAACTCTGGATTCGGCAGCATGCATAGAGGGATCGTTTGTTTACCATGTTGTACTACCCTAGTCATCGAAAGAAGGTAAATAGTTCCAGTAGTCAGCATTCCGCAACCAGCAACAAAAGAAATAGGCAAGGCTCTGCACAACGTTCCTGTCAAGTCTGTAAACAATTTTCTGAAAAGGGATATGTTGTCATGAAGAATGGTGTCATAACTGAATTTTGATTACTTCAATCTTGTTTGCCTACAGTAGTTTTTTAACGATGCTGACACAGAAATGGCACAAATATAAATTTTCACTTGGTCCTCTTCAGTTGATCATTAGACATAAGACGGATCCCATCAACCTCTGAACATTTGCTATATTCTCTGATCGGCGGCCCTGGAGATATGGCTTGGCATTTCAGACTTGACATTTGCAATAAGAGAAGTGTCTTCCCTAGGCAAGAAAGTCCAACCCTAAACAAGCCACTCCCATTTCTCGAGGACTTAGCGTAATCCTGACACGTGACGACTGTGCAGAATGGTCGCACAACGATTTCGTACCCCTTTCAACTGTCCTCTGCTTTCCTTTAAAAAAAAAACTGTCTGCCTCAGCCATTGCTTATGGGTGATGATTTAGGCATTGTTTAGGTCACTAATTTTCACCAACTTTCCAGTCACGTTGAGCCACATCTTCTCTCACAGACACGCTTACCAAATGCACTATTTACACCTCCAACTTTCCACCAACTTTCTCATCTAAAGAAGGCCTTACTTCACCGGCGAGGTGCATCGCATGATGATCCTATTGCATTTTTTTTCCTCCAAAATAACTCGTAAAGAAGGTTAAAGGGAAACCTAGTCACTTTGACATGCTCCCTCAGTCCCTCCAAACAATTGTGTCTTTTTGACATCCCGCAACACTCTCCTCCATGCATGAGGGCGCCAATATAAAGCTAAACTGCCGCCATATATAATACTCTTAGCAAGGAAGGGCTGCCTTCTCAATATAGAGATATCCAGCGAAGAGAGTTTGACATCAGTTGGAACATTCAAACAAGTGAGCAATACAGGATGCATCTTTTACCTATTAACTGCAAACTCAGCAGGACATGCATGCATGGCAACATCCATCAGGTTTCTTTCTCGGAAGATGAAAAGGAAAAAAAATGAAAAAACAAAAAGAAACTCCTGTTCTGATTCTGACCTCACCTATCCCTAACCCTCATACTCTTCTACGGCTTCTGAACTCTGCTACTCACTCAGACGCCCACAAACCCGGCTAAATTACAGGCAGACCAAAACCCACACGACCAAAGCACCACTCTCCACGCGAGGCCAGTCACCAAATACACAGGCAGGGACGTGCGACACGACCCGATAAAACTCAACTGCCCAGCCCTCGCGCATCAACTTTCTTTTTTTTTTTGGTTTTCCATTTAGAGAAAAAAAAAACACACTCCAAGAACGCCTACGAATGAACGATGGCTCATTGTCTCGCGTTCAATTCGAGGTCGAGGTGGGACGCCCGGGGCGGGTCCTCACTCCTCTCAACCCTGCGCCTCGATGGGCGACATCATGGCCGAGAACCGGCGCTTCTGGATGCGCGGCGGGAGGTGCTTGTTGTAGCGCTTCGGCCCGACCGTCCACGGCAGGAACACGCGTGCCGCTGCGGCCCATCCGCTTGCCCACGTTGCCACCGGCGGCGCCTGCGCCCGAGGAGGCCATGACCATGGGCCTCGCGGGTGCCGCGGCCACCATCATGACAGGCGCCGCCACGGCCATGCCCCACGCCGTGGGTGCCAGCACGGCCTGCGGCGCCGGGGCGTACCCGATGACGGCACCACCGTTGACGGGAGCCTTCTGCGCCATGCACGTAGGCGCGGCGGCGCCCGGCTGCGGCTGCCAGGGCGTCATGGCCTTGGTGGGCGACGGGAGCGGGCTCAGGTCCACCGGCGTGGACGGCCTCACCCGCGCGAACGTGATGCTCACGCGCCGGTTGGAGGATGGACACACCACGTGGCGCGCCATGTCGGCGCTGTTCCCGCGCATGACTAGGAGTGACCTGCAGATTTTCGAAGTGTAAATTTCATGACCCTTGACCATGAGTTTAGAATACTCAATTTTCTTATGTTCATCTTGATAGGATAAATAGATAATGGATTTGCTAAGCTTACCCTTGCTTTAGTGAGAGTGTGAGAGGTCCCTTGTAGTTGCCGTTGCTGTCAGTGACAAGTGACCTGCCAAATGCCATTGTAGTCTCAGACAGCAGAAGAGTGGAAATTGGGTTGTCAAGATGAGGAGGCTTGAAGTAGGGCTGAGAGTGTTCATCCTGCAAAACAGAATCAGTAATGAGCGTTGATGTTTGTCAAATTGAGGTACTGGTTTTTTGTCTCGCAGAACATTCAAAATTTGAAATGTCTAAAAAACTAAAAACCAAGTTCCTATAGCATCACGAGCTGCAATAAAGGCCCCTATGTACAAACGATGACCAACACCACAAATTGAGGCTCTACTCTTTTTACTGACTTACCAAAAGTTGAAGAATCATTTTGTTACAACTCGTTTCAGATATGGTAAAAGAAATTTATCAAGTTGTGGAGAGATTCATCCCTTTCACTTAATGACTCTTAAACAAGTTATTTTACAATCAGTGGTTGTGGTTAAACGTTCGATTCACTCCGTATAGTGCTTTTTCTTGAAACTGCACCAATTATAATGTCAAAATTTAATTTTGTAGCCGTCCAGGTAGCTGGTTTTTTAAAAGGGACAGCAGGTATAAGGCTCTTGATACTGCAAAGATCTGATCAGAACCTTTATGATTTTATAAGAAGCAAAAGGGTTCTTGGTTTCATCGAGCGTGCTGTCATGCTGTTTATAAGGAAACATCAGCACCTACTCATCGAAGAAAGTTGATGATGACACTGTTTGGTTTCCTACTTTCTGGTATTAAACGCCAAAGAACAAGATGGTCAATGACAGCCTGCAGGACGAGGGGGATTGGTTCTATGTGACCTGCAGACAAGAGAGAAAAACAAGACAGTTGTGATGTCATTCACAAGGGTGTTTCATTGTCTAGAGATGAGAAATTATGCTACACACAGAAGCATATTCTTGCCAGACTGAGAAAGTAGAAGAAACGAAGTACGGAACATACAAATAGCTCCTCAGTGTAGGTTGAAATAATGGACACCGAGCTGAATAATCTCCCTCTTGTTTCCTTTGATCTGCCTTGTTGAAGAATATGAAAGTTTCACCTAAATATTAGGAGAAAAAAATATATAGATAAGCACCAAACTGATACAGAAATGGCCAAGGTATAACTCATTCATGAAACATTTTAACAACAATAAATTCACATTTGAAGATGTAAACACACTGGCCACAGCTTACTTGGATGTGATGGTTTCGACCAAATCTCAAAAAGAAACCAGACCAAGGTTGTGGGTTCTATGGTCAATTCTTAGGGGTTTCAGGCTTATGACTTAGAAATCTAGGACTTACTTGGATCAATA
>JACEFO010000023.1:0-38911 GCA_015342445.1 Digitaria exilis
CATGCACTGCTGCCTTGTTCTAAGCAACCTCTGCAGATCCTTCAAAGCCTGGCTTGTCCCGGGTTACAACGCCTCCTTCGCTTCCTGCAATCAGCACAGTGTTGATTCCCATGCGCCTTGACAGCACAAATGCAGATAATCCAAGTCCCAATCCAATCTCGCAGCGTCGCAATGACGCAAACCCCACTGAAGGATCGCTCCGACTACCTCACTCGCCGTGCGCGCGGTGAGCCACTGCGACAGCGGCAGCACCCCGCTCGATCTGCTCTGCAGCCGCTCCTTCCCGCGCTCGACGGCCTCGGCCGTCCGCCTCCTGCCGACGAGGGCCTCCTCCGCGCGCGCGTGCTGAGGTCCAGCCTCGCTCAGCCGCCCAGCTCCTCCTCCTGCCGCAGCGCCTCCCTCCTCACCCTGCTCGACGACGAGCGCCACGCCACATCGAAACTTTTTTTATAAAAAACAAAAAAATCAAACAAGGTGGTTGGCTGGTTGCAGAAATGGGTAGAATTGGGCTCCGCTCCTCGCGCGTGGCGTGCAGGCACACGTGACGACGCACCTCGACGCGTCCTCCGATGCGGCGGCCAGGGCCGCCCGCTCCTCGCCGCGGCCCGCGAGCGCCACGGCCCGGCCCCGCAGGCTCCCGCCACACGACCACCGCCTCCTCCTCCGTCTCCGCCTGGCGCCCCGATACCTTGGCGACGGACCCCCACCACGGACCGCCGGGCTCATCGCTGCCTAACGTCCCGCGGCGGCGGCCATGGGCGCTCTCCGCAACGGACCGTCGAGACCGCGGTCCCTCTCTCGACACCCGCGTGGCCCAAAAGGCGGTAACAGCAGTCGGAGAAAAGCGAAAAGCAACGGAGGAGAAACGAATCCGAATCCGCAGTGTCCGTCGTGACGCTGCGTTGCCGGGGGCGCAAGCGAGCCAGCGGGTTGGTTGATGTGAATGCGCGACGGCGATGCGGGTGGTGTTTTGGCTGCCGGGTTGCGTTGCCGGCTGGTTTGAATCTCGAGTTTGTCTCGGCGACGCAACGCGACGCGGGGACGGACGTTGGACGGCGCGGGCGTCGTGTACGCGAGACCCGGGTGCTGCGGGCCTCGGCGCTACGGTGCGCCACCACGTTTGGTGTTCTCTCTTGCGACTCTCCCGTGGACGAGACGGTGCGGCTCGTCACTCGTCAGTTACCCCTACCATGATGAACTGATGCTGATGCCACGCAGATGCAAAGATCGCCGGCCAGGTGAGGAGAAGGGGGTGGGCGTGCAGTGTCGACTGCCGACGGAACGCTGCTGGTGCTGGAGATGCTGCGAGGATGCGGATTCCTTACGTAAATTCGCCGCCATCGCTTTCTTCGGCGAAAACAGCAAAGAGTACACGCCAGCAACGGTGCCGGCGTCAGAGTCAGACACGCCGCTCCAGGCCTTCACCTGTGGAGGTGGAGGCAACATGCCGAAACAGGTGCTGGTCAGCGCAGACAGCATCACAAAACTAGTGAAACCTTCTCGCTGCAAAACTTAATTCGCCGGCTGGGCTGCCACGATGGAACCGTTGCTCCCTCTCCTTGAACATTCAGCAAACCTGAACCCGAAGACAGAATCAAGCCATAACGCTCTACACATCTACAAACACACAGGGCAGGGAGACAGAGAAACCGAGTCAAAAGCGACATTGATCCTAAACCAGATAACTTACACGACCGAGTCTTAGGAGTCGGGGCTAATTCGATTACAGCCGACGGGTGCAACAATGTTAGACAGGACTAGCAGCAGCAGCCCATGCCCTCAACTCAAGAAGCACAAACGGTGGGGCAAGGCAACGGCCACAGAAAACTCTCAGTGCATGCTGAGTGCAGGATTAGACAAAGGAACGGAAATACTAAGGGTTCGACGACAATTTACTCTCTTCACAGTTCACAATCGCAAACGATGACATCATCTGTCGCATCATCATCATCATCCTTGAGCGTTAACGCCATATAACTCAAACTTGGAGACTGGTGGAAGGATCTACAAAAGAAATAACAGCAAAAAATGTCAGGCAGATTCACCCGGTACCAACAAGGGATACACCATTTAAAACCCAAAAAAATAGTAGTGCATTGCTGGGAAAAGAACAGGTACTTCTGCTCTGTGTGTGTGTGTGTGGGGGGGGGGGGGGCTACATGCACAGCTCTAAATTAACTTGTACACTATATTGATAAAATAAATCTGGTCCTGGGGAAGATATATGCTTCCCTCTATGGTGCATAAAATGAGTCCAAGACAAGCTTTTAGGGAGCAACATATCATATACAATTGAATTTGCTGTGGTGTTTGTGCACTGAATGGACATGAAAATTCTAAAATGGTCTTAGTTACTCTAACTTGTACTCCTCAGCATGGGAACTAGAAATATTCTGATGGATGACAATTGCAAAGGTAAAGATCTTGATAAATGTTGCAGTTAATAGAAAACTCATGTTTCTTTCAAAGGTGCTGCTACAAGCCTACGGCAGTCCATAGACATACAGTCATATTTTTTCTTCCAAAAATTAATGTCTACTTGGTGTCCAGACTGAAGCCAGATTGCATGATTACACTTAAAGGTGGTTACCCTTTATGTGTTGCCATCAAAGGGAATATCTGCATCTATGATGAAACAAACAAACCAATCTCGAAAAGAACCTTACCTGGCAGGAAGTGGTTTGCATGACTAACAATGAGCAAGCCTCAACCAATCAAAATAAACCCGGCAGTTTCGTGATCCACACATGCAGTTCTTTGATCTACGAGAACCTGAACCACTAGACTCAGATCCCGCAATACCATAGTCATAAGTCAGCTCTGTCATGGGAGCAATATGGTTCAGTGCAAAAAACATTATATGTGGATGTCTGTCATCTCCGTGGTCATATTGAACTGGTTGCCAGAAGACATTTGGCGAGCAACTGTGATTCATGAAACGTGAGACATTTTCCATGTGTTTTGCACTTATCTTGATAGGCAATGGCTGAAATTCATCGGCTGATACATATGTGCTAACCTCACCTATCAGTTCAGACCCACAATTCCATTTCAAAGTCTTCTCACCAGGGCATAAAGTCTGAAAAATGTAATCATCTTCGCTATCATTCAAATTAACTTTGAGCTCATCATGACCTCGCCAGCATACTCACATATAAATGCACCAGCACGAATAGGCTCCCAGCAGCGAAGAGCCCAGCCTCGATTGGTGGTCTTAAAGACCTCAAAATGCAACCTGGATCCCTTTTGGGTCACTCTGTTCCGGCAATTGGTAGAACAGTTGCAAGAATCACCACATTCATAGATTATCGGTTTGCGGCATGCCAACAACCCTGATGAACTGTAAGGTAAATCGCCTCCATTATGTTGTCCACAGGCACAACTAGAATCACCAGGCAGACAAACACTCTGGCATCCGCAGCCCTGCAACTTCTTCATAGAACCGAGGGGCCTCAAGTATTTGACCTGGTTAGTATAGGCGAAATGTCCAGGTCCTTTCTCATGGTCTACGTCATTGACAAGACAAACCGGCAACATTTCAGCCTTAGATGATAGATCAGCCAGTAGAACATTGCCTCTGGTAGCAGGGTTAGCTATCCATTTCTGAGTCATCTTCCACACTGCAGCTCCATCACGTTGTCCAGGTTCACGGAGAAGCTTGTACTTGAAGCAATTGATGCCAGACTTTGTTTTCTCCATCCAAGACTCATCAATCTTGTAGAGGCCATCATATACATAAACTTTTCCTGTTATGCAAAATGGATCCTTGAAGCCCCGTACAACCCTTATCTCATTCTTCCTGTGCAAACTCCTCTCAAGAGCTAGGTTACCCCTCTCAAGCTTTTGGTCATGCCTCTCCTCGGTATTCTTACTATTTCCCCCTTGACCACTGTACACCAGCACATCTGTGTCATCCTCATCATTGTCATAACCCCCAGAAGAGACGATACATATTGCTATGGAATCCTCATCTTTTCCAAACTTACTAGTCATGTAATCGATCCCTCCCATGCTAGGTGCATGCAACCCAATGATACACAGCTCCATCCTGAAATAGAAATATCCCCTATTTCAACTCCAGGGACAGTTCCTACCCTCTTGCCTGAATTGGCCCTGATGTTACTGGCCATCATGATGGCACCAGCCTTTGAGGTCTGCGCGTCTACTAGCATCCTGTGTTTCATCCATCTGCAGATGTCTTCGCCGGAGTGCCTCAAAGGTCATGTGAACTGCTTCCACAATTTCCCTGGGATCAGATGAAGATGGCAGAAAGGCAAGCTCCTTGCCAGCAACAAGATTTGTGGGCTTAGGGCGCTTTACCTTACCATTTGAACTGCCAGCACCAGAACCAGGAGGACGGCCTCTCCTAGCCTTCCGTTCAGATGACAAAGGCTCATCATCACCATCAACTGATATGTTTGCTCTCGTCTTGTATGCAGAGATAGGGGTGGCATCAATGGGGCCATTAGCACTGGTGCCGGAATAAGAAACGCCATTCCAAGTGTACTGAAAGTAGCAAATGATCCAAAGGCAGGAAGGTTCCCCGAACCGAACCCTGTTGGAAATTGACCAAAACTGGAGTGACACAGACCAATGGTGTGTACTTGACTGATTAAATTGACTCCCATGGGTGCAGGGAACATGGGAGCTAAAGACCTTAAAGGCTTCGCATCTAGGAGCTCCTGATTAGGAATCAGGTATGAAACTTGAGGCCCTGTACAATCATCGAATTGTTATGAAAATCAAACTGCAAGAAGCAAAATATTAGTGACTACTAAAAATATGAAATCCTGAGTGTAGTAGGCAAACACTAATGTTGAGTGAATTCATAAGAGCATTTGTTGGTAAGCAAAAATAAATCCTTGAGTTGCATCCCAGAAAAAACAAAATGCATGCAGCTGTTATCAGCAAGTGAATTTCAGCAACTATTCTACAGTCTGGTTCTGGCATACTTTGTCACCCCTACAAGTTACCCACTGTGCATAAGTTTTCCTGTGCAAGATGGTGTTGGCAAAATGCTGTTAAAAGAAATAGAAATATTCGCCAAACAAAAACTTAACAATTCCATTATAGTTGTAGCTTTTAGTTTATTAAGGGTCCATTATTACAGTAGTTTTTCTTATATAATAAGCCACTCTATGCTACCCATTGACTGTCACAAACTCTATGTAACACAAATTCATTAGCCATTATGAGCACATAATGGACAGCACATAATGGACAACCATGCCAAAACCAGATACATACAAGCAAGCCTCAGGCCCTTGCTGCCTAGTGCTGTTCAATATGAATCGTCCTGAATCCCACTATCCAAATCAAATAGTTCACAAGCGTGTATTTGACAACAATGTCAACAAATAAGGGGGAGGGGCAAGGAGAAGTTCAGAACAGGAGTATTAGTAAATTGGAATGGACTGTAGTCTGGTCTCACACCGGTAACATGTCGATGATGTCAAAGAAGTTGGCTGATGATCAGCTACGAAGTTGGAAAAAGGTGCATGGAGTGGGGGCCCATGAGGCTATGAAATCTAAGGAGCAGGACCACATGAGTACAGCCTACAAGAGGCTGGTTGAAGGCGGAAATCATGGATTTGCAATTTCAAGAAGCTAGAGATCAAACGGCTCTCAGATTCTCGCTAATATGGCTCCACCAGGGATTCTAACTTGGAGCCAGCCATCGAGGAGCATTCCTCTTGTTATGCTTGATACCATCACATTTCATACAGGGAGGGAGGCATAGAAGGTTCACCGCACAGGTAATCCTGATACACAAGGCAAGGTTTCTCCCCCGCCCATGTCAAAATGGGGAAGAAATGCCCCGTCATAAGGAATCACAGCTCCAAACGAACCTATACTCAAACAGCATCCCTGCCCCCAAACATCATACAAAACATTCGCTAACTGAGGAAGCCGCTCGCCCCGCCGTCGGCCCTTCCCGTCAGTTGTCGCCCATCGCCCGCGGCGCCCAAGCGGCCTCACCTCGCCACCCTAGATCCTCCACCGCCGCCATGTCTACTGACACAGCCAGATGCTCCTCTAAGCCTCCGGCCTTTGAGCTCTCCCCAGACGGCCCTGAATCGGAAACCCTAACCCAGCCACCACCATGCATCAATCCGAGAGAGGAACGAGGAGCAGGAGCGGGAGGAGGAGGACCAACCTCGTCGCCGGCCGTCTACCACCACACACCGGAGTTAGAGGAGCATGAATCGCCGGAGAGGAGAGAGCTGTTGAGCACGAACCGTCGGAGAACGCGCGGCTCTGGCTGTGGAGAGACTGGAGATCAGCCCGGTAAGAAGGGCGTTTGACGCCTTGACGAGAGACAGACAGACAGTGGAGGAGCGGAAACGTAAACGCCGGCGCGTTTGGAATGTACGTTTTCCGTGTATCAATGCAGGCCAAAATGAAACCGAAATAAGCATATGGGTCTCTATGGCGTGAATAAAATATGAAATCTGGGCATCTAGCATATTTTATGATAGGCGACACTCCTATGTCTCTGTATTAATTTTGCGTTTGGAAGAAGACCAAAACTAAATAGGAAATAGAGATATTCATATTTTCATTACTCAACAGCTACGGCACAAAAAAAACAAAGGTTGCTCACTAGCAAGAGGAGAATTAGAGCTAGGTTTAGATTAGTCTCCACTCCACCACCGTACAAGACAGGAAAAAGAGAAGTACTAGGTATATCGGAGAGCGAAAGATTATAAAGTACTAAAGAGAGAAAACACAAAAAACCTTGAGTACCAGCACTCTAGCTTTTAATGTCCATGATCAAAATCAATTGCAATTAAAGGTTTACTGTACTAGACAATCCCCCGTGGTCCATTAGAAACCAAATGTTCAACTCTAAAAACTCCATTGGTAGAATCGCCTTTACCAGCATGAAAACCACACACTCCCGGCTAACAAAAGGTTGACGACATGTGCAAGAAACGATGACGGACTAACGGGCTAGCATAAGCAGGGAATGCATGAGGAGAAGACCACCAAACAAATGATGGTTTGCTTGTGTTGTGTGTTGTGGCGGTGGAAAGCACATAGGTAATTGTTTTTATTTAATATATTTGGATAGAAAATATAAGAATTAAAAAAGTCACGTGGGCATTGGATTCTAAACTTTCCATACTCTTTGGCCTTTTGGTATCCCGAATGAGTTCTCTAGATGATATTTTTCTCATGAAAGATGTAATGTTTCAATTCTACCCAACATAATTCTCAGTGGTAAAATAGCCACCAAAAGTATCCCTCAAAACATATTCATGTAAAAAGGCAAAAGAGGAAAAAAAACTCTTTAACAAGTTCTATCTTATCTAAATAGATATTGGCCCCGCAATAACTTAACATTGCCTATACATATACATAAGCCACAATTTTAGCTAGCAACTTAGATCAACGGGATCAAGGATCTGAGAGCATACCTATGCTGGTGCATGTCGTCGGAAACATGAAAGGTTATCGAATCAATAGTGCGTTGGGTGGCAGCGCGACAGAGAGGTGATTGTTGCCAGAACTTTCGGAGACATCGGATGGATTTGCTCAGGGGAATAGGCGCATCGCACATCACCGGAACCATGCGCGAGATGTCGCGGATCTGTCCAGGCTTCAACGTATCTCCACGATTAATGGTGTCGTCAGATCCGGGTAGAGTGGTGGATAACGTGGGGGGAGCGGGGATCCATTCACCGTGGGGGAAAAAGAGGATACAAAGGACCTCAGAGATGCACCGCCCTAGCGCAAGAGATGGTATGTAAGGTAGTGTGGCGGCGGCGCGTATAATGAAAGCAATGCAAGAGTGATTGGCTAACTAGGGAAGGTTGGCGGGGCTAGGGCTAAAACACTATATATCGAGCGTAGGGTTAACCCGAGCCGTTGGATTTAAATCATGTGGCAATATAGATTGGTTAAACAGGTATTCATGGGACGAATCCGAACCCATAGAATCAAGTTGTAATGAACTAAGATTCTTTTATTTTTACCTAACAAGAGGTATTTGTACTAAAAAAAGGCCTTATATATAAATAAAAACAAAGGACGGTCTGTTTTTTCAAAATGTGTACATTGCCTCAGTTGTGATTGCTATGCAATTACAAGTATGGTCGTGCCAATCAAGAATGCAAGCTAGCCATTTTGCCATGGGGCGCATCGCAACTTAACAGTATTCGCGGTCAGATATATACAATCAAGAAATATAGTCATGCACAATCAAGAAGCTACACTTGTGTTATGTTGCACGCCTGTACGGTACAGAGATTAGTGCATATACCATGTGTTGACGCCTTTTTGGGTCAAAGCGCTAGATCGCGCGGTAGCCAGAATCTCCTCGTTGAAACTTCTGGACAGGGAGTCACACCGCCTGTCACAGGAGGTCAGACCGCCCGTCACAGGGGGTCAGACCGCCTATAGGTAGAGGCGCCGCGAAAGCCTACGATCGTCGCCTCGGAAGGGACCTCGTCGGAGGCAAGGCCACCTAGAACGTCCTAAAACGCCATGGAGACGAAGAAGGAAGAAGAGGGGGTTGGAAAAGCTAGGGTTTGAGATAAAAGTAAAGGTAAATGTGATTGTACGATTGGGTAGAGGTCCTCAATCGGCCACGGCCCTTCATAATATAGGGTGGGGAGGTCTTGCCCCGTGGGGAGTCAATTCCATAATGAAGTCCCATCAAAATACAACTCTAATTCGGATTAGAACTGCTACAGGCGGTCTGACCTCCTGTACAGGCGGTCTCACCGCCTGGGCCCGGGGTTGACCCTTGACAGAGCCATAACTCTCTCATCCGGAGTCCAAATCAGGCGATCCACATATGCATTTTGACCTTCTCGACGGGCCCTACGCAATGGTGGAGTCAAAATCATATTTTGAGCACTTTCCTACAGGCGGTCTAGACCGCTGTACAGGCGGTCAGACCGCCTGGCCCATTGCCAGATCGGCTACAGGGTACAGCCGGTCAGACCGCTTGTTACAGGCGGTTAGACCGGCTGTCGAGCCAGATCGGCATTCTTGCCATTTTTGGTCGTCAATATATGCCCCCCATGTTTCTTGGTAAAAGCTTGTGTATCAAGAAACATTAATTCAGTCTAAGGGGACCTCTATTGTCGGCCATTTTGTTCTAAGAGCAATATCACATATCAACCAAATCCTTTCAAACACTTGCCAAACACTTGGATAACACCTTCAATGCCCTCGCAACTGAAATTCATGCAATCATCAACTTAAAAGGATGTTACTTTGCCTTCTATTACATACTCGAGCTATCTTCTTTCTAGACCTGCTCCAAAGCCTCCAAACGCCTGCCGGTCACTCAAAGGACTTCTTGACCATAGACAAACTCATACGGAATAACTTTGGCAGAACCATGTCTAGAAACATGCCTTATTGCTAAACTTAACTTCACATTAGCTTGAGCATAATATGGAGATGAATTGAGCAATTTAATACCATTGGATTCAACGAACTCACGTACCTCCTTAGATATGAATGATGTTCATTGGCAAACGAATCCCAAATCCATGTATAACATGCTCGATAATAAACTCAATCACCTCTTTCATAGTAACAAAAACAATCGGCAATTATTGTAAACCAATAATAGTAAACCAGCTTGAGGAGCCACTTCATCATGCGAGCCGATTGTTGCGTACCACAAATTTCTTCATGAACATCTACCATAACCAACCTAGCTTGATCAGGATATAAACACTTTACGAGCAACCATCCGCGGTCCGACGATATAGTTCACTATCAACCAAAGCAAACTTGAAAGCCCATCGTCGACTTTTCAATCCATTGACCTGCTAGTATCCTGCAAATACCACCAGAGGCTTCCTCCAAATACCAACATCGGCCTCAACAGATTGAGAGGCATCCACAGCCGAATCGGTCTTTCAGAGGCACAGACGGTCAGACCGCTTGTCATAGCGGTTAGACCGATAGGTCGGTGTAGACCGGTTGCACCAGGCGGTTGGACCGCCTGTCCTAGAGCAAGCATGTCGGCTTCGCAAAACATCGGCTTCTTTTCTCGAAAATTTCTTTTCTGAATATTATAGCCTGATGCTTGATGTACCAACACATTAACTCTAAGATTCTCTTCTCTTGGTACACGATAAATCACATATTCATCAAAGCAAATTATAATGTATAATCATTTATCAAGATAAACATTTAGAAATTCATCTAAACATTGACATGCTTGAATACTTGCTGTACCAATAGAAAAGAAGCACCACAAGCTTCTACATGTTTTACTCCCATGTAATGTAAGATCTCCAAACCGAATAATAAAACTAATACTCGGTCTGAATAATTATGCATATATGATCCAATCGGTTAAGAGCTTCAGAAACAATATCGTTTGGTGATATAATAATAACACCAACACCACATTCACCTTTGCAAACCGATCCATCAAAATGCAATTTGCATGGAGTAAAAGTAACATAGCCGACATTTAAATTAAGTTGCTCATTAATCAATGTTAAACAATAAAATCGGCAACGATATGTCTTTATAAATTTTAATGAATCAAAGACTAAATCATATTCAATTAAAGCATAGGCCATTTGCCGATTCTATCACTCAATATTTGGTCTATGCAACATGTATTTAATTATATTAGTAAATAATGCCTCAACCTGGTATAAGCATGATGTATACAACTAAAAGCATACCTCATTTCGGCGTCCAATAATCTTCTACTTGCATATGCAATAATAAAATCCTTCCCTTCGGTCTTTTGAATCAAAACAGCTCCAATAACGCTTTCTTCGGCCATAATATATAGTTCAAAAGAAACCCTTCTCCTAGGTGCCCGAAGAACCGGAGGCGAAGATAAATAAGATTTTACCTCAAAGGCTCCTTGCTGTTTTGCCCCCCGAGTAAATTCAGCATCATCCTTCGACCGAAGTAAGGAGTAAGAACACCTACATAGCTTCCTCAGGATCAAAATCAGGATGATCAGGATCTTCCTCCATAAGAATATAATCACCCAAGTATGGGACATTAGCATCCATATCCATATGCTCCGGTGACAAACTGCAATCAACAAGTTCTTCATCGTCCTCAACAGTGGGAACGATGTTAACTCGTTATCCCAAACCATGGGAGTAGAACAAACATCATCCGGTAGTATCTCTGCCCCAACCGATCTGACCGGCTGTGCAGGCGGTTGACCGCCTGCTCGGTCAACTTGTAGAACTGGCGGTCTGGACCGCCTGTACAACCGGTTGGACCGCCTGTACTGCTGGCTTCGGCTGATCGTTATTTTGACTCTCCACTCCTTCTTCTGAGGAAGCATAGGTCTATGCTTGTTGAAAAGCTCTTGCTTTCTGGCTCTTGCTTCTCTGGCTCTTGTTTCTTTCTCTCCTGAAGACACAGTCTTTGAACTTTCCTTCTCTACGTACGAGTCAAACCTGTAGGACACCATCTAGGAAGAAAGTTAAACTCGTTACGGCTAACTTCATGACCATTAGCAGTGGGGAGTCTCCGACATAGACTTCTCAACCAAATTGTCTAAAACAATCGGTCTTTTATCTCCATCAAGTGTAGTAGCCTTTACTGAGTCCACATTCTTCTACTGAAACTATCTCCTCCATCTTCTTAGGCTGATACACCTGCTTTAGAGGAGGTGTCTTCTTCTTCTTGGACTGCCGCCTAGACCGTTGGTAACAGGCGGTCTGACCGCTGGGCCCGATGCCCCTTGACCAGATTGACGAACAGCAAACGTCATGAACAGGTAGTGCAATCCTGTCCAGAACATGTCTTCTTGGTTCTCTCCATCCAAAATGCAAAGAATGTTGTGACACTGACTGATACGGCACCCACATCACACCATTGTCATCCCATATCGGACTTAACTTCCAAGACACATGATGATGCTGTACTGGCTTGAAAAATCCACCTTTAGGTGATCTCACTTCTTTTTTTAATGATCGATCGCTTGGAACGGTCTTTTGCTTGAAGTACTTGTCGAGAAGCATATCAAATGTGACCTTTGGCTTTGTACCAGATCCCCTGTTATTAGCCAAACTTACTTTCGAAGCTCCAACCTCTGAACGCTTTGTTTCAGCACCTTTGGACGACCATGGTGTAGGCCGGTCTGACCGCCTGCTGCAGGCGGTCTAACGCCCGACCGGTCTGACCGCCTGCTGCAGCCAGTCTAATCGCATGTGGTAGAACAGATCCAGACGGCTGCAGTCCAGGTGAAACGACCGACCTTTGCCCCCATGTCCAGAGGCTCTCAATGTGACTTTGAATGCCTCTTTTCCATCAGAAGACTTTTCACATGTCACTTCACGGATCAACTCCTTCCCTATCAAAGTGGGTCTTTCATCTCCCACCATCACATTCTTCCCTTTGGTCGATTCGACTTGATGCGGCCAAATTAAAACCTTAGGTTGCTTCAAGTCCAAGGTACTGACTGGGAAAGAAGTTTTATTTACCTGCATATCATGAAATCTCAAACGGCCTTCATTTATAGCCGATTGAACTTTCCGACGGAAAAGCATGACAATCATTGATAGCATGCGAATAAAATTATGAAATTTACAATATGCATGCCTTTTCAACTCTTCTAATGCAGGTATAACATGAGAAATCTTAATGCATCCATGTTTATGCAATTCATCAAAAATGCGATCACATTTCGATACATCAAATGTAAATTTCAATTCTTCTTGCCGACTCTTATGATCCGGCCTAAGAGATGAACAAGAATACGCTTCAACTTTAGAAGGCCATGCAAATTCAGCAATATTAACATTATCATCATTATCGGTCGAAACAATAGATTTACAATCAATAGCATGCATATTAGACCGACATGATTTAAAACCCTCATTTTCTTTGCTCATTCGGTTTTGAGCCACTTCAGCTCTAATGTGAACTTGAGCAACCGAATTGTAATCACAATTATCATTTTTCTCTCTAATAGAGGATTTTAATCCTCTAAAGCATAATCGAGCAAGATCAACATCAGAAATTGATAAATTAAAGCAACGGTTTTTCATCTCTTTAAATCTTCTAAAATATTGAGAGACGGTTTCATCCTGACCTTGTTTAACCGATGCTAAATCCTGCAACATTGTTTCGTACGTAGCATTGACCGCATCCAGCATACCATCACGACTATCAGCAGCCGAATTTGACATAACGGCTAACGGTGTAAGCCACTCCGGAACAACTGTCACAGTACTAGAAAGATTGGTCTGACCAACCGCTGAGGGGATGTGACCGGCCGTACAGGCGGTCTGACCGGCTGCGGCGGTCTGACCGCCTGTAAGCATTGATCCAATCGCAATGATCGTGTTCGGTCTGGGCAACTGGATCAGCGGTGGAGTCTGACCATCACAGGAATTAGGTAACATACCACAGAACGTATTATCAATATTAGACCATGGTATGACAGGCACATCACTATTATGAACCGATTTCCCCTTTTTAAGTATCTCTAGTCGATATAAACGTGCAGAGAGTTCATCAAGACTAGGCATACTATTAACAACAATCGGGCTAACCGTATCAATAGGGGAAGACGGTTGTGAAGATGAACTTATAGTGTCGATTACCTCAATCTTATCATCGTTCATCTTGAAGGATGGCATCGCAAACTCCTGAACGCGTGTGACCATATCTTGATCCTTCTTGAAGCCCTTCAAAAACTCGTTCCGGAGATGCGCTAAAGCCATCAAATACTTCTGGCGTCCTTCCTCATTGAGATCTTCTATGTTAGCAGGAATATTATCTTGATCGATCTTGGATCCATCGGGCTAGGGTCGAATAGATCGGTTATGAAAACCAGATTTTTCTTCTCCAGCGGAGTCGCCAAAATGTGTTGACGCCTTTTTGGGTCAACACACGATAAGCGCTAGATCGCGCGGTAGCCGGAATCTCCTTGTCGGAACTTCTGGACAGGGAGTCAGACCGCCTGTACAGGGGGTTAGACCGCGTGTCACAGGAGGTCAGACCGCCCGTCACAGGGGGTCAGACCGCTTGTAGGCAGAGGCGCCGCGAAAGCCTACGATCGTCGCCTTGGGAGGGACCCCGTCGGAGGCGGCGAACCTAGGTTGTTCTAAGGTCGGCAAGGCCACCTAGAACGTCCTAAAACGTCATGGAGACGAAGAAGTAAGAAGAGGGGTTGGAAAAGGTAGGGTTTGAGATAAAAAAGTAAAGGTAGATGTGTTTGTACGATTAGGTAGATGTCCTCAATCGGCCACGGCCCTTCATAATATAGGGTGGGGAGGTCTGCCCCGTGGGGAGTGAATTCCATAATGAATCCCATTAAAATACAACTCTAATTCGGATTAGAACTGCTACAGGCGGTCTGACCTCCTGTACAGGCGGTCTAACCGCCTGGGCCCGGGGTTGACCCTTGACAGAACCATAACTCACTCATCCGGATTCCAAATCAGACGATCCACATATGCATTTTGATCTTCTCGACGAGCCTTACGCAATGGTGGAGTCAAAATCATATTTTGAGCACTTTTCTACAGGCGGTCTAGACCGCTGTACAGGCGGTCAGACCGCCTGGCCCATTGCTGGGTACAGCCAGTCAGACCGCTTGTTACAGGCGGTTAGACCGGCTGTCGAGCTAGATCGGCATCCTTGCCATTTTCGCTCGTCAACGCCACGTGCCATCTACCGAAAACTAGGCCAATGTTATTCTTTTAATGTACAGTACTTCCCAATCTGGTGAATGCTGGGTTGCTTGTTGTCGTTCTCCTCGCGTCGCGTGACATCAAGCATCCTTGCAACCACAGCTTGGTGCTTCGCGCGCGTATGGGGTCTGGCAGTCTGGTGGAGAAACGGGCTCGGCGCACGCGAGGCTCCGTCCGGTGGTCCTCGACAGTCGACTCCTGTACACTCGGACCCCGGCGGCGCGGTGGCCGAGCGAAAACGCTGTGGCCCGTGGCCCCCGCACTGCACGAGCACGCACTGGCCGCCGTCCGTGCAACCAGACCAGAGAGGCAGAGACCAGGTCCAGGGCGCGTCACCCGCCGCCGCCGGAAGGCAGAAGCCAGTATGCAGCAAATATTGGCACTGCAGAGTAGTAGTTGGAAAAAATTTGCGTCCAGGGAACGCGAACTGGTCCTATATCAGTCATTGACAGTCTTGAATGCTATTTTGTTTTGGAAAACTGCAACAGTGTCGACGATTCCTTGCGAACAAGCTGCTGCTAACTGTGGGGTAACAATGTAACATGTCACTTACGGTCAGTTTTCAACTGAAGTAGCAGGATGGAATCTCTTAACAGGACTGCCACTAGCACCAGCACCTTGATACTACAAATCTGCATCACGAGAATCAGTGCCGAGAAGAAGAAAAACCCAGATCCCTCCGTCCCAAAATAGATGTCATTCTCGCTTTCCAAGAAAAACAGCATATTTCAATATTAACCAATTATATATTAATATTTATAATACATCATTAGTATCATTAGATAGATATTTGAATCTAGTTTTTAACAAATTTATTAGAGATATAAATATTACATGTATATTTTTACAAATCGAGTCAAAGTTGAGAAAGTAACATATGCACGCATCCCATAACGTCAACTATTATGGGACGGAGGGAGTAGGATGCTAGCATATTGTATTCCCAACGTGCAGTAGACTAATGGATTCTGACATACTCCCTCCGGTTCCACATTAGGAGTCGTTTAGGACATGTTTTAGCATACCAAGATGTCATAGAGTTTTCCATGTCTACCCTTATTAAATAGGGGTGTGGGTACTTCTAGACTCGAATCCATCTCAGCTCAATTGGCTAGCACATCGAGTCCCAAAATCAGGGACATGCAATCGAATCCTCGCGGCCTCAATTTTTTTTTTTTTTTGCTGTTTTCGTCTCGGACGCACGCTGCATGCAGGTGTGCCCTGGCATGTTCGTGCAAGTTTATTTGGCATCCGCGCGCTTGTTTTCTTTTGCTCTTTTTTCTTTTTGCTGTGCACTTGTTCGCGACTTTGCGCGCTCATTTTTTTTTTCTGTGCTCGTTCGCAAGCGACGCTCGTTTCGGCTGGCCGGACGGCGAGCAACTAGCAGCGAGCGCGGCGAGCAACGAGGACGGCGAGCAGTGAGGACGAACGGTTGAGCACTTAATTAATAGCCTGCGGGAGAGCCGGAGAGGAAAAGGTAGCAGGCACGCGCACGGGCAGGAGCAAGAACGAGGCATCCGTGTTAATTGTGGCGTGGAAGACGAAGCAAAACTCAGGGGTATAAACGTCCAAACCAGAGCTCTAATGACAGAATGACTACTAATAGTAAACTCGTTGGTTGCTCCAGAATGACGAGCTCTAATGACAGAATGACTACTAATAGTAAACTCGTTGGTTGCTCCAGAATGACTCCTATTGTGGAACCGGAGGGAGTAAATTTGTATCACAACTATTGTAAAGAAGGCAATGTGAAGTTGAGATCCATTCGATGGCTAAATACGTTCAGTTTCCGCCCTAAAAAAAAAACATTAACTAACAACAACCGACAACTTTGCCTGAAGGCATTACTGAACTGATAGAATTCAAAGTCATCCAAGGGAGAAAACTAGGGGCCTCTGCAGCAACTCACTACTGAACTGACAAGCACATATGATGGTAAAAGATCAGGACATACATCTTTTGCAACTTCAACAGTGCCTTAACTGCAGGTTAGCTCAAAAAGCATCAATTTTTCCGTCTCCCTGTAAGGCAACATTCAAATCTATTCAGTGTCCTACGGACTTCACAGCATCTGGCCAAATTTGATGCCGTGCTCCGCTCCATAAGTAACAGAATTCTCACAAAAGAAAAGGGCAAATTATTTCTGTCGTGGCTACAAAAAGAGGTTGCATAGTTAGTAACATCCAAAGGAACAAAAAAAAAAACCATAAATAGAAGTGTAGATTGAAACGACTCAAAGTTAAAACCAAGCTTATTCTGATATACTGCTATAGTCCCAAATCCCAATACAAGGAATTGGAGCCCTTTCCTCATTTGACAGACTGCTACTCATTAAAATAAGTGTGTGAATACTTTTATAGGGCGATTGATGTATAATTCAACACAGAAGCATAGAGATTAGAGAACAAGAACAAAGTAACCAACACCCTAAGGCCCTATACTACAAGATGTTAATATGGAAGAACATATGTGATAACCTAATTTAGTGCAATACGATAGGACTATGCCACTACTAGTTGTGTCCTTATTGAAGAAGAAATAAGAAAGAGAGAAGCTAGGCAGAAACAGTACCATACAGCAAATAACTAAATAATCTATATTGAAATGGTTGAATTACGTTTTAGCATCCTGCTTTTGTTTCCCCTGTGTAACTCCAAAATATGTCTGTCAAAATAACGAATGCAATAGGGGCCTTCCCTACTGTTTCATCAAAAGGAAAAAAAGAATGTGTAATCATGAATTGACTGTGGCTGAAACGAGCAAAGCTGGAAATGCAAGTGAAAACACAAATCAACTCATCACATAAGCTGGCAAGTCCAGCCACTACCATAAGGCATATATTCTCATAAACTACAAACTGTCCTTTGAATCCTTTTTTATCCAAGTAAATAAAATACAATGAAGGCAGTCTCAGGTATAATGTTAAGAAGTACATCCATGAAGACTCGATCATGTACAGCTATGGCCAATCCCTATCATAAACTCCAAGAATAACTCCACAGCCAAAAAGATTATTCAAATTGCAACTAATATGAGTAGACGTATCTATTAAAGCACATGACTAGCCTGTTAAATATTGAAAGTAAAATAAATTCCTTACCTAAGCCACCAATATAGTTTACATTGATAGATGCACATAGCTACCTGATCCAATGATCGGCCAACTCCTTTACAGGCTTAAGAGTTCTCCAAACACCCTGTTGCATTACAGCTTTAGAGTGCAATTCTGATAAAGTGGTAGCATATACGATTCAATAATTCTCACTGTTCATAATTTGTAGCCTCTCACTTTGCTCTTGATACTATCTGGCTACCATCAGCTGCTTAACCAGCAACAGCCTAAAGTTGAGGATAGGACCTCTCTAAGTTCGCAAACGTATAAAAAGATACTGGTCATAGAATAGTATAACAGCAGACAACAGTATATGAAATGCAAGCAGCATTCTTCTCAACTTCAAAGAAAACATTGCTGTAAAAGTGCAATTTTGTTTGCTCGTAAAAGTGCAATTTTACCGCATATATATTCTCAAGTAGAAGATGTCATCAGAGATCATGACTCTATAGTTTATAGAATTGCTTATTCCTATGAAAGAAAGAAAGAACGAAAGAAAGAACATAATTAACAGCCAGAGTTTTGTTCCTGGGAGTAAATTCACCAATTGGGACCCTCCAGAATCATCTTTGATGTCTTCTCTACACTGTAGGTAAACAAAATTATAATAGGTGATCCCACAAAACGAACACCCAATAAAAAAACTCTGGCCAAAGATTAGAATCCATCAAGTGACCAGAGCAGTCACCAGAACGATCATGTCTTTGCAATTGATCTCAACAACAGTCCTACAAAGTACAAACAGAATCATACAAATGGAAGAATCCAAAGTCCAAGCATAAAATTGCAAGGATAATACAAATATAAAAAAAAGGAAGGAAGCTTATGGGGACTGGGGAGCCAAAGCTGCCAGCATATTCAACCTAGAACTGGAAGACAGCCATCCGGAGAGAAAATAGGTGACAGAGACCATAACCAGTCATGGTGCTAATAATTGTCAAAGTGCTTAGATCTCTCTAAACTGCTTATACACCTTCCTCACTGGACACCATTGCTGGTGACTGCCACTGTGCCACAAGCCCACAACCATGACTGGGATGCCCCAACATTGTCGGCGATGCAAAATTTTTAATGCCAAACAGGGCAAAAAAAAAAAGGTCTTTTCAGCTGGTTTCTTTGGTCCTGCACTTCTGCTTTAAACTTGGAATTTGCCATAGTTTGGTGTTTTCCAGTTTGGCAGAGGTCAGAACTTTGAGATTTTAGCTTCAATCATCATGTGACTGGAGAATGGAGATCGATCGCAATTGCTCAACACAGCAAATTGATAAAAGGGATATGGTATCATTTCCATCAAAATAAAGTGCATTTCTAGTGACGTTCGCAAAAAAAAAAAAGTGCATTTCTAGTGATGGTGGGGGTAATGCTAGGAGCAAGAAGCATTCTATGCAAGTGCAAACACTGCAGACACAGCATATCTTCGACCAAAGAAACAAATATTTTAGATTCTTGTGATAACAGATGACACCCAGGGCCTTACTGCATGAATACAAAAAACCTCCCATTAATCTGCACATTTTTCATTCTTTTTCCGCCGCAAATTCATCAGATCTCTTCAGTTTTAGGACACATACTGTGAGTTACATCACCCACCACTACGAAAACCATTAATACTATGCGTGTTCTTATGCACCGGCAAATGAATTGTAGTCACAGGAATCCATCTCTGCGGTCTTGCTCTTCGGCCTCCCTGTTTGCCGTCTGCACGGCCTTGAACCACAGGAACCCCTGAAATTACACAGTAGCTCTTCAGTCAGCAACAACCAGGTGCTGCAATAGGAGGCACAGCACAGACGTCGATACGTACAGAGGTCGGGATGCCGGTGAAGACGAAGAAGCCCAGAAGTGGCGCGTACAGGGCGCTGTCGGAGCCGATGATCCCGAACACCGGCCGCTGGTTCGTGTACTCGAAGATGGAGCCAATCTGTGGAGCGATTTTGTCAGTAAAGAAGATGCCGAGCCACGCTTCGATGAGTAACGAGCGCATCGCGAGGAGCGAAAGGGGAAAAGGAGGAGTTTCCAAGAAACGCACGGCGGCGATGGCGGTGATGGCTGACGCGAGCAGGTACGCGTAGAACGGCACCTGCCCGGCTTCCTGCCCCTGCACGGCCCCGCCCTCGCGCGCCCATGGCGGCGGCTCGTCAGCGCCGGGCTTGGCCCACGCGGGGATCTGCTCCTCAGCTTCTCCCGGTTTCTTGCCCGCGGCGGCCAAGACCGTCAGCCTTCGGCGCCGACATCGCTCGGCGGTTTGCCCTCCGAGGAGCGAGTGGTAGATAGGATGGGCCCGAGACGTCGGCCTCGGCCTCAGACCGGGGTGGTGGCCTGAGCTGCTCAGGGAGATGGAGACGGCCACTGCCGCGGCCATGGAGAGACGTCGGGCTGAGCGGTGGAGCCTGTATGGCCGAGACGAGGAGCTGGAGTGTGGATAGGAAGTGGGCATCGGTAGCGGAAAGGAGGATGACATGGCGTGGCCTGGCCATACGATGTCGACCTAGTTGGGCCCTTGCTCGAGTCAGTATGGCCCAAAAAAGATCTAAAATTATTCAAATCCATTCGAATTTAAAATTATTGATCAAATTCAATTTGGTTTTGGTTGAGGTGCGCCAGGCCCTGCCAGCAGTGCAACGGCTGGGCGACGCTCGAGGGCCCCAGTGGCAAGCCACTATGGTGGACCCTCCCCCACAAAAAATAAGATTAATATCGAAGTGGGCACATGACCCACATATCAGATATTAAACTGATAAGAACAGATACTACACTTGATCTTAGCCAAAAGGCCGAGAAAGGTATGCTTTGGTCTGCCGCTGGGGTCTCGTTATATAGGGAGCGGAGGCCTTGGCTATGCTTGGCTCGGCGAGGTGGGACTAAACGGCTGAACCCGCTGCCGCACGCTCCCCGTTCCTCTCCTCTCTCTGTGTCGGTCGAACGCTCTGTCTGGCTTATGTAATGGGCCGCAGCCCACGGGTGCTCCCGCCGCCCCTCTGACCCTTTCTTTAGGCCCACTAGGACAACAACGAAGCAAAGGCCCGGCGGCGGCTCTCGCTCTCTGCCGCCGCCTGCTCGAGCTCCGCTTGACGGCCGCGCTGGGCTCCAACCACGACGTCGCCCATGGCGGCGCTCTAATGGAGCGCGAGTAAAGGAGCCTGCTGGGCTCTGATCGAGTGATCGGAGGACGATGGGCGTCGGGCAATCGCGCTCTAATGGCTTGATTTTGTCACAAAGCAACCTCGGAGGAAACTGGATCACTCATAATTCATCAACAACGCTGACACAAGTCACTAAAAACAGACACTGAATCTTGGAATTCTTGATCGGTTGATCCGATCGATCGATCGGTCGTGGCCACCGGTGCGGTGGGGTCACTGCTTCTTGTCCCTGAGCAGCACCTTGACGTACTCCTTGTACTCGACGCGGCCCTCGGCGCGGGGGTCGGCCTCGCGGAGCATGGCGTCGGCCTCCTCCTCCGTGAGGCGGTCGCCGTGGCTGACCATCACCTGCCGCAGCTGCTCGGCCGGGATGAACCCGCTGCGCGCGTCGTCGAACACGTCGAAGCACTCGGCGAGCCGCTCCGCCGACTGCCCGGCGCCCATCTTGCGCGCCGCCACGGCCAGGAACGCCGCGAGATCGATGCCGGCGTCGTCGGCGCCCGCGGGAACGCCCGCTTCCTCCTCGAGGAAGCGCCGCGCCTCGGCCTCGTCCACGTTCTGGCCCAGCGACCGCAGCGCCGTCACGAGCTCGCCCGTCGCGATGCGACCTGTGGGACGGTTAGGGAGGAAGCAGCAAGAAAAAGATCAGTCCGTGGCGTTATGACTGGCTGAGAGCTACGAGCTGGCTAGGAGCGTGGTGTCTTGCCGTCCTCGTCGGCGTCGAACAGGTCGAAGATCTCTTTGCACTCGTCGGCCTGCTCAGGCGTCAGCTTCTTCGCCATGCTCACCAAGGCGAGCTGCTTGCTCTACCGGCCCAGCACCCCAGCCGCTTCCTCTTGCAGTGGATGCTACCTAACTGTTCTTTCGAGGAAGAAGGGCTGAGCTTTCCACGATTCGTTTTTTGGCAGGTGAAATAAAAGAGAGGGACAAACTTTGTCCAATTTCCGACCTGGCGAACCACTTTTTCTTGGTCAGAAAACAGCCGAACAGGGCACTTGATCGATTCAGTGGCGGCACCTAGCAAGTAATCATAAAAGCGACGTTTCATCCACCTCTAGCGTGATCCAATCTGGCCATCTGTGTGCATGTAAAGATTGGCCATGCCGCCATGATCCTCACCTAACCATCACAATCAGCAGCATCGGTTGAGATCCAGCAGCTGACACTAGCAGCATTCAAACATAAAAGGGGCCTGCCAGAATTTTATAGAGAAGCGAAAAGAGGGGAGCGAGGGCGAAGAGCAAGAACAACCATATGGCATCAGTATCAGGAGCAGATGTATCGATTCTGAATTCTAATCATACTTTCCCCATATACCAAGTGGTACTGCTGCCAGTTTGCAATAAGAGTTGCCATGGAACCAGTCGTTGCAGTCTTGGTTCAACAGCCTGGAACCACACCTACTTGTTCGTCATGTCAATTGATTCGCTCATGAATAATTAGCGTGCACGTGTTAGGATGAAGAGATTTGCTGTCATGAGTGCTGTCTCGGGCATTGCATTATAAAAACTGATCCTGCTCGGAGGAACTGTCAAGACATGGAACCACTGAGACCCGAGTCTAACAAGCAGCAGCAGCAACAACAAGATAGCCTTTAATCCCAAGCAAGTTGGGGTAGGCGAGTCTAACAAGCAATGAATAATAATTAGCGTTAGCAGAACTCCAGACTGATTGACAATGCGATAGAAAAACAAGCCAAGAAACTGCATCCCCCAGATAACAATTAGCATTAGCAGAAACCCAGACTGATTGACAATGCGATAGAAGACTTGTGCAAATACCAACATCCACAAAAATATGAACTTCAACAAATCCTAAAAGCTCCAACAGGCGCATAATGCAAGATAAACATCACAATCAAAAGAAACCAGGTATCTGATGTCACGTTCCCATGACTACACCTAACCCGACCACTACTCGACATTACCACCTGCATGATACTGATACGTACTCAAATGGACATGGCAAAGTACAGCTTGTGAGCCTGATAATTCAGTTTGCTTCGGACAGACTTATTTCATGGGGACCGTTCCTCACTTAGCCATCATGACCTTGACGAACTCTTCGTAGTTGATCTGGCCATCGCCGTCAACGTCTGCCTCGCGGATCATCTCATCGACTTCCTCATCGGTCAGCTTCTCACCGAGGTTGGTCATGACATGGCGGAGCTCAGCGGCTGAGATGAAACCGTTCTGGTCCTTATCGAAGACGCGGAAGGCCTCCTTGAGCTCCTCCTCAGAGTCGGTGTCCTTCATCTTCCTTGCCATCAGGTTCAGGAACTCTGGGAAGTCGATGGTCCCGTTGCCGTCAGCATCAACTTCGTTGATCATGTCCTGCAGCTCTGCTTCAGTAGGATTCTGGCCAAGGGAGCGCATCACAGTTCCAAGCTCCTTGGTAGTGATGCAACCTGCCGAGGGAGAAAGAAATCAGACTTATGCTTGGTATTAGAAAACATGCAATCTTCTCGAGCAAGGGTTTATAAAGTCAGAAGTGAATCAACATAGGTGTTAGGCTATTTTTAGCTCAATCAAGCCTACAAAATTATAATGCTACGACCACTTTCAGCTGCCTAAGGAACATGTCAGCATGCCAAAGACTTCCATTCACCCATCAAACTACAATAAACATTGCTTGAAAGAAAAGCCACATAAACAAACAAAGTATTAAATCACCACCAAAGGATGAAAGTTATGTCAACAAGTAACAGTGTAGGAAATAGTAAAACGGCAGTCGCTTCCATAAAATATCAATGCTATGGTCTCCAAGGTTAGTAAATTTATGGATTTATCTCATGTAATATATATTGTTGGGGGAAATAATATAGCAGACCATAATCAAATAGCTGTAAAAGGTATCATGAGCACATTCATGTGTCGCTTGCTATAAATTTAGTACTTTGCCACTTAAATCAGTTTCCTGCCACTTTAATAAAGAAAGCCTCAAGCGTGTAACCGAAAACAAATCTGACCTCTACGTGATTTAAAATATCTATTCAACGGACACTTAAAATGAGCTAAACAGAGTCCTCTACTACAGTGGCTTGTCTAATAAGACTACACAATAAACATTTTAGGACCAACTCATTAGCTATCACGTAGACTACCATGTATTATCAAAGAAAAAAATTTAAATTAAAGCGACTACTGCCTGACATTAAACTAGCATACCACAACAGGTCAACAATTCTAATTTCCAGACAACGCTTAAAACAAACACCTTTCTTCAATTTCAAACAGTCCCAGTGTCTAAATCTAACTAAAACTCATTCATTAATATTCCTGACACTTAATGTGCAGATTATGGAACCATATGTCTAATAACCTGACCAGCAAAGTTTGATGCTCAAACCATGCTATGTTCACTGTCCATTCTACATGAATGTCCCACACGACTTTGGATTCCAATCCTAGCTCCAAAAGTAGACAATTCACGATCCCAAATGTTTCTACCGTAAAATCATAACAGATCACACATTGAAACCAGTCATTTTCGCTGTTCTAACGCCTCCCGAGCAAAATCCTACATAACAAGCAGATGATACCTACAAATGAGCACGTCACTAGATGGATGGAATCAGTGCGCACAAACAAAGCCCGCACCCCACGCCCAAAAGGCCGGCCAAAACTCCACCGAATTACCACACAGATTACCAAACCCTAGGCACCGCGTCACGCGCCCTACCGGATCTGAAGCCATACCCCCGACGGCTCCTTCAGAATCCCTACAATTCTGCCCGGATCGGGCGGCGCGGAAGCTCGATCTCGATTCGAGATCGGGGGGAACCTAACGGGCCAGACCGCCAGAGGGAGGGAGGATGGGAGCAGGGGAAGAGTCGGGTACCGTCGCCGTCCTTGTCGAAGAGGCTGAACGCCTCCTTGAACTCCGCGATCTGCTCGTCGGTGAGCTGGTCCGCCATGGGAGAGGGCTGCGGCGAGGGCACGCGACGCGGAAGGAGAGAAGGAAGGGGGTGCTCGTGCTCGCGTCACTCGTTGGTTGGCCTGCGATGATGGGGAACGGGGTGGCCGGTCCGTGGGCCGATTTTATAGCGGTGAGGAGAGCGAGGGGGAGGATTCCATTCCAAGTCCCAACCGTTCTCCGCTTTTTATATTCCTTTTTGCTTTTCCTTTTTCCATTTTTTGCCTTTCCTTTAGCGCAAGGCAACCCACGATTCCATATTCCGTCTTGACCTTTACATTATGATCGGGCTATAAAATTAGAAACTAAGAGGGAGAGCTACTTTTTCTTTGACGTTGTTAAATTAAGGGGTTACCCAATTAAGACAAGGTAGAAGAGAGGATCATATAGGGGATACGAGTTTCCATGGTACTAGCCAATAGTCAATTTGCTTTGTGGTTGTAAGAAGCATGTGTTTTAGGAAGATAAATATAAATGAAAGACTAAAGGTAAGAGAATGATTGGACAACTTGTATATGGCAGTGGTTCTTATATTACCAAATATAAGCATGAAACCCGTGTCACTTTATTTTGTTCTCTCTATATGACTCCTCTGCTGCATAGTATTCCTTTCCTATATATTGGTTGAGATATACTCGTACAATATCTATGATTTCTCTGCTGCATAGTATTCCTTTCCTATATATTGGTTGAGATATACTCGTACAATAGTAGTATTTGTCTACGCATCTCATGAGTATTTCATTTCTTCTTCTTTTGATCTGGAGGTACAAAGTAAAGAAACTTGATAGCTAGGAGCCTAGGACGGATATTACAACATGATAGAAAAAAAAACTAGCAAAAGCACTAAATAAAGTTGCTCAACCACGCACGGTAGTAGTCTCCGTCCCACCGACCCTCGGCCAGGTCCATGCTTTTTCTCCGACCTAGGATCATCGGACACGAAAATTTCACGATTTTGCAGCTCTCCGTAATGTGATGACGATGGGCATCTTTAGCCTTGCAGGGAGTGTTAATAAAAAAAGTCAAGCGATGGAGAGTGAGCCGCCTGGACGTATGACTCGCCGTGTTCCGTGAGCAGACACGGAAGAGCCAAGAGCAGCGACGAGGCAAGAAGGTCGTCGCGACGCTTATTCGTCGAACTTGTGGATCCCTCCCTTGTATCTGACACTGTGCTTCCTTTTCGTCTCCATACAAGACCGCCCAGCAAAGGCATTCGTCTCAATACAAGCCCAGCTAAGGCATCTGACATATCGATTGGGCTGGGATTCGGCCTAACACCTTCATGGGCTGGGTTTGACCACAAGAGAGCCGTACAGACGATCTAAGGCCCCGCTTAGTTTAGATTTTTTTTAAAAAAAAAACACTATTCATCCAATTTTTCTCAATTCATAACATTTCTCCATTTACAACATAACACTATTTATCTATAATGTTTTTAGTAAACAATGTATGTCTAGGGAATCTTTGGGTGAACTAAACGTGAGCGGATTGTTTCAAAAATCCTCTCTAGAGAAAAATGAAAACGCTGTCCTTTGTTGATTTCAGATCAGTGAGCTTGGTGCGGTGGTGCTTCCGTGCGGACCGTGCCGGGGTTCTCTAGGCGGGCGGAAACAATAATGCAGTTTATACACGATCAAATTCAGAAGCAAATCATATCACCAGCGAGGTAACGTTAAGGCACAAATCACTTTTACCATCCAATCTACTAATACCCACTACACTGACGCATCATGTACAAACTGTAATGCAGAGTTGTTACATGACCGGACTGCACTCTGAACTAACACGACTTCACTATCTGCATGCTGTATACGAAAACTTCAATTCTTCAATCCCTAAGCTGTCCTAATACCATCTTAAAACTACTTTAGAAGACAAAAACTGGCCGGACTATCAACAGATAATCCCCATGGAAACCATCTACGGCGACACTGGAGGTGGTGTGGCAGGCGTCGCTGGGGCTGGCGGCATGATCGGCGGCACCTGTTGCGCTGTCAAACACAAACGCATTGTTGTCAGATCAATCAATCTATCTTGTCTCCTTGCAATGCAAGTGCAAAATCAAATCTGTGGAATTTTTATGACGCGAGAGTGGCGAGACAGTGGTGACTTACAGTTGCACATGAGGAGGGTCTGAATGGGCAGGACGGTGCCGCAGGCGAGCGGGAGGACGGCCATGCGGAGCGGGTCGACGGGGCTGGGCAGGAACTGGCTCATGCCGCCGTTGATGCCGTGGCAGAGGCAGATGGGCGCGTCCCTGACCACGGCCTTCACCCCGTCGCAGCACTCGCTCGGCGGTGCCGCCACCGTCAGGTTCGTCAGGTACCCCGTGCACGCCGCCATGCTCTGCAGCGGCGTCATGCACTCCGTCGGCTGCTGCTGCTGCTGCTGAGGAGGTGTAGATCCCGGCGCCGGTATCAGCGGCTGGAGCAGGCCGATGATACCGCCCAATGGCGGGAAGAGCAGGCCCAGGATGGCCGGAAGAAGCCCCGGTGGGAGCTGCCCGGCGCCGGTGGGGACACCGGCGGGCGGTGTCGTGGGCTGGCTGGGCACCCCGCCGGCATCTGCCTGGAGGGCCACCTTTTCTGGTTCGTGGCTTCCGGCGGGTGCCGGCGGATTGCAATTGCATCGTTGATGGGATTGGACGACCCTCGCCGCCTCGGAGGGCTGCAGCGCCGCCGCCGCCACGGCGAAGGCGAGGAACAGGGCGAGGAGCTTGGACGAAGACGCCATCTCGGTCTCTAAGGAGAAGGAACTGGGAGGTCTTGGGATCGAGTTGGAGGCTTGGAGCTAGGAGGAGGATGCAATGGCGCTTTGCCTGATGGTTTGTGGATGGCGAGGACGTGGGTTTGGCCTTCAATTTATAGTGCTGGTGGCGTCGATATAAAGCATTCGAACATCATCAGTGTAATAACGTTGGACTCTTGTCCTCTAGAGATGCTTCTGAATTCTGATAGATTATCCTTGAAAGATTAACGAGTGCAGGGAGAGTCCGAGGATCTAGTCTCTTTTGTCTGTACGAGGACGAAGTCTGCTTGCAGTCCTGTTGATCTGGAGGACGTAAAATCTGTAAGTTCTTTCCAGCTAAAGCTGGACTGGATATGCATGGTTTAATCCAGATGAAGTACTGCTGTTTGTGTTAATCGCAATTATCGTGAAATGTACCGGGACTCTGGAGTCCTGAGCCGTAAAATGAACTTCTGTGCAGGGAGGCTGCCACTTCAAGTTCAGACATTGTTCAGTCTCCAGGAGTCCGGTGTTTCTCAAATTCAGAGCCTTTCGCGCACTCTACAACGTTCGTCGACATGTCAAATTGGGAGCTTGCTGTAGTGAGATATGACTCTTTTATTGGATTATCCTGGACATTTTGTTCTGTCTTCTAGGTTTTTGAGAGGAATGAACTTTACATTAAACAGATGGAAAAGCAGAACATTTACAACCAACTGCGGCAACTACATGGGCTACAGAGTTCCATATGCAGTGGGTCAGTGCCCAACATTAAAGGATATATAAAAAAATACGAACCTATGAAACTTTTGATTTGGTTGCACAATTTCTCTTTATCCATTAAAGCCTTGTTCGGTTAATCTCCTTCCCAAAAGGGTTGAGGGGGGGGGGGGGGGGTAATCTCTCATAAGCCTCTCCAATCCTTCTAACAGGCCTAAAGGAACATGCCATGTTGTGTGTATCAAACATTGTTTGGATGAACAGTGTGCGTATCAGACATGGCCCCTCTCTACTCTACCAGCTTAGAGTTTCCAAGGAAACGAAGGCATCAATTTTTTTTGTTCCATTAGATATGGTGTCAATTGAAGGCTGCGTTGGGCCCGGATGACACTGAAATCTGTCTTGCAAAAAGCTTAGGGCCAGTTTATTATTAGTCGGCTCTTCGCCAGTGTCGCCATCGATGCTTTTTGACAAAATCCGGGCAGGGTGTGATCGCACACCGTTATCTCCCTCGTTTGTGTGGTGGCCATCGATGTCACAAACATCGATCGTTCCCTTTCCCTGCCCTTGTTATCTACGTCTCCAGCAAATCGACAGGTCAACTTTATCCAGGCGATACAACTGGAGTTGCACATACTGATTTGCTGGTCTCACAATTTGCTTTCTTTCGTTATCTCTACAGCACAGAACAATGACCAGATATCTGCACAGCTGAATGAATCGCAACCAACAATTTTCAGACCACTGATAATTTTCAGACACTGATAATTTTCATTTTCTCGAACAGCTCAGGCGACGAAAGATCAGCTAGGGCACCTGCAGTTCCCTTCTGTACAACACTATAATGTCATTATTCACTTCCCATAAGCCCCTAGCAAACACCCCTTTCTTCTTCATAAGTGTCACCTCCTCAGCGGTTTGTAGAGCACAAAGCTAACATACTTGGATTCGAACCGATGAGTGACACCGAGGGCAAGCAGCGATTGCGATCCCCAGCCTTTCTCGATGAACAGGTGGTTGAGGACGACGTGCTGTGGCTTTGGAGTTTGATCATCAGCATCATCCGCATCACCGAGGACAGACACGAGAAGCTGGGGCGGGAGGGTGGGCGGCTCCTTGGCAAATTCCTCATCTCCTGGGTATTTCAGATCGTAGGTGTGCTCGGGTGATGGAGGCGCCTCAAATTCAGCTACACTGTCAAGACTTTCTGGAACGTAATCCTGTTCAATACAATTATGTTTTTTCAGATGAAATGGATTTGGCAATGTTATGGAGCACATTTAGAAAGCTTAGAGCAAAATACCCCCAGTAATTTGCTTGCTTTGTTGTTTAGGTTCTCACAAGTGTGAATGATGAAACAGAAATACAGTATCCTTACTGACATGGACATCGAGGAGGTTGGCCACTTGTCCTCTCTCATCAGTTATATAAGGTTGCTCAGGGATGTATCTCGATTCCCCGTCCACAATGATCCGGTAATGGTATAATCCAGATGGCAGAACCAATAAGATGGTGTGATCTTTGCCAGACCTCTCTAATGCTCTCCTGAGATTAACATACCAAGTTTATGAATTCACTCCTGAATCCGGAATGTAAATAAGGATTCTGAAAATGCGAATTCTTATTTTAGAATATACCTCGATGCCCAGTTATCCCATGATCCTTCCAGAAACACCTCATTTCCTCCTTGACTCCATGTAATCAGAGTTGGAATTCCCTTCTCCTGAGAGTGGCTGTTGGTGGATCCATCTGTTCCATTTATCGGTGCATGGTTGAAAACAGGTGAAAATTCAGTAGGTATCTGCAGTGGAGTCACTGGAACCTGCAAGGTGCAGTTGCCTGTCAGTAGAAGCTGGCAGCAGCAATACCCATAAATGTGATCTGTCCCAACTGAAATGAGTTAAGCAATATTGAAATATGCTTAGTTAGAGCAGAGGTAATAATCCTACATGGGTTTTAGAGAAATCTGACGCACAAGCTCATGCATACATCTCCCAGTACCACAGGGTCTGAAAGGATAACTTTCACTTTAGAAAAAGGAAGGGGTCAACAATGTGCATAACTTTTCATGCGTTCAAATGGAATTTGTAAGAAGAAAGTAAAGTTGTAAAACCATGCTAAGAGTATGGTTATGTCTAATGTCCATTGATAAGAAGAAGTAAAGTTGTAAACCATGCTAAGCGTGTGGTTATGTCTAATGTCCATGATAAGATGACTCTGGTAAATCAATGGGAGGCTTATATACGCAGTAATAAGATGGCTTCAAGCTTACTTTAAACGCAAGGGGCGGTTATTAGGACCATGAATTGTTTACAAGGTCCTTTTTTTGTGTGGCATTACATTGCCCGAACATCTGCTTGTGACACATCTACAACATCGATACAAGCAAATGCCTAACTAAAACTTTGTCCAAAAGACATGCTAGCCTAGTGCAGGTGAAAGGATAATCAAATGAATGAATGATGCAGTCAAATACTACAATGTGCCGTTGCAGGTCAGGTCTAACTCGTGGATACATTTAAGCAGGCTTGAATAAAGTACTGTACTTGTGTTCAATCACATGATTCTTTTCAAGAACTGTTCTGATCGTGAATCATATTTTTAGAGCATGCTGCCCAACATTTTTTCCCCTTCTATGGGGACCATCCGAACCAAGAGCAAAAAATCTGTTCTATGACGTACATCGCACACTGGCGAACTCTCAGCACAATTTGGTCAGTGTGGTGTGCATTCAAAGAGACCACATGCCCTCAAACCAAGACGAGGCTGTAACAATTCTATCAGTGTGGTGTGCAGTCACCGTCTCACCGAGGAAGAAAACTGAAACTATCAATAACACTTAATCATCTAGTCATTTGAGCCCCCCACAGCCAAATATCTAACAGGAGGATTAAAAAGTGTGTCTGCGATTGGAGAAAGGAGGGCCAACTTGTCCACTACACCCAACCAATACAAGATTCAGAACTACCAAATCCGTTTGCAGAATCCAGGTGCAGCCAAACCCCTTTACAATCTTCTTGTTGCACTCATATCTTTCCTTGTTAATGTTTTTTTCTTTTGTTACAGCTATCCTGAACAACAATCCACTCTTTGAGAACATCACAAAGATCTACAGGTTAGTTTAGCGACAGATCTGCAATTTACATTCAGTGATGATAAGCATCGCTTTTACAGACGAAACAATTTAATTACCATTGTTGGATTAAAAAAAGAAAGCACCCTAGGGCCACCACAATTCGCACGAAGAGCCACAAGACGCAATGAAACGATATTATCAAGCGAAAGTGTCTATAACATCACAAGATGGCTTCTTTTTTTTTCTCATAATTTTCTTTGTTTTCCGGGTAACAATAAATCATCATCACCTGCGGCGCGAAGAGGTAGGGCACGGGCGGTGGTTGCTCCAGCATCACCGCGTCCGGCGGAGACAACGGCGGTGGCCTCGCGGTGGCGCCCCCCGCCGAGCTGCTCCCGCCGCCGTTGCGAGCCACCTGCTCCGGCGACGCAGCCGCCATGTGGCCGTTCTCCCCCTCCTTGGCGCTCGCGTTCCCCATGCCTTGCCCGAATCGCCGCCACCGCCGCCCAGCTACTCTCCCACTCCCACCTCCACCAATCAACCCTCAAGGAGAGTAGCAGTACAGTACGACACCCACCTCTTGAAACCACCGCTCTAATTAAGCAAGTGTTATGGCGAAGCAAGTAACTAGGTGGAGGAGCGTGGGCCTACGGCACCAGCGCGAGAATGCCACGGGGTTTGGGTTAATTTACGCCGGCGAGCAACCGGGCGCCCGGAGCTGGCAGAGATGGCGCGCGCAACCACCGGCCGGCTCGCCGGAGGCGGAGGGGGGCGGGATATAAACGTGGCGAGTGACGTGACCCGCAGTCCGCACGAGGCCTCACGCGCCTTTTTTTTTGGAAGCTATCCACGCGAGTTTTTCTCCGCCGTCGGATCGGAGGGGTCGGGGCGTCTCGACCGTTGAGGTGCATCCGTGCATGCATGCGTCGTGGGGGGACGAAATTACCTAGGTGCCCCTGGTTTGGATTAGATCGGATAATAATTCTGGTTTTGAAGCAAGGTCTAGTCTAGGAGGAACCGAGGAAGTCAACAATTTGGACGGGTTTTTCTAGAAGGATATGTTCTTAGACAGTGACCGATAAATCCTTTATGATATGGATTGGGAGTCTTTGTATGTCTGCAGTAATACGGAGATATTAAGATCTTATCTAGTTCCTCAACTTTCCACTAATTTAGCACATTGATAACCGTGCCCTCTCTCATAGAAAATACCAACTTTCCACTAGCTTTCACCAACTTAACACCAAATTTTTGAAGTAAATAAAGCCTAAGTATATGTACTATGGTTATGGATTTTTTCGCGATGGTGATTGATTTTAGGTATGAAAATTATGGTAAATGATGTCACGTACAGACACGGCCTTCGATTGGGCAAGTTATTTTCAACTGATGTTAAATAATAATAATAATTTGAAAAGCTATTTTAATAAAAAAAAAGTTCAAGTCATATAACTACACATAATTTGCATAAACATATGATCATTTGACCGTAAATGTTCAAAAAGTTAGCTACGTTATACACATTCTTTTTTACATTAAACACAAAAAACTCTCTAAAATAATTGACGTAGCCCTAAACACCCTTAGGCCTTGTTTAGTTCCCAAACTTTCTACCAACCTATTACGATGATAACCGACTTTCACCAACTTGACACCAACTTGGTATCAACTTTTTGAACTAATCAAACGCCCACTATGTGGATTGGGTGGACTCGACCTTATTATTCTTGCTCGGTAATTTTCCAAAACTTGTTCGATGACACTTTGACAAGATCTACTCAAGATTATCATAGAGTGCATGTGCCTACATCACGCTGGAGCACGCAAGCTAATCAAAACCAATCAGAGACAGATGCTACATTATATCATGGTACCCTTGAAGAGCAAGGGAAAAGTACTGCACGCGGGGACCCACCAGGAAAGCAAAGGGTAAACGGTAACTCGCCAAAGAGAAAAGAGGGGGTCCTATATGTCATTGGAAATTATAATCATTCATTATATGCCATTGGCACTACATATCATAGACACATAAAAATCTCCTCTGTGCCATCCAGTGGCACACAAGGGATGAGTTGTATTTTCAATGTAACGGAGGAATTTATCCTTTTCCTATTCCAGTCGAAATCCAGTTTAAGAAAATGGAGCCCCTCGTGGTTGGAGCCCACCAGATCGAGCAAAAGAGATCGGCTGACTTGATGACGACGATGATAAACTGGCGGAGGGGGACAGCCGGCCGGCGAGGGAACGGATAGACTGGTAGGCCCGTGCTTATCCACTCCACTATCCCAGCGCCTGAGCTGCTTGCTGCTCCTGCTGCGATCCTCTGCGACGCGTGGCCGTGTGGTACCACCCGTCCCTGCTGACCCTTTTTGCATGATTGTGTCCCGCGTGCACGTCGCTGGCGGCCAGCATGCAAGCAGGGGCATGCTCGGTATGCTCTCGTGGCCCAGGAGTCCTTAACCTGCAGCTTGCTGCTTGCACCGAAACCGCGTTTGATTGTTTGCCGATGCGGCGAGTTAGTAATTTTCAAGGTTTCGGAATCCGGCACGTTGCATAGAAATTCCAGGAGTGGACGAAGCTTCTTTCGTAGTGTGCTCTGATCTGTCGTGCGCGTTGGCTGCTGGTTTTGGACTCTTGGTTTTTATAGAGTTTGGTAGCGGCGGCAGGCAGAACAAAAAACAAGAAGGCGCCATGGCCATGCCGCCATGGCAACTGCTTGGAAATGCACGCTCACGGCGACGCCAGAGGGGCTGATGGTCTGATACGATCGGGGCATTGAACCGCCGCTGAAAAAACGTGCGCCGAGCTAAGCCGAGGACCGCCTATAGCACCATACGTGCATGATCTGGACCAGAGGATTCCCCCCGGTCGTCCTGTGTCCGTCCATCTGTTCACAGCGACATGCTTATCGTCTTCGTCGCTGGCTAGTGGCTACTTTATCTACAGGTATCCTTTGGGAGTTGAGCTTCTGCTAACGTGGAGACAAGCATTACAATTAGCAGAGCTGAGCTGCACTGGACCGAACCAAATTTATGATCAGCGTCTAACAGTAGCGAAGGAAGTTCGTTGAACCTGATCGGAAGACGATTATACTACGAAGTACGAATGTATCTCCTTGGGACGATCATGATCCAGACGCCTGTGGAAGCACATGCATGCTATGCAATGCATTACAGGGGCACAGAAAAACAACTGTAGGTTCCCAACTGTCAGGGGTTATTGCCGCAATGCCGCGTAGCACTAGCTGGGATCCTGAAACGCTGTTGACAGTATCATTTTTACAGCTGGATCAAGCAGGTTCTATGATTGTATCTAAACGGTTTGTGTGTGTGTGTGTTTTCTTTAGAATCGCTTGTCTCCCACTAATAGTGCGTGAGCAATGGGCGCAGCAGCGAGTTTAGCCCATAAGGGGTTCCCGGCCTGCAGAGGAACCCGGGGACCTGACGGGCCAAACTGGAATCCCAGCTCAATCTCTTTCCAAAAATCACAAGGGCCCGCATCCACTAGTCTTTTCCCTCGGCGACGTAAAGAAAACAGGCGACGACGCCACTTCGAAACCGCCCGCGGTCAGGACGCGTGCCACCCACGTTGACTGGTTATTTTGGCTGGCGATCCCTCGTCCCCTCCCTTTTCTACGCCCGAAATCGCTAGTAGAGAACTGCAGAGACCTTCGGGGAGCGCCCGCGGCAAGTGGGCGCCGGCCGCGCGCAACGGAAGGGGCACGCACACGACCACCATCGAGGAGGTCCAGTCCCTTCGGTGCCCAACACGCGCACGCTCACGACGGCCGCGTTCGGCTTTTTCCGCCGCGTCGGTTGCCGCTTCCATTCCATCGCCCGCCGCGGACCGGGCCGGACAACCGCACACAGCGCCTGCCCTGTCCGACCAGACCGCGTGACGGACAAAGCCAAATCACAAATCGGGCCGGCGCATCTCGCCCGTTCTCAGAATCGCAGCGCACGCACAGGCAGCGACCTCGGTCGTCACGGTAGCCCTACTGCGACTATCGCCGGCCGCTCCGTCACCTTCTCGTAGCACACCGCAAGTCAAACAAACCAATCGGCTCTGAGCCTCTGACCAACAACCACCGACATCACCGGAAATATTATTTCATCTTTGCGACGATCGAACGAAACGCCATGTGCAGGGACAAAGCGATCGAGACCCATCAGGGGCTCTGCGCTACACATCAATTTGTTACAACGAAGAGCCGGTACAGCCTGTGTCGTTCGTCGATACGAATCGGCAAGCTACGTACGGCCACCTAATGCTCTCCCAATTGCTGTGTTATTTCATCCAAGTGCTGGCAGCCAGCGTCCAACACTCTAGCAGTTAGCGTCGTACGCGCGCCGGCCCGGACCTCAGCCGCGGGTTGTTGGAGAAGCTGCCAAGAGAGAACACGAGACAAGAGCCAGCACCGTTAGCAAAGCCGAGCGAGCACTCGGACGCACGACACGGTTGGTGCTGGTGTCTGAATCTGACCATCATGCATGAATGAACTCTTCCATGGAAGAGGAAGGGGAAGCTGGAGTCTTACCTGGTGAGGGGGATGTTCTCGAACGGGCCGGAGGTCGGGATCGTGCCGCAGAAGTCGTTGCTGGAGAAATCGCTGCATTGCAAGCAAGATCAGTGTCCCGGCAGCAACGAACATACCCTGAGGATGCAGAGATCGGATACACTGAGGACAATCCAGTCTCGGCTGAACTTACACGGTGTCAAGGTGGGGCAGTTCAGACAGCTCCTTAGGGGATTGGCCCCCGTCAGCCGGTGTGGTCGATGCGCCTGTCGAAAGCAAGTCGGTCAGGACTTGGGAAAGAAGAGGTACATAATATGACCATGAGTTGTTTAGACTGTGGTTTTCAGACTTACAGGAACCTCAGGGACTTCAGATTCCCGAGTGTCCGCGGGCAAGTGACCTGTGAGGTCGTTGTTGTACAGGTCAATGCTGATCAGGCTCCTCAGGTTGCCAACTCTGACGGGATCGAGCCCTGGAAACTGTTCCCGCTCATTTCCCTGCTCAGATGTAAAAAAAAAAAGTCAGTATGGCTGCGTTTACTGACATGAACAATAGAGAAGAGCTAAGATCTGAGCCAAACAACAATAGATGGATCATGATTCAGAAAAGAACACGTACATGTATTCCAGATCCACCAATGTCCCCAGCTCGGGCGCCAGAAGACCCGATAACCTCATGTTAGCCAGATCTCTGTCCAAGAAAACATTTGGAGAGGAAAAAAAAATTAGACGAACACATCGCCGTCGCTGAGTGGGCCGTGTACTAACGTTGAAAGTCCACCCGTGTTGCAGAGAGGGCTGGATCTACACAAATAAATAAGCCCAGCCCACTAATCCCCTTGTAAAACCATAGCAGCAAACGGATAGATCACTCACATGCGGGTGACGCGGTTGTCGGCGTTGCACGTGATGTGAAACCACGTGCACGGGTTCACCAGGTTGGGGTCCCAGCTCGAGAGCACGCCGTCGGGATCCTCGAGGCCCTGGCGCATGGCCGTCAGCGCCTGTCCTTCCTCGTTGGCCGCCACTGGTGCCAGGGACACCACCACCACCGCCACGAGGACGGCGGCGAACACCGCCAGGGACATGGTTCTCGTGGCTATGGGCGCCGCCATGCGGTGGTCGACGATGTGCTGTGAAGAGGGATAGGGAGAGTATCAAGGGAGATCTCTGTTGTGGTTCCTGTGGTGTGAGGTGTGGTTTTAGGGTGGGGGTTTTTAAAGACTACTAGGCGAGAGAAATACATTGAACTATGGTAGGTAGGTTTTAAAAAGCGACAAGTAGGAGAAATACATTGAACCGCCGCGCCATAGCTGTATATAGTGTGGTTTAAACTGTGGTCGTGAATAGTGGGTGGTTGGTGGGTGTCTTCGTTACCACTTTAGGTAAAATGCTACACTCACCTAGAAACATACATTACTTGAGTATATGTTTTAGCTATTATCACTGCTAGTGGGCCTTTGGCCAGAGTTAATCACATCGATAAGTTGTCAAGGGTTACATGGGTAAAATTATGTGTACAATGTGCACATTATGATAATTTCTCAGTCCAAATCCAACTGGCTTCCCAAAAATATGGGCAACAGCTGCACTCCAGGCCATAGATCGTGTTCAATTGCTAGTAGCAATGTCGTTTTTCCAATCAAATTGTTTGGACAAGCATGATAAATAACTAAGAATTTTAGCTATAAATCTATACAATTATTACAAATATGTTTAGCACCATATTAAAAAAATTAGATAGTTAATGCCATAGCTAATGGGAAAAAAAATTTTGTGTACACATTGTTTTTTATACTACTTTTTGTTTAATCTATTGAGACAAAATAATTTAGCTTTACCATAACACTTTATACAAGTTAAGTGGTCTCTCTTTTCTATTAAAGAGTGTACAAACTAAACACACAAATGCTTGGTGATATGTTTTCAATTGTGGTCTTAGTGATTTTCTTCTAAGGTAGAAGGGAAATCCGGACTTCGGATCCAATTGCGGGGGGCTTCGGTTACTACTATAGTTGAAAACTCTTTACTTACGAAGAACATACGCAACATAAGTGATAAAGGTTTTCAGTTACATTACTAACAATAAGTCTTTAGCTTTGCCTAAAGTTATACTACAATTAGGTTGAAAGAACTATGTGTAAAATTATTATGTGCATACTATCTTTGTCTTTGTGGTGGTTTTGTTTCCCTACTATTTCAAGATCACTACTGTAGTCAATAATTATGAAGTGACACATTTACTCCACCCACGATTCATATAGGAGGACGACGATGTGTTGTGGAGTGGGATAGGTGAGGATGAGAGTCTCAAGGGAGGGTCTCTGGTGTGGTGTGTGGTTTGAGGTGTGGTTTTAGTGGGTTTTAACGACGACTAGGTGGGAGAAATATTGAACTACGGTAGGTAGTAATTTAAAAGCGACTAGAAATTAAGAGTACTTTGAACCACCGTGTATACGCTATATACCATGTGGTTTGAACTGTGGTCGTGAATGTGGGTGGGTAGGGTGACTTCTGTACACATTTAGGTGAAATGCTACACTCACGGCGAGAAGCATACATAACTTGAGTACATGTTTTGTTCTTCACTGGTAGTGGGCCCATGGCCAAAGTTTAATCACATCGAAAAGTTTTCAAGGACTACATGGTAAACTTGTGTACATTATGCATATATTTCTATGATAACTTCTCCTCATCGGTCCAATCTAACTGGGTTTCGTAAAAAAGAATGTGAAACGACCACTGCTTCTCCAGGTCATATATGTGCGTGACAATGGCTAATATCATGTCGTTTTCCAATCAAATTATTTGGAAGAGCATGATAAATAACTAAGAATTTTAGCTATAATATATTAATTATAGAATATATTTGGCACCACCATATTATAAATTAGATAGTTAGTGCATAGCTAATGGAAAAAATGCTTTATGCTCTGCTTTTGATACTATTTTTGTTTAATCTATTGGTACAATAGTTTCATAAGACAAAATATTTAGCTCTACATACACTATACAAGCGTGTGACTCTTCTTTTCTATTAAAGAGT
>JACEFO010000024.1:0-47854 GCA_015342445.1 Digitaria exilis
GACAGGCTTCACGCCTTTGCGAATTGTCCAAAAGGAAATGCTCACGGTGCACGTTCCCGGAGGATTCCTAAGCATGTCTGCTGGAACCCATGCGAACATGCCGATGTTCGCCCGGAGGCAGTCGATGAGTGCGCTTTCCTACCTTTCATGAGGGTGGAGGAGATTGATGACCATCTTGCTCCCAGAGCCCTGGGGGTCAAGGAGCACCTTTCTTTGTGTCGCTCCGATGGCTGGAACTGCCTCTCGGCCTCCAGCTCGAGCATCGCCCTCTTGTGTGTTGGGCCATCGTCATCCCTGGCGTCGCGCGCTTCCCGACCCTCAGGTGTGGAAGCTAGTACCGCCATGGGCGTCGACCGCCGCTTGAGAGACGACAAGCTCTTTGGAGGCCTCCACGGCCGCCTTGGCCTTGGCGAGCTGGCGAGACACGACGAGAGCTGCCGCCAGTGCACAACTCTCCTTCTCGCATTCGTACGCCACCTGGGGGATGTTCCTACCACAATGACGCTGTTGGACCCGACATTTCTTGAGCTTGAGGTAGACGTAGTTTGGGACGGCCATGAACTTAGCATAGCACGGCCTGCCAGGATAGCATGGTAGGAGTGTCGAAGTCCACCACTTCGAAGCAGAGCGTCTCAGTGCGGAAATTCTCCCGATCTCCGAAGGTGACCGGGAGGGTGATCTGTCCCAAACGGGACCGCCTCCTTCCCCGGAACTACTCCGAAGAAGGGAGCCCGTTCTGGGCGCACGTGGGATCTCGGGACACCCGAGGCATCCAGTGTGCTTGCGTATAGGATGTTGAGGCTGCTCCCTCCGTCCAACAACACCTTGGAGACGCGCTTCCTCCCCATTATCGGAGCCACAACCAGTGGAAGCTTGCCGGATGGCATGACGACTATGTAGGGTGGTCGCGAAGGTGATCGCTCAGACCACCAGAGGAACTGCTGGTTGTGGGATAAACCGTGAACACATCTCGCTCCATCAGCTTGGTGCGTCACTTTGACGCATTGCGCGCGCTGGGCCTCCGAAGATCATGAGGCACTCGTCGGGTTCGGGGAACGAGTCAGTCACTATCCCCTTCCCTCGTGGTTGAGAGGTCGGGCTGACCCCATCCAGCCGACCCATGAGGAATTTCCTCATGAGTCCGTACTCGTGGTACTTGTGTGCTTGACGGGGGGTCGCGTGGTTTGGGCACGGACCCTCGAGCAGCTGCTCAAAGTAGTCGGGGGTCTGGCCCTCGTTGGGTCGCCGCCCCTGGGTCGATCGTCTCGTCTCTGACCTTGTGGCACCCGTCCTTGGGTCGGAGGGTTTGGGGTCTACGACGGCGACGAACTTGGACCCGCCTTTTCCTTCTTCTTCTTCTTCTCGCGATAGTCTGACGGCCCTGCCTCATCGGCAGTCTCCTCGCGCTTCTTTTCCCTTCATCTTTGGGAAAATGCACCTGCACAGCTTCCTCTCCCTGCGCTTCCTCAGCGGCCATGTCGAGGACCTCCTTGATCGTCTTCGGGCACTCCCTACCGATCCGGTTGACCAAGGGTCGGCTCTTGGTGCCTCCATCAGTGCAGCGATTGCGTCGGCATCAATGGCGTCCGGGAGGTTGTTGTACTGTCGAGAGAAACCCGGCGCAGTAATCACGCAGGGTCTCCCCGTGCTTCTGCCTGCACCTTTTAGATCCCAGACCTTGCCCGGCCGCGCACAGGTGCCCTGGAAGTTCCCGACGAAAAATACTCCTCAGATCTGCCCAGCTTCAGATCTTCCCGTTTGGCAAGCGCACGAACCACGCGCGGGCTGGCTCCGCCAAGTACAGGGGGAGGTTGCGTTATGATGACTTGTCATCGAAGCTCCAACCGCTCGGCACGCAAGCCGGAAGTCATTCCAGCCAGGACCGAAGGGTCTCTCTCCATCGTACTTGCTAAAGTTGGTGGGGAGACAGAACCGTGGGGGAATTGCGACGGTACGAATCTCGTGAGAGGAAGGCGCTGGGCCGGGCAATCGGAGTCGGAGTTCGAGTCCCAGTCTTCCTCCGTCTCAACGTGCGCCTCACGCCGACGGTGCCTGATGCGTGGGACACGATCCTCCGGCTCCTCCGACTTGTCCCGGCGCCGAGCCTCGATGGTTTTCGTATGTCGCGGTCAGGACCCAGCCTGTCCTGAACCTTCGCGGCGTCCGTGTTTGGGCCTTCCGTCGTGAAGCCGTCACCCGGCCTTCGTGTCGATGGGCTGGGAGACCGCGAGTTGCCAGCGGATTGCCGTCTTCTCCCCACGGAGCTAGCCGCCTGCCGTACTGCAGCGCGTTCGAGGGAGCGTCCTCAGGCCCGTTCTGGACTCGGCGTTCCTCTGGGGTAGACGGGCTGTGGCAGCTGCTGGCTGACCAGCGTAGCCGCTGCGATGCACTGGCTTGCCCGGTCGAAGAGAGGGTAGCCATCGGCGTTAGTCTTGATCCTCTGGCCCACCTCATGGGCTCGCGCCCGAGCCGACGCTCCATGTTCGCGTCGAGCTGAGCTTGCTCTATCTCGATGGCAAGCCGCATGTCCTCCAGCTCCTGTTGCTTCGCCGCGATCTGCTCCGGCGTGAGCCGGATCTCGGCCCCGTTCGCCCCATTCGTCGCATCGTCCGAGGGAACCACGGTGAAGCACTCCCCCGTGGGACAGTGCATGCCCATCCTCGAGGGGGATGTGCACTTCCAGATCCTTCTCCTGTCCAGGCTCGCTCAGGCCGGTCATGGCGCTCGAGGTCGAGTAGCGCCCCAAGATGGCTTCGTACCTTATCAGGCGCACCCTGGCGTGCGCCCTTTCGAGGCCTTTCCAAAGCCCGACGTCGCCCCGAGTCGGAGAAAGTTTGTGACGCGTTCCTCAGCCCAAAAGGAAAGGCTGACGCCTCGCCGTTTCGTGAGTTCGCGTCGACCTTCTTGGTCATTCGGCTTTTGGAGCCGTGTGACGAGGGCGAACCCGAACGCTTCATCTTGAGCGCATGGGTTGAATCGTCGCTTCCATCAAGACGGTGCACAATCCGCTCGCGCCCCACCCTGAACACTGCGATGGAGTTCTGAGAGATGATGCTCACGGCCTGCGTAGCCGTTGCGGCCCCTTCCGAGGCGGCCGAGCACACTGCCGGGCCACCACAGGGGACTTGTCCCTCGCGGGCAGCCGGGCAGTCGGGGGTTTGTCGATGAGGACGAGGCAAAGCGCGCCTCTGCGAGCGTCCGGCGTCTCGTTTACGAGAACTCGAGGCTGCCGAAGCGGATGGTCACGCACAAACCTGAGCTGATGGTCACCAGAACCAGCCATCTCGCACCGGGGTCGAGGAAGACGTAGACGTGCGTAGGCCCCTACCTGGCGCGCCAACTGTCGGCGGGTGCCACACGGGTACCTCACGCCGGTGAGTGTCGATCACAGAACACGGACGTCTTGGTGGAGAATGGTTCAAGAGACGCAAGGACAGAGAGTTTATACTTGTTCAGGAGTGATCCCTACGTTCCAGTACAACGGGCTCCTGATTGTATTGCCCTCTTGGCGGCGGATTACAACGAAGACCGGTTCAAGCCTTGTGTGTGGAATGTGCGTGTAGAGGACTAAGTGCTTTAGAGATCGAGAGTCCAGAAATTGGAATCCCTTTGCAGGGGACACCCCTCCTCTTTTATAGCTCAAGAGAAGGGCAGCTTTACAATGTCGTTTTACCTATCTACCTTGAAGGCCGGACGCCCCCGACGGTTGCATGCTGTCGGACTAGTGCGCCTTGGCGACCCCTTCCTTGGTTGCCGCGTGTCCTTCACCTTCCCACCGGCAGCTTCGCGGTTAGCTTCCTTATGGCCGCTAGCGCAGCAGCGCGCATGCAGCTACCTTTTCCCAAGCGCAGGGCTGCAGATCAGCTTTTCATTGGCAGGCGGGCAGGTGATGTCGGGTGATGGTCTGGAGAAAGCATAGGCCACACGCCTTCTCCTTCACAAGTCAGATTTGACTTGGTAGGATCTCCGGGACTCTCCCATTTTCCTCTGTGCGTTGTCATCGATGAACGGGACCCCTCGAGGGGGTCTGCCCTTCCGACCTGAGGGGTCGGGGGCGGGTGAGACGAACGTGCCCGACCCCTTCCACCCCCTGGTCGTCTGGAGGGGACCAGGGTCGGGCGAGACGGAGGATTCTATCCTCGCGTCCCCCAGGTCCTTTGTAGGTCAGGCGAGACGGAGCCTTCCGACCAGACGAAACTAGCGCTGCCAGCGTCTTCCTCCGTCCACGCGCCGTTCGCAGGCCCCCTGACAGTGGGCCCCCTAATCCATGACCCCCACAGCAAGCGGTGAGACCGGCCTACACCATGGTCGTCCAAAGGTGCTGAAAACGAAGCGTTCAGAGGTTGGAGCTTCGAAAGTGAGTTTGGCTAATGACAGAGGATCTGGTACAAAGCCAAAGGTCACATTTGATATGCTTCTCGACAAGTACTCCAGGCAAAAGGCCGTTCCAAGCGATCGGCCATTAAAAAAATGAAGTGAGATCACCTAAAGGTGGATCTTTCAAGCCAGTGCAGAGTCATCATGTGTCTTGGAAGTTAAGTCTGATATGGGGATGACAATGGTGTGGTGAGGGTACCATATCAGTCGGTGTCAGAACATTCTTTGCATTCTGGATAGAGGGAACTAAGAAGACATGTTCTAGACAGGATTGCACTACCCGTCGTGGACCGTTTGGCTGTTTGTCAATCTGGTCAAGGGCATCGGGCCCAGACGGTTAGACCACCTGTTACCAGCGGTCTAGACCGGCAGTCCAAGAAGAAGGAAGACACCTCCTCTAAAGCAGGTGTATTGCTTAAGAAGATGGAGGAGAAAATTCAGGAGAAGAATATGGACTCAGTGAAGGGCTACTACACTTGATGGAGACAAAAAGACCCGATTGTTTAGACAATCTGGTTAAGAAGTCTATGTCAAAGACTCCCACTGCTAGTGGTCATGAGGTTAGCCGCAATGAGTTTAACTTTCTTCCTAGATGGTGTCCTCCAGGTTTGACTCGTACGCAGAGAAGGAAACTTCAAAGCCTGCGTTTGCAGGAGAGAAAGAAACAAGAAGCCAGAGAAGCAAGAGCTTTTCAACAAGCATAGACCTATGCTTCCTCAGAAGAAGGAGTGGAGGGTCAAAAAGAATTGATCAGCCAAAGCCAGCAGTACAGGCGGTCCAACCGGGTTGTACAGGCGGTCTAGAACGCCAGTTCTACAAAGTCGACCGAGCAGGCGGTCAGACCGCCTGCACAGCCGGTCAGATCGGTTGAGGCAGAAGATACTGCCGGATCATGTTTCTTTTGCTCGCATGGTTGTGATGGACGAGTTGACATAGGTACAGTGTTGAGGACGATGAACCACTTGTGATAACAGTTCGTCACCAGAGCATATAGATATGAATGCTAGGTGTCCCATAGTTGGGTGATTATATTCTTATGGACGAAGATCCTGATCATCCTGATTTTGATCCTGAGGAAGCTATGTAGGTGTTCTTACTCCTTATTTCGGTCGAAGGATGATGCTGAATTTACTCGGGGGGCAAAACAGTAAGGAGCCTTTGAGGTAAAATCTTATTTATCTTCGCCTCCGGTTCTTCGGGCACCTAGGAGAAGGGTTTCATTTGAACTATATATTATGGCCGAAGAAAGCGTTATTGGAGCTGTTTTGATTCAAAAGACCGAAGGGAAGGATTTTATATTGCCGATTTTATTGTTTAACATTGATTAATGAGCAACTTAATTTAAATGACGGCGATATTACTTTTACTCCATGCAATTTGTATTTTGATGGATCGGTTTGCAAAGGTGATTGTGGTGTTGGTGTTATTATTATATCACCAAACATTATTATTTTTGAAGCTCTTAACCGATTGGATCATAGATGCATAAATGACCAAACCGAGTATGAGCCTTATTATTCGGTTTGGAGATCTTACATTACATGGGAGTAAAACATGTAGAAGCTTGTGGTGCTTCTTTTCTATTGGTACAACAAGTATTCAAAGCATGTTAATTTTAGATGAAATTTTCGAGAAAAGAAGCCGATGTTTTGCGAAGCCGACATGCTTGCTCTAGGACAGGCGGTCCAACCGCCTGGTGTAGCCGGTCTAACCGGCCTGGCCGGTCTAACCGCCATGGCAAGCGGTCTGACCGCCTGTGCCTCTTAAAGACCGATTCGGCTGTGGATGCCTCTCAATCTGTTGAGGCCGATGTTGGTATTTGGAGGAAGCCTCTGGGTTGGTATTTGCAGGATACTGAGCAGGTCAATGGATTGAAAAGTCCGACGATGGGCTTTCAAGTTATGCTTTGGTTGATAGTGAACTATATCGTGGGACCGCGGATGGTTTGCTCTAAACTATTTATATCCTGATAAAGTTAGGTTGGTTATGGCAGAGGTTCATGAAGAAATTTGTGGTGCGCAACAATCGGCTCGCATGATGAAGTGGCTCCTTAAGCGGGTTTACTATTATAGTTTCCAATAATTGCCGATTGTTTTTGTTACTATGAAAGAGGTGATTGAGTTTATTATCGAGCATGTTATACATGGATTTGGGATTCGTTTGCCAATGAACATCATTCATATCTAAGGAGGTACGTGAGTTCGTTGAATCCAATGATATTAAATTGCTCAATTCATCTCCATATTAGCTCAAGCTAATGGTGAAGTTGAGTTTAGCAATAAGGCATGTTTCTAGACATGGTTGTGTCAAAGTTACTCCGTATGAGTTTGTCTATGGTCAAGAAGTCCTTTGAGTGACCGGCAAGCGTTTGGAGGCTTTGGAGCAAGTCTAAAAAGAAGATAGCTCGAGTATGTAATAAGAAGGCAAAGGTAACATCCTTTCAAGTTGATGATTGCATGAATTTCAGTTGCCAAGAGTATTTGAAGGTATTATCCAAGTGTTTGGCAAAGTGTTTGAAAGGATTTGGCTGATATGTTGATATTGCTCTTAGAACAAAATGGCCGACAATAGAGGGTTGCCCTTAGACTGAATTAATGTTTCTTCATACGCAAGCTTTACCAAGAAACAGAGGGGCATATGTTGACGACCAAAATGTCAAGGAAGCCGATCTGGCTCGACAGCCGGTCTAACCGCCTGTAACAAGCGGTCTGACCGGCTGTACCCTGTAGCCGGTCTGGCGATGGGCCAGGCGGTCTGACCGCCTGTAGAAAAGTGTTCAAAATATGATTTTGACTCCACCATTGCGTAGGGCTCGTCGAGAAGGTCAAAATGCATATGTGGATCGCCTGATTTGGATTCCGGATGAGGGAGTTATGGCTCTGTCAAGGGTCAACCCCGGGCCGAGGCGGTTAGACCGCCTGTACAGGAGGTCAGACGGGCTGTAGCAGTTCTAATTCGAATTAGAGTTGTATTTTGATGGGACTTCATTATGGAATTGACTCCCCACGGGGCAAGACCTCCCCACCCTATATTATGAAGGGTCGTGGCCGATTGAGGACCTCTACCCAATCGTACAATCAATTTATCTTTACTCTTTTTATCTCAAACTCTAGCTTTTCCAAACCCCCTCTTCTTCCTTCTTCGTCTTCATGGCGTTTTAGGACGTTCTAGGTGTGGCCTTGCCGACCTTAGAACAACCCTAGGTTTGCCACCTCCGACGGAGTCCCTCCCGAGGCGACGATCGTAGGCTTTCGCGGGCGCCTCTACCTACAGGCGGTCTGACCCCCTATGACAGGCGGTCTGACCCCCTGTGACAGGCGGTCTAACCCCATGTACAGGCGGTCTGACTCCCTGTCCAGAAGTTCCGACGAGGAGATTACGGCTACCGCGCGATCTAGCGCTTATCGTGTGTCGACCCGAAAAGGCGTCAACAGAATGATTCACCATTCTGTTTGAGGGTCAAGAGGCATAATTCTTCAAGTAACTCCAAGCGTAGATGTTCAAGTACTTATTGGAGAAAGTACACAGCTAACATTGTGGTGTTGCGGTTGACCCTTTTATATGAAGTGAGAAGGTATGCATATGTAGAGCGTTCACGCGAGGAGCTGGATTGTAGGGTGTTACCAATGGTATAAGATCACTGTTTTAAAAGCGTCGCCTAGGCTCGCCTAGGCATCCAAGCATACCCAGAGCGCCTTAAAGTCCAGTTACGCACCGTCGCCTAGGAGATAAGACGCAACTAGGTCATGTCGCCTTACTGCCTTTAAAACATTGTATAAGATCATGAACCCTCATTGCATCTGCGTTGTGCGGGCATGCCGTGTATCGAGGATGGTTCTAACGAGGGCACCAACCCTTAAGGTGGGGTGAATGTACTACCCCAGCTAGATATACCTTGTAATTATGTTGTCCCATGTGACCTAGTTGTGGTTATAGGGGTTGGTTTAGTACAACCTTAGAAGTTTAGCGAATTCATAGGGCTAGTTATAATCATTGTCATTCCAAACAGATAGCCTCTGGGTTAATATTTTTTGCATGAAGCCTGTGGATTATTCCATAGGGGGGTTTTGACAATCTTGACACGAGGCTCAACCATACCTCTTAGAAATTTTCTTTTGTGTTTACATATCTTTGGATCTTGTGTTTTTCTTAGGATTCTTCATGTATTTTCCTTTGTTTTCTGTTTTATTTTTTGTAGGATCCAATTGCGTATGAAAATCCTTTGGAATGGATTATTCCATAAGGATTTTGACAATCTTGACATTGAGCTCAAACCGTAAGTCTTAGGAAATTTTCTTTTGTGTTTACCTATCTTTTGATGTTATGTTTTTCTTTTGATTATTCATTTAATTTTTTTTGTTTTCTATTGTTATTTTTCGTGGGATCCAAGTTGCTAGAGCACTCTAAGGCCTTCTCAATGTCTTATACTTCCTCTTTATCCATGCAAGTCAAGAAAATTTCCTTAGATGAAGAAGAGAATCATGTCCATATTCATCCTACACAAACAATGCCTAACCCAGCTAGTTCTAGCATATCATTGGGAAATAATCATCTTTTGGCTTCTATGGCTAGCCCCTTTAGCTTTCCCTATATTAATTTTGCACTTATAACCTTGTGCATCCATGTCTTGCCAAGATTATGAATAGTGAATTAGTATAGTTGCGTAAAAAACCAAACTATCCTTGTAATCGTAATTTGCAATTTTTTATCTAATTCCACATCTATGTGACCTCTGATAAAGAACAAGATCTTGTCCTTCTCGTTCATCGAGCAATTAAGCTAAAAATAGAAATCAATAAGGTCAATCGTCTATTAGAAAAAATGGTCATCATGTAATATCCATGCCTCTTAGGCTTTCTCAAAGAATTAGCATAAAACTCTAACTCGTCCTCTGCCCCAAAAAATACACATGTGTCAATGTGTACTATGTATGATGACCCATTTTATTATTTCTTATATATATAGCCTGATTAATACCAAAATATTTAAATATTATGGAATGTATCTTGTCATAATGATATTTTCATTAGGTTAACTGACACTACTGGATTTGAAACATAAGCTTTAGATTGAAAACAAATATTTGTGCTACTCATAATGGAGTGCAATAAGAACAATATATCCAATGCATTGGTAAGCGTGAAAGTAGTGTGGTTGATTTGACATTAATATGTTTTTTTAGGATTATAGCGCATATCCATGCGATGTGCATAATAATCCAAGTCCATTTACTTGCGCGTGAAGAGTAGGAGCTTGTAGTTAGAAATGAATTATTTGAGTTAACTATAACGTGATTATCCAACTATGTACAAATAGCCATCAAAGGTTTGCATGGTTTATGTTTGTAACATGTGAACCGTGTTTTAAAATTTCTTACAAAGTTACTTTTGATTTAGCCATAATGAACCATTGAATATGATATGAGTGTTTTGGAATATTTTCTATAAATTTATAGGTATATTTTGTGAATTATTTATTAACCCTTCCTCAATTCTATATAGATATACAAATATTTAGATCTGTATCCATTCCAATTTTTGATTTTACTCCATGCCATGTCTGAGAACCATGAAAAACAACATATGTGGAAGATACAATCAACTACAAATAAGGCAAAGAATGCAGATTATGATTTGGAAAATACTTTTGATCCAATTCGTTTTCATCCGTACACATGTATGACATGTAAAATACTACCTTGATCAAGTCCATATTCCACGTGGTGGGTGTTGGGATCAATAAGATCTGAAACCTATCAATGATGATTAAGAGACTTCATAACAATAGTAGATAGGGATATTACTCTTGAAATCTAGTCAATGCACCAAATTTAATTATGCTCAAACTATCCCTACGTACCGCATCGCATTGTTTCTGAGGAAATCAAATCCCATGTCTATATATACTTTCCTTGTTGTGGATGTTATCAAAGAAACACAAAATCAAAGATGTACAGTTATTTTTTAGTACTTTGCTTTCATAATCTTTTCATACAAGGAACAATCAATATAGTGTTACATCTTTGGTATTACTTAGATAGATTTCATAATCCTTCCTAACAAGCTTCATAGATGTTCCACTAAACTCTATGCTTGTCGAGTAAGTAGAGCATGTCATGAGACATAAAGGTATCCACCCTGTACCACTTTGATTAGCATTCTCCATTTTGCAACCAAATAGGTCTTTACGTAGAGTAGTTAATGATTTTATAACATACGATATGTTGGTAGCGCTTGAGCTATCAGCTAATAACTATTCACTTCATCCCCTCCACTAGACATATGTTTTCATTCCAATCAACATTTACCGATGTGTTCTTCCAATTATTGAATCATATTCTTTGCAATACAACCTTTCAGTCACGGTTAGCAAGTGTAATTCGAGCTTCAAAGGTGGTCTTTTGGATATGTACCAGCTTCTTGGTATTACATTATGCAAAAGAATGCTAAAAATTCAATACTTTCATCATCATATCACATATGGGACTCTCAACATAGGATTGTGACATTGATCCTTTGAAATGGAGCATAATATCATTTACACATAAGATAAGCGAAACCAACATACTTTTTGGATGATGCTTTATTCTATCCTCTTACTGTTTAGCAATAAAAGTTAGAGACAATCACTCACAAAGAGAATGTATAATATGTGAAGTTAAACAACATATATATCAAGTTGCAGTTTGTTTAGCATGGTATGTCATGGCTCGTTCACAGTAGCTATGATTTGGTTGGTATCAAGATCCACTTGAGCAAGAAAGTCATTCTATTTATCTTTTCTCAATATACTCACAATCTAGTTGCTTTTTTGTTTGAAGCATCTACATTCTGCTTTTGCCTTGTTTGTCATGTATGCAGAGCCGTAGCCCCAATCGGGGTGGGGGCTTTTCTGGGACATGCGGTGCTGTGGTGCGGTCCAGAGCTGGACAATTGGTGGGGCTTGGCGGGCGCTGCTGGCTAGTGTAGAATGTGCAACAGACGGCCGTATGTAGAATGCACATCACATTCTCGGCAGTCAGCAATTGGGCGTGCAGGGTGCTGAACTGTGATGTACCAAGCAAAGCATGGATATACTTTTCTAAATTTGTTAGGTTCAATGTTCCTTTTTGAAAAAATGTGAACAAGATTTTTGAATTTTGACAAATAATATAAATAGGTTTTCATTTAATTCTAAATTCGGGTATGTTTGGATTCCATGAATTATTATAAGTGACTTAAGTTTTTTATAAGGACTGCTAGTGCTAAACTTGGTGGCTTATGGGGTCTTATGGAACTAGGAATCATGCATAAGTCACAAAATTAGAGCTTATGGGGTTAAAATTCTTTTTTAGAGGAGAGTATCCTCTATTTATTACTCACCCCAGTCACCCGCCCATCCTGCATCAAAAACAAAAGTTTCTAGGACCAAACTAGGAGAGACTAAAAGGAAGTCCCTAGAAAACATACTGACTTACGAGTTGAGGGACCAAAGATAAGTCGAGGGACCAAAGATAAGTCTTTCTTGAAACAAGTTCATAAAAGAGAGAGTGACAATGGTTTTTCTGTGCATGGGCATCACTGGTACACAAATAGCCCATTGATGCATAAGCTACCAGGAGAGGGTACTACTACCACACTTTTACTATTCTCTAAAATATAACATTATTGCAGTGCTCATCTAAATTAGGGACTGAACTTTGCACTCATCTTGTTATGCCTTGGGAAACATGTTAAGTCGTCATGGCTAGCCACTAGAGCATTTGAGGCCAACACATCGCATCTAAGGCTTGACATCGTTCAATTGATGGACAACAAACATCCTGCGACAGACATGGTTTGGGCAACCTCCATTAGCGAAACTAACTCTGAACAAAGGGTTGATCTCCCTTTCTTTTTCTTCCTTCCTCTCTATTTTCTCTTCATCTTCCTCTTATTTTTCTCTTTTTTCTTCATTTTATGGCTAGAAAATGTGCGGAGGAGCATGTGAGGGAGCTTAGGGGTCCCTAGCCTTTAAGGAAGGAGGGGTGCTAGAGCCCCCTAGTCTCCTTTGTATCCACCCATAGACACCTCCTCGGTGGCGTCAATGCTGATTTGCATTGTGACGACCTGACCCATGTTTAGTCACCTGTTACCGGTCCTGACTGTCGATGCCTAGAAGGCCACATCAAGTGTGTGATGCATTGTTCAGTTTTTCCTATTTCACCAAACCTAAATGCATGAGCAAATATTACGTGACTTCTCGCATTTAATTTTTTTTTCCGCACACTAAATACATGTAACTCACCAAATTTATTATTAGTGAGCAACTCCAGCATCATAAGCCGTACATGTAAACATCAAACTTAGCTGAAACTGGGTGCCTGTTTGTCGATGTGGTATAAATCCGGTGTTATGCACCCACTTCAAGACAAGCATAGACGTAAGGACTCAATGATATGGATGGGAAGATATAAAGAAAGTTGGTACTTACTATGTACCCACAACCATATGTATCATCTCGTGGGTTTTGCATGTCGTAGAGTTTGATTATGTCAAAATCACTTATCTTTGGATTGAAAGTTGTGGGTCAGTTAGCACGTTTGAAAGCTTCATGTCTCTGTGAATGATGCCTTCCAAATGAAGAAATTGTATTCCATGAGCGACACCTCTACGATGATACCGCACCAACCCACAATGTTCCTACCCGTAACCTATTTAAGCGATAGCAGGGAAAGTGGGGAAAATTTATCTCTATTACACAGCCTGGCAATAGCGGACGAAGGTAAGAAAATTGGGTGCATATGGTTGAGCTGTTGGGGGGAGGGGGCATATGCACCTATCATCACCGTGTAGCTTCGCCGCTGCCTGGCAATGTCGTTGGGTTGACCATTTAGTTTTACATGAGAAATTTCCTTTCCTTTTTGAAGCAGGAGCCTAACAATCTGATCTTGTTTTATGACGCCAATTAAGCCACAATTGGTACTTCTTTTGAAGCTCTTCTAGACTTCTATTCGACATGTTTCAACGTGATATTCCTTCCCATAATTCAAAGTTCCCTGCAATTTTTCTTTTAATCTGTGAGCTATTGCTATGCATGTTATGAAACTTTAACGGGGTCACCTTAAACATGGTCACAAACCCACTCTACCCCAGCTGCCTGTCACTTAAAAGGTTGTTGGTTTCCTTACAGAGAATTTGGTAACTGAAAACATGACAACTCATCTATGAATGCTCGTTCTCCTCTTTGCCATCCTATTCATGTCCATACGTCTTCTTTGCTTGACTGCCATCTGTATGACAAATCAACACAGGGTGGGGCAGAGAATTGAAACAATAACATCAAAACTAAGAAAAAAAGATGTTGAAATACTAAAACAAGTGCACGCGAAGACCACCTACCACCATGTTCAATATGATCTACCTTACTGGGAGAGCCAGTGTCGGATGAAGACTACTACCGTAATAAACATGATGATTCTACTAATGATAAATAATATCATAAAATTACTAGGTGCCGAAGTAGGGAGTGTATGCACTCAACTAAGGTAATGATAATTTAGATATTGTCGTTATCAGATGATCTAGGGCTAGGTCCCGGTGAACCTTCAACGCAGGAAGAAGATATTAGCCCCCCTAGCAATTGTCTCGATCTGCCCCTAATAGCAATGGCATGCACGGATACCAGAAGATATCGATGTCTGCAAGGAAAAAAACTTGTACATATAATGGGGCGTATCGCGTATGGACCAGGCCCATACAGGCAATATTGAAGCCATGGGCCACCCAAATCCCATCCCACCTCAGGACAATGTAAAGATGCTCAGGAAAAGACATTGTCTTAGTGCCATGGTGTATTGTCGCGTGCCTTTTGATGATGCTGGCGCCACACCACACCTCACATCACATCTTTTGATATAATAATAACTTTCAAACATTTTTGCTGGTCCTTGAGAGAGGAAAGAGTGAGCATCCGCGCCGCTGTTGTGCCCTCATAGCAGCCACGCCAGCCGCCATGGCGCCGCCGACTAGTGCCGACGAGGCCGTGCGTCACAAGAAGCCAAAGAAATCCAAGCCCGAGAAGGAAGAGAAGAAACTCAGAAAATGAGCTAGGAGCGTCCTGCCCCCCGTCCCCAACCCCGTTCCATGCACGTGCCCTGTCTAAAAGAGCAAACCTTGCTATGCTACATGTTTTTTTATGACTAATTCTAAAAGAGCACCGTGTTGCTCCAGCCTTCTTGACTAGTGAACTCCCAGGGATAAAAATATTTTGATATGTAGGCTTAGAAATTTGTTCGTGGTTTATGCTATGTACTTTCATAAACATGCTTCTAGTTTCAATTTCTGTTTGAACACTGCTGGTTAATCCAGTTGGATGATCGTCTTTATTTCTGATGAGATAAACCAAATGAATGTTTGTGGTGAGCCCACGATGAACCAAAATCAAATCCAAAAAGCAAAAAGACTCATGAGGTAATTAGGGAGGGTACGTGGAACCTATATACCATAATTTATGTTGGGTTAAGTGGTATGTAGGCTAAAGAACCCTATATTTCATGTTCTTAACTAAGACACAAAACATGTTATCTTTAAAATTCACTATATTCATGTCTTAAATTTTCACTAAAGTTACATATGGGGGCCGAAATATTAATCAATTCTTTTATAAAAAAATCATGCATGAAAAAAATCCAATGAAGCATGATGGATACTAGTATTTTTTTAATACTACTCCCGTATATGGCCGCATGAACGTTATTGTTTGACATTTTTTTGTTTTGAGACGGCGTTATTGTTTCACATGCAATCCCCACACCGCCGTCTTGGGCTTTTGGCCCATCTCCCAACTAGACATCTTCACCTGGGTGGAAAGTGGTTCGGCCCGGTTGGTGGGTTAGACTGGAAACCTGGGGGGCCAAACGGGTACCCGGTCCGCTTGGCCGTGTGGCGCTGTACGATTTAATCTGATACCTGGTCTTTTTTTTAATTAGATATACGTACGCAATCCTACCTCTATGAGTACCTTTCGAAAGACTAGACTGGCAATTATCCAAAATTAACGAAGGCACCTCACTATCGACGGGCACGTCATCTACCACTAAAAGAATAGCGCCGGTTAAATCCTATAATAAATCCAAAAAAATACGAGCATCAGTGCCGAGTCAAGGACTCGAACCATGGTGGTTAATTCCAGCATAAGAAACCTGGTTTTCGTTGTGCTGGCACGGCCGCCGTTTTGGTCATCCAAGCAAGCCGGCAGTCACCACTCAATAATCACCGCGTTGGACGATTGATGGCAACCGGGAAAGCAACGCTCCGTCACGTCTCCATTGATTCACTCGTTCATCGGCGTCGCCGCCGGTGAAGGACGACGCCGACGCGCGCGTGCAGCCTCCGTTTTCCTCTCGGGCGCGGCAATCACCGCCACGCCAGCGTATATGGCATCATGCTCATGAGTCATGGCCATCCATGGGCGCGTCCACGTCGGCCCAGCTGACTACCCACGCACGGCAGGCGGGCGCGTGCTCGGGTCAGGCTGGTCACCCTAGGCTAGCTACGAGTTGGGATCGGATAATGCGGGCGGCGCCGGATCGAGACCTCTCATCTCGGCGTTGCGCGTGCGGCGTGCCGTGCGTGGCGACTGGCGAGGACACGCTCGAGGAGATGGGATCGCGCAGGCCGCACGGTGTCGACTGCGGCGTGCCTGTAACCATTCGACGTGGGCGCGCTCCTTGCCGCCACGCACAATTCTCACACTCTGCAAACTGCTGCAGAGAGTAAACTAAATACAGTAGTACAACTCTACAGCCGGTGTACGATGGCTACATGTGGGGTGTTACTGCAAACACTATCATGTGTCGAACGGGCAAGTGTTGACGACCGAAAATGATAAGGATGTCGATCTGGCTCGACAGGCGGTCTAACCGCCTGTAATAAGCGGGTCTGTCCGGCTGTACCCTGTAGCCGGTCTGGCAATGGGCCAGGCGGTCTGACCGCCTATACAGCCGGTCTAGACCGCCTGTAGGAAAGTGCTCAAAATATGAGTTTGACTCCACCATTGCGTAGGGCTCGTCGAGAAGATCAAAATGCATATGTGGATCGTCTAATTTGGAGTCCGGATGAAGAAGTTAGGACTCTGACAAGGTTCAGCCCCGGGCCCAGCCGGTTAAACCGCCTGTACAGGGGGTTAGACCGCCTGTAGCGGTTCTAATCCAAATTAGAGTTGTATTTTGATGGGACTTCATTATGGAATTGACTCCCCACGGGGCAAGACCTCCCCACCCTATATTATGAAGGACCGTGGCCGATTGAGAACCTCTACCCAATCGTACAAGGCCACCTTCTTTTATCTCAAACCCTAGCTTTTCCAACCCCCTCTTCTTCTTTCTTCGTCTCCATGGCGTTTTAGGACGTTCTAGGTGGCCTTGCCGACCTTAGAACAACCCTAGGTTCGCCGCCTCCGACGGGGTCCCTCCCGAGGTGACGATCGTAGGCTTTCGCGGCGCCTCTGCTACAGGCGGTCTGACCGGCCCCTACAGGCGGTCTGACCGGCTGCTCTCAGGAGCTCTGACGAGGAGAATTCGACGACCGCGCGATCTAGCGCTTTCGTGTGTTGACCAAAAGTGCGTCAACATATTTTGGCGACTCCGCTGGGGAAGAAGATCTGGTTTTTATAACCTTTCTACTCAACCCTAGCCGATGGGATTCAAGATCGATCAAGATGATATTCCTGCTAACATAGAAGATCTCGATGAGGAAGGACGCCAGAAGTATTTGATGGCTTTAGCGCATCTCCAGAGCGAGTTCTTGAAGGGCTTCAAGAAGGATCAAGACACGGTCACACGCGTTCAGGAGTTTGTGATGCCATCCTTCAAGATGAGCGATGATAAGACTGAGGTAATCGACACTGTAAGTTCATCTTCGCAACCGTCTTCCCCTATTGATATGGTTAGCCCGATTGTTGTTAATAGTATGCCTAGTCTTGATGAACTCTCTGCACGTTTAGATCGACTAGAGATACTTAAAAAGGGGAAATCGGTTCATAATAGTGATGTGCATGTCATACCATGGTCTAATATTGATAATACGTTCTGTGGTATGTTGCCTAATTCCTGTGATGGTCAGACTCCGTCGCTGATCCAGTTGCCCATACCGAACACGGTCATTGCAATTGGATCAATGCTTACAGGCGGTCAGACTACCGGTACAGCCGGTCAGACAGCCCCAGCCGATCAGACCGCCTGTACGGTCGGTCAGATCCCCTCAGTGGCCGGTCAGACCAATCTTTCTAGTACTGTGACAGTTGTTCCGGAGTGGCGTGCACCGTTAGCCGTTATCCCAAATTCGGCTGCTGATAGCCGTGATGGTATGCTGGATGCGGCCAATGCTACGTACGAAACAACGTTGCAGGATTTAGCATCGGTTAAACAAGGTCATGATGAAACCGTCTCTCAGTATTTTAGAAGATTTAAAGAGATTAAAAACCGTTGCTTCAATTTATCAATTTCTGATGTTGATCTTGCTCGATTATGATTTAGAGGATTAAAATCCTCTATTAGAGAAAAAAATTAATAATTGTGATTATCATTCGGTTGCTCAGGTTCACATTAGAGCTGAAGTGGCTCAAAACCGAATGAATAAAGAAAACGAGGGTCTTAAATCATGTCGGTCTAATATGCATGCTATTGATTGTAAATCTGTCGTTTCGACCGATAATGATAATAATGTTAATATTGCTGAATTTGCATGGCCTTCTAAAGTTGAAGCGTATTCTTGTTCATCTCTTAGGCCGGCTCATAAGAGTCGGCAAGAAGAATTGAAATTTACATTTGATGTATCTAAATGTGATCGTATTTTTGATTAATTGCATAAACATGGATACATTAAGATTTCTCATGTTATACCTGCATTAGAAGAGTTGAAAAGGCATGCATATTGTAAATTTCATAATTCTTATTCGCATACTATCAATGATTGCAATGTTTTCCGTCGGCAAGTTCAATCGGCTATAAATGAAGGCCGTTTGAGATTTCATAACATGCAGGTGGATAAAACTTCTTTCCCGGTCAGTACTTTGGATTTGAAGCAACCTAAGGTTTTGATTCGGCCGCATCAAGTCGAATCTACCAAAGGTAAGAATGCGGTGGTGGGAGATGAAAGACCCACTTCGACGGGGAAGGAGTTGATCCGTGAAGTGACATGTGAGAAATCTTCTTATGGAAAAGAGACATTCAAAGTTGCATTGAGAACCTCTGGACATGGGGGGCAAAGGTCGGTCGTTTCACCTGTACCGCAGCTGTCTGGGCCTGCTCTACTACAGGCGGTCAGACCGGCTGCAGCAGGCGGTCAGACCGGCCTACATCATGGTCGTCCAAAGGCGCTGAAACCGAAAAGTTCAGATATTGGAGCTTCGAAATTGAGTATGGCTAAAGACGGAGGATCTGTATGAAGCCAAAGGTCACATTCGATATGCTTCTCGACAAGTTCTCCAAGCAAAAGGCCGTTCCAAGCGATCGGCCATTAAAAAAAGAAGTGAGATCACCTAAAGGTGGATCTTTAAAGCCAGTGCAGTATTATCATGTGTCTCGGGAATGAAGTCCAATTTGGGATGACAATGGTGTGATGTGGGTGCCGTATCAGTCGGTGTCACAACATTCTTTGCATTATGGATGGAGTAAACCAAGAAGACATGTTCTGGACAGGATTGCACTACCCGTTCATGACCGTTTGGCTGTTCGTCAATCTGGTCAACGGCATCGGGCCTAGGCGGTCAGACCGCCTGTTACAAGCGGTCTAGACCGGCCATCCCAGAAGAGGAAGACACCTATTTTAAAGCAGGTGTATCGGCCTAAGAAGATGGAGAAGAAAGTTCAGGAGAAGAATGTGGACTCGATAAAGGATACTACACTTGATGGAGATAAAAGACCGATTGTTTTAGACAATCTGGTTGAGAAGTCTATGTCGGAGACTCCCACTGCTAATGGTCATGAAGTTAGCCGTAATGAGTTTAACTTTCTTCCTAGATGGTGTCCTCCAGGTTTGACTCGTACGCAGAGAAGGAAACTTCAAAGGCTGCGTCTTCAGGAGAGAAAGAAACAAGAGCCAGAGAAGAAAGAGCCAGAAAAGCAAGAGCTTTTCAACAAGTATAGACCTATGCTTCCTCAGAAGAAGGAGTGGAGAGTCAAAAAGAATGATCAGCTGAAGCCAACAGTACAGGCGGTCCAACCGGTTGTACACGCGGTCCAGACGCCAGTTCTACAAAGTCGACCGAGCAGGCGGTCAGATCGCCTGCACAACCGGTCAGACCGGTTGAGGCAGAAATACTGCCAGATGATGTTTCTTCTGCTCGCATGGTTTGTGATGACGAGTTGACATCGGTTACCAGTGTTGAGGAGGATGAACAACTTGTTGATTACAGTTCGTCACCAGAGCATATGGATATGGATGCTAATGTCCCATACTTGGGTGATTATATTCTTATGGAGGAAGATCCTGATCATCCTGATTTTGATCCTGAGGAAGCTATGTAGGCGTTCTTACTCCTTACTTCGGTCGAAGGATGATGCTAAATTTACTCGGGGGGAAAACAGCAATGAGCCTTTGAGGTAAAATCTTATTTATCTTTGCCTCCGGTTCTTCGGGCACCCAGGAGAAGGGTTTCTTTTGAACTATATATTATGGCCGAAGAAAGCGTTATTGGAGCTGTTTTGATTCAAAAGACTGAAGGGAAGGATTTTATTATTGCATATGCAAGTAGAAGCTTATTGGACTCCGAAATAAGGTATGCTTTTAGTTGTATACATCATGCTTATACCATGTTGAGGCATTATTTACTATGAAATACTTGCATAATTGCTTGTTAAGCCGACATAATTAATACATGTTGCATAGACCAAATATTGAGTGATAGATCGACAAATGGCTTATGCTTTAATTGAATATGATTTATAATTTGATTCATTGAAATTTATAAAGACATATCGTTGCCGATTTTATTGTTTAACATTGATTAATGAGCAACTTAATTTAAATGTCGGCTATATTACTTTTACTCCATGCAATTTGTATTTTGATGGATCGGTTTGCAAAGGTGATTGTGGTGTTGGTGTATTATTATATCACCAAACATTATTATTTTTGAAGCTCTTAACCGATTGGATCATAGATGCATAAATGACCAAACCGAGTATGAGCCTTATTATTCGGTTTGGAGATCTTACATTACATGGAAGTAAAACATGTAGAAGCTTGTGGTGCTTCTTTTCTATTGGTACAGCAACTATTCAAAGCATGTCAATATTTAGATGAATTTCTAAATGTTTATCTTGATAAATGATTAGACATTATAATTTGCTTTGATAAATTTGTGATTTATCATGTACCAAGAGAAGAGAATCTTAGAGCTAATGTGTTGGCACAGCAAGCATCAGGCTGTAATATTCAGAAAAGAAATTTTCGAGAAAAGAAGCCGATGTTTTGCGAAGCCGACATGCTTCCTCTAGGACAGGCGGTCCAACCGCCTGGTGCAGCCGGTCTAACTGGCCTGGCCAGTCTAACCGCCATGACAAGCGGTCTGACCGCCTGTGCCTCTGAAAGACCGATTCGGCTGTGGATGCCTCTCAATCTGTTGAGGCCGATGTTGGTATTTGGAGGAAGCCTCTGGTGGTATTTGCAGGATACTAGCAGGTCAATGGATTGAAAAGTCCGATGATGGGCTTTCAAGTTTGCTTTGGTTGACAGTAAACTATATCGTCGGACCGCGGATGGTTTGCTCTTAAAGTGTTTATATCCTGATCAAGCTAGGTTGGTTATGGCAGAGGTTCATGAAGAAATTTGTGGCGCGCAACAATCGGCTCGCATGATGAAGTGGCTGCTTAAGTGGGTTTACTATTATTGGTTTGCAATAATTGCCGATTGTTTTTGTTACTATGAAAGAGGTGATTGAGTTTATTATCGAGCATGTTATACATGGATTTGGGATTCGTTTGCCAATGAACATCATTCATATCTAAGGAGGTACGTGAGTTCGTTGAATCCAATGGTATTAAATTGCTCAATTTATCTCCATATTATGCTCAAGCTAATGGTGAAGTTGAGTTTAGGAATAAGGCATGTTTCTAGACATGGTTCTGCCAAAGTTATTCCGTATGAGTTTGTCTATGGTCAAGAAATCCTTTGAGTGACCGGCAGGCGTTTGGAGGCTTTGGAGCAGGTCTAGAAAGAAGATAGCTCGAATATGTAATAAGAAGGCAAAGGTAACATCCTTTCAAGTTGATGATTGCATGAATTTCAGTTGCCAAGAGCATTTGAAGGTATTATCCAAGTGTTTGGCAAAGTGTTTGAAAAGATTTGGCTGATATGTTGATATTGCTCTTAGAACAAAATGGTCGGCAATAGAGGGTCGCCCTTAGACTGAATTAATGTTTCTTCATACGCAAGCTTTACTAAGAAACAGGGGGGCATATGTTGACGACCGAAAATGGCAAGGATGCCGATCTGGCTCGACAGCCGGTCTAACCGCCTATAACAAGTGGTCTGACCGGCTGTACCTTGTAGCCGGTCTGGCAATGGGCCAGACGGTCTGACCGCCTGTACAACCGGTCTAGATCACCTGTAGGAAAGTGCTCAAAATATGAGTTCGACTCCACCATTGCGTAGGGCTCGTCGAGAAGATCAAAATGCATATGTGGATCGCCTATTCTGGAGTCCGGATGAAAAGTTATGGCTCTGACAAGGTATAGCACCGGGCCCAGCCGGTTAGACCGCCTGTACAGGGGGTTAGACCGGCTGTAGCAGTTCTAATCCGAATTAGAGTTGTATTTTGATGGGACTTTATTATGGAATTGACTACCCACGGGGCAAGACCTCCCCACCCTATATTATGAAGGGCCGTGGCCTATTGAGGACCTCTACCCAATCGTACAATCAATTTACCTTTACTCTTTTATCTCAAACCCTAGCTTTTCCAACCCCTTCTTCTTCCTTCTTCGTCTCCATGGCGTTTTAGGACGTTCTAGGTGGCCTTGCCGAATTGTTGAACAAAAATGCGTCAACAGCAAGGATGCGAGTTGTGATATGATGCTACTCTATCATTGCAGGCTCCTAGATGGCCGCCGTTTGGCTGGTGTAGTCACGCAACTGGATCGGAGATTAACCGGCCGGTCCCATCATTGGCGTCGTCCCCGGCCGGCGGGCAGATCAGCTAGAGCGGACCGCACGCACGCGGCCGACGTGGCGCTGTCGCCCCGCCGCCGGACCGGACGGCGCGCGCGCACGCTGCCTTGCTTGCGTTCCGTTCCGTTCCGTCACGCGGCGGCTGCTCTGTGCGCGTGGCCCCTGAGACGTTCCATCGGCCCCGCCCGCCCGGGGGCTCTCGGCTGTGATTTTGGCTGCCAATGAGTGGCGATGGGGGGCAAAAAAAGGTTATTAAAGCAATCTATGGGAGCAAAAAAAAAAGTGAAGTGGCAATTCTTCCAATATCCAGCACACTGATCCTCATTGAGCTACGTAGTATTTGGCATTGGTCGGTTTATGTTCCCGGTGGAACATTGGCTCATAAATAAGTAAGGCACATCAAGATTTACAAAAATACTTTATCGTACATAAATATTGTTTTTGTTGACTTTTCTCGTAATGTTTGATCATTCATCTTATGTAAAAATTATTGCAAATATATCAAAAGTTAAGTCATGGTTAAATTACATTTAATCATATAGGAAGTCGCAAACAAAATAAATTAGTTGCTAATGTGATTTGATTATCGGAAGAATGCAAAACCGTCTCTCCCATTCATTCTTAAAAGAGATATTTATTGGGAAGTATATATTGGGATGCGGTTGGATATACTCGTCGGGCAAAAATAGGCCACGGGACGATAAATTGAGTCCAATATATTCTGATTTGTTGTCCATGAATTTTCTGAACAATTTTTATACACCTGAAATAATATGCTAGTGTCTATAAATAATTATTTAATACAATTATTTTCCCTAATTCTCCACCGGACGAAAAAACATAAGTCGCGCTCGGCATGCTAGGCGCATATGTTCGGTTCAAATATCTAACATAAGCAAGTTGCATTATTCTCGCAGGCGAACTATATAATATCTTATATCAACAGAGTATCCTAAATGAATCTCTTTTGATTACCTTCCAGCTGAAACCTCAACTGTCGTTGCCACGTGATTCAGAATAATGCAAGGCGACGGAATATCCTAAACTACATCCGCGCCTAGCTATACCTGTAACGGTCATGCTGAGAATCATACACATCATGGCTGTTGCAATACACACAAGACTCGTATTAATGTCTCCATCTATCATATCTCTACGACATGTATACGCAACAGCCGCATCATATCGATCGTCAAACTAGTTGAGATTTGGTTGCTCAACTGATCGAGTAGGTGCCTTGTAATTTAGAGGAAAATAGAAGACTGGCTGAGTAGGCACTGATGCATATACACACTCTAATCCAGTGCTGCATTATATGCCATGACAAATCTGTCCGCTACGATTAGTTAATTTGTCGAGAAATTAATAGACCCAGAGTCGCAGTCTCGCGGACATATACGACTGCCGAGTCATGAGCTGTTTGGGCTAAACGAATTTTCGATGCTTGTGGTTTTAGTTAGGCAGCTGGTTCAAGAAACCAGAAGCTTTTCCTGTAAAAAAAGAGAGAAAAAACCAGAAGGTTAATCCATTCTATTCGTTCGGCATAAAAGGCACTAAATGAATTTTTCGATGCATGTGGTTTTAGTTAGGCAGGTTCAAGAAACCAGAAGCTTTTTCCCGTAAAAAAAAGAGAGAGAGAAAAAAAAAACCCAGAAGGTTAATCCATTGTATTCGTTCGGCATAAAAGGCCTTGCGTGAATGCGTATGAAGAACTGAATATATTGGACACATGACTTATGCCAGTCCACTGTCGTGAGAAGGCACTATGCATAAGCATATTTCTCCCTACGATCGAGGAGAGTGAATTCTTCCAGGGCTGTCCATATTATCAGAGATACTCTCTCTCCGTTCTAAATGACAGGGAAGTCCTTACACTTTTATAAGTTGTATAAAAGGTTAATTAATATCCAACTATCAAAATCAGAAAAATTTGGCCTATTAAGTGGTTTCCCAGGTGGTTTGTTATTTTTAGAAAGTATAAAAATAACAATAAAGAAAAAGTCATAAAAATTATTTTAAATTCAAAAATCCAAGACCAGTGCCAATTATTTCTGAAAATGTAACGAATATGTTGCTAGTTACATGCATCATACTTTTTCTATTCCTAGTACGTTAGAACAAACAACAAAACACTAGTAACACAAAGCATAATACCTGAATAGATTTAAATAGTGTGTACCGATGGGTAGGTTAATTTGACGTGAACAGCCTTGTGCTTCCCTGTTGAGCTCGCCATGAAAGCTATCTCTTGCATACGAACTAAAGAATACGAGCAAGGGAAAGAAAGAACTCAACTCAATTGTAGAGAACCTTGTATTTCGAATAAATTAGGGAATCACAAATCAATTAATGACATAATTTTTCGTTGATACATTAATATTGCGAGAAATAGTTGAGGATCGAATTCTAGCTTTTCCAACCCCATCTTATGTTCCTCCTTCGTCTCGACGACAACCGAGAATGTTCTAGGTGGCCTGTCGACCCTTGAACAACCCAAGGTGCATCTACCCTGACAGGGTCCATCCCGGGTGAGTGTTCATTGCTTTTTTCCCCTGGGCTGTCCGGACAGGGAGTCTGACCATCCGTCGCAGAGGAGCTGCAGCGAGCCCTCTGCACACCGCATGCTCGAGTGCGTTCGTGTGTTGGCCCAAAAAAGACGTCAACAGTCACGATTTGTGCGAGCACTTCCTTGGACAGGGAGTTGACGAGGTACGAGAGGACTATTTGGTCTTGTGCCAGCCACTTCTTGTGCTTGGGGTTGATGAAGACATGTTTCGTCTTGTTGTCGTCGGCAAACACCTCGTTGGTTTCTGCAGGTGCAGGCTTATTGCCATTGAGGATCGACAAGAGATTAGATCCTCTGATGGCCGCCCGGACGGCAGGACCTGAGCCTTCTAGAGGAGGAAGTTGTGGCGAGTGAGCTTCTCCGTCATGGGAGAGCCAGGCGACAAATTAGAAGTGCCATCGGGGTTGATGAGGAAAACGCCATGGACTTGATAAACTAGATGTGTTTGGGAAGAAGGGCTTTGATTAGCATGAAAGAATTGGTAAACATGGATACCTATCTTGGCTCTCCACGGTTGTATATTTATATAGGCACAACGGCTGAGATATATATTGTTAATTGAGATTACAACTTGATGTACAAGACTTATCTATAGCCGAGAATATTACATCTATCTCTAAGTAAGGAACCTAGCCAAGAGGAAACTAACTATATTTGCAACAACATCAACTCGTTTTGCTTACATGGACTCATATAGATGGTTATTGTCTAGCTGTTGTGCGTGCTCTAATATCCTCCTCTTCCTCTGCCTAAACATTTTTTTTGAAGAAACGGGAGGGGTTACCCCTACTGATTATATACTTACATATTATATTAAAGAACATGAAGCATAGTTACATATATGAAGAAAATCAAGAAACAAAGAAAATCAAACAAGTTACATCATATCCTCTATCCATATATTCATCAGGTCTAGGTGTGATCTTTCTTTGCTCTCTAAACGAAACTAGAACAATTCTTTCTTGAAATGAGCATTGCATCCTTGTACTGACGACTGAATATTCCTGAGGATTGCATCATTATGAACCATCCAGATAGTGGGACACATCAGAATAATAACATCCATGAAAAAAAGGCATATTCAGCTGATTTCTAAAGTCCAAAATTGTTTGGAGGGGGTTATCCAAAGCTGCAATATAGAGGTTTAATAGCTGCCAACATTGCTGCACAAATCCACATTGTTTTCCACCGAAGATGTGTAGAGCACAGAGTTGTAATAATCCAAAGCCATGTTTTTTCGTCTTAACAAACCTCTTGTGCTTAATCTATCTTTTACCAAAAGCCAGAAGAACACTTTGTGTTTATTTTTTTTATTTTGAACTGAGGCTTTCCATAGCCAAGAAAGTACTGGATGAACATTTCCTTTGCCTAAACATTAATCATATCAGGATTGAGCGAACAAATTAAAGCATATGCATGGAGCAAGGTGAATTACAGATCACTGTTCTGACCTCCAAGTTAAATTCTCAACTTTGTCCGTCATTATCGATCTCCAAATTAAAGGCTTAATTTTAGAGTTGGTTCAGACAAAAAACATACGCTGAAATAAACAAAATGCTCATACATCGATCTCATCACCACAGTAGACTCACCAAAAATGCCCTGGACCTGGACGATGTAACAACTAACAGGTTGTCCCTTTCACAGCCGTTAAGATGGCAATGATTCAGCAGAGAAAGCTCATGCAAAATGGCTAAAAATCCTAACCGATCGAACCTTGTCGGCCAGTGATAGATCGACTGACCATCCATCAGATCAGTGGACATTAGTCTGTCGATTTCCACAGCCGCTGGGGATGGCAACGGCGCAGAGAAAGTAGCTAGTGTGCGCCTCAAGCTTCGTTCTTTTCTTCCAAAGTCAAGAACACCAAGTCACCAACTGACCAACATACTTTCAGCTACATTTTTTTTAAAAAATACTTTCAGCTATCTGCTGACTGCTGCTGCAGGGGCATAACGAGCACCAAGATCTTAACCCTTAGACCTAGTTAAGTTGCATTAGATTCGTTTTGGACCAGGAATGATTCCATATATTAATAAGTAGTACAAGTTTTTTTTTCCTCCATAAGTATAAATTTTTCTCATGTTTGATGTAACAAGAGACCAGAATTGATTCGACACCCTAGAACCATGTATTGATTTCATGTCAGAATTGAATGCGAAAGATTAGGATGGATCGGGTTCCAAACTATAACGGAATGCACATTCCCTCGGGGAAAAAAAATTGTAATGTCTTGAATTCCGTGCGGAGTGCCGTCCATCAACGTTCGTTCGATCCTCGGCATTAGCTAGCGTACGTGTGGCGCGGCGTCCATTTCAGTCAGCAGTTCATGCACCTTTGGGTGTGTTTAGGTGAGCCTGGAACATCAGAGGCTGCTAAATGCTAGGTAGTGCACTACCGGCTCCGGTATAGAAACCATTTAAAACTAACGCACGCATCCTGTCAAGATCATTTGGTAGCCCCGGACGCATTAATATTGGTCGACCTCTGAATAAAGCGGATTTGTTTTTTGGGCAAGTGAATAAAGCGGATTAAGAACCGGCCCGTATAGTCAGTGTACGTACTGACGCATATATACCAGCTCCAACTTGCTCATATGGCCACAAGAATCGTATACAGCCTGCGCAACTTATCATGATGGCCGTCAGTTTAGCCTTTCGTTGGAGCGTATATACCATATGTCAGCTTTTTAAAAACACGAATTTCATCGACAGTATATTACACGTAGTAATAAATCATATTAAGTTTGCGGAGACTGGGTAGTACATCCAATACCATTTTACCTTTCTATTATCCTTTGGAGAATGGAATGAAAAATTAAAGATAAGAAGAGGGGCACCAGATAACCGTAGCATGAAACTAATTATCGGCACACACAGGTCAACCAAGGTTGGCTGCGCAGAAGATGAGTCAGGCTGTGTGGGAGACCGAGATATACATATCCACGAAACGGATGGATGACGCGGAGCACGGCGTCGAGAGCGAGTAGAGAGGCCTATCGCCGATGGAATGGACCGGATCGTCTGCTTTCTCTAGGAGTGCGGCGCTTTCCGTCGCGCGTCGCCGTCGCCGTCCGGCGGCTTTGTGACCGGGTCTGCGTCAATACAGGGGGACCAGAGCCAGACGCTCGCTGCCACGCGTCTGGTCACGGTTGGCTACACGTTGACGCGCGGTGGACCACGTCATTTACCGTAGCCATGCACATGCAACCTTCGGTAATAATAGTAGTAGTGGAAGGAAAACAGTGAAATTAGACTTTGAGAGAGACCCCAAACCGTATGCTTGATTTAATTATACGGTGCGTAATGTACATCTGTGACAATATAAATTGTGTACGTACACTGTACCTCCTAGCTAGGCACGTGCGTACGTGCATCTGTATGTATTTTATCCAACAATCTCTATATACTACTCGCAGCTAGGAAGGGCGATCAATCGACGATATACCGTATTTATCTACAGTATACTCGCCTCCCTTCGGCGTATACAATAGCAATAATCTCACGGCGTACGCATCTGAGAGCATCATTTGACACTCCCAGCGGTCGCGAAGCAAGCCCCAATAGTACAATACATAATCTACATGTACGTATACACTTACACAGCGGCGTATACGTACTTACATCCGCATGGACGAAGATGTACGGAGGTAGAGCCTTCATTCGGCTAGAAGCTGATGGGGTAGACGTGCTGCATGTTGGGGTAGAAGAGCCCCCAGTTCTGCTCCACGCCGCTCTCCTTCTCGTTCTCGTTGAACATGGAGAAGAGGTACGTCTCGATGGCCCCCGGGTGACGTGGCGTGCCCCTGCCGACGTGGTTGATCAGGTACTGGTTGTAGATCCTCGCGTTGGCCGGGTTCGCCTGCACGCCACCGCCCGACGGCCACCCGCTCTCCGACACGACCAGCGTCACGCCGGACCCACCGTGCCTCCCCATGGCGACGTAGAACGCGTCCACGGTGGTGTCGAACAGGTTCTGGTACCCGTACGCCCCGTCCTGCACCACCGTGCCCGAGGACGTGAAGAGCGCGTAGCTCATGTCCATGGCGCTCGGGTTGTACGCCCACGCCAGGTACGGGTAGATGTTCGCCATGAGCGGCGACCCGGTCCGTGCCAGGAAGCTCAGAACCGGGCCCATGAACCCCTGCGCCTCGGACGTGAACTCTGCTGACGACGGCGGGGTGTAGATGCCGAGGATGGCCTGCGACACCGACGTGGTGACCTTGATGTGTCCGAGCCCGGCGGCGGCGAGCGCGGCGTGGACGTTCTCCATGGCCGGAGCGAGGTTCTGCGTCGCGCCGCCGGCGACCTCGTTCCCGACGCAGACGTAGCGGAAGGAGACGGACGGGTAGGCCTGGATGTTGTTGCGGACCCATGACGCCGCCGCGGCCGGGCTCGCGGCGAGGTTGGAGAGCACGTCGTTGGGTGCGCCCACGGTGACGGCGATGCCCGTGCCGCCCACGGCCTGGAGCGCGCCCTGGTCCGGGGCGTACAGACGCATCGCCGAGATGCCGTTCGACTTGTACATGTTGATCACCGTGCTCGCCGGCGGGAGGTTGTTGGCGCTCATGCCGTAGCACACGCCGATGGACTCAGAACCTGCGTACGTATGGCAACTCCCCGTTAGTTAATTATTATTAATGATCATGTATTACTTTGTACTACTCGGTGACACTTAATTAATTAACCGCAGTAAATAAATTTATTACTTATTTACCGTCCCCGGGTAACAAAATTTTCACTAGCTTTATTTACGATGAAACGCCAAGAAAGAAAGCAAAACGAGATGAAAGGAAGTGTGTGCACATAAAACAACAAGGTCGGGCGGTAGGATGAGATGCATGTAGAAACGCATCCACAGGCTTTGGACCTGAGGTTGGGAATCCACTGGATTTTCTATCCCATGAAAGTGACATTTAACTGAAAATTTGTATGCATGCATGGACGCTCGCTCACTCACGCACGCATCTCTCCTAAACCTCTTGCTTCCTTCTTTCTCTCTATGTCGAGGGCTCTTTGCTGATGTTACGTGAAACTAATTGTTCTTTTTACAGCGACTCGGTTGGTTTCAGGTGTACGCACAGACACTTGCCGAGGAATATTTTGCTACCAGCTTGACCAGGTTGTCGCTGCGTGCAAGAAAGTAGTAGCTAAGAAGAAGTGGCTTAGACACCTTAAACAACGGGATACACTTTGACTACTTGTCGAGTGGAACTTTGATTTGAGTAAGCCCGGACACTAACCCCGTTTTTCCTTGGTTCATTATTTCTACCTGAACTTTGGCAGATGACTTTGCTGAAAATTATGCTGGAAAGCAGGTAAAGCTATTCTATTTTATTTATCCTTTTGAAAATTTGTGAAAGATATTTTAACAGGCATGCCAAATACACAGCCACTAGTCAACTTAGGAAATGGACTAGGAATATGCTGCAAGAGGTAGAGAAAGAGTGGACCACATGCTAGAGAGAGAGAGACAGAGAGGGGGCCAGCCGGATGTGGGGACGATAAAGCTCTTGGTCCAACGTCCGCACCACGACCGTTGGATAGTCCACGTATGATCGATGTGGATCGCCAAAGCCGTTAGCTAGCCTCGCCGTGCATATGCCACCATCAGGGCCAACGGACTAGCTCTCAGTCCCGGACTCCCGGCCAGTCTCTCACACATATACAGCCGTGTGCCACAAGCTAATTACCTGCCCTGCTCCACATTTATACATATATACTTTCAGCTTATCCATCTAACCGCCATGAGTACTACACCCGACTATTTAGCTATGTTTATATTCCCTTTCAGTGATTCGGTAGAGCAAGAGGCCCTTCCCTCTGCCTTTTTGGCGACGACGACGAGCTAGAAAAGGTTGATGTAGTGTAGCACACTGCAGCTGACAGGCATTGCATCCTGCCTAGACCAAGACTACTCAGCTGCTCTTATAGCAACCGGCCACATGATTTAACTTGCACCTGGTCGACACCAAGACAACCCTAGCTTAGCTATTATTCATGCATATCGTCACCATTAAATCTATATTAATAATTAATAAGTCTAATCGTCCATCCCCAAGTGAGTTGGTTATGGGCACGCGATAGGCAAACTAACCAGACCAGCTGCATTAACTCATCCCTGCGCCACCACCCAGCATATCAATCAAATTCAAACAAGCTTGAAGAATGGAGCAGCTAGCTGCCGTACACACACAAACGACCGGCAGCTTGGAGGTGGGTTAGCCGGCCAGCCGGTGTGGCATCATGCGTCGCCATTGACAAAGCGTCAAGTGACACGACGAGCTGGGGGTCGACACGGCCGGCGAACGGATGGAGTGGTGGTGGTGGTGGTGGAGAAAGACGAGGACGCAGCCGCAAGCTGAAAAGGATGGCGGCGAGCGAGCGAGCCAGCCGTACAGGTATTGCTTTGGTTGATTGCGCTAGCTGCGCACAGAGTGGTTGCACCGAATTCTTCTAGCCGAATCATCATCGGCGATTGGCTAGCTAGCTAGCTATCAAGGAATTGGAGTAGTAGCAGTGGTAGGAGACTCGTGTCAAAATTAAATAAAAAGCTTTGCACACTCATGCATGCATGGAGAGCGAGCGAGGGTATGGGTATGTAGCTAAAATTTGCTAGGGTTAATTTGTTGGGACTGCTAATCTGATTGTTTCAGAAAGATAGTTAGGATGCAACTAGCGAGCTAATAAAGTGACGTGCATGGTCACCGAACAAAGGCCTTAAGACTTCATTTGCAAGTTTGCTGTTGGTGCATGCAGACATGCCCCAGCAGTCACTGTAACTTTACTAGCTATTTAGCTACTAGCTTCTTCATATCTCCCCATCAGCTTTTGCGGTTTAGATACTAGCTAGCCGGCCAGAAACATCCTTTTCGGGGGTGATTTTGATTAAGATATTGATTCGCAGAAGAGCATCTATGCTTAAGATATTGTTTCATTCACATTTTTTCTGTAGAAAAAATTACTGCTAAGATATAAACTCCACCCGTGCTGTAAACAAAAATGTTTCCTAGATTCAGTTTTGAAAACCCCTGGCTACAAATTAAAACAAGTTTTGCATGCAGAGGAATAATATTAGTAAACAATGGATGAGCCGCGCAGTCAAAACCTAGGTTTCTTGATTTTCTTTAAGAAAGCGACTGGTGTAAAAAAAAATAGTCTTCGAAACTACTGTTCCATTGCTGCACGAGTGATCCATGCAGAGTGAAATATACGCCGTTTACCTATCTTCTATCTAGGCAGAATAAACGACCGTAGAAAGCGACGCCCACCAAAAGGACGGGCGGGTTTTGACGGCGAAAAAAGCAGGCTATATACCCTTGCATGACGTTGTTGATGAGAGAGATGTGTGACTGTGTGTTTCTCTCTCCTATATTATCTTAGCTCATGCCATGCCTACGTAACTAAACTAGCTATTAACCAAACCTGAATCAAATTCATTATTATCCCGCTTCCCATGAAGCGACTCTCGATCATCTCTGCGCATAAACAAGAAACATACGTACCCTACCCAACCAAACCTTTTTTTTCAAGACGCATGCAAACATGAGAGAGAGAGAGAGAGAGAGAGAGAGGTAATCACTTTGTAGGATGGATGCAAAGACTCCGAGTAGCAATGCCACGGCGAACATGGAGGCAACACCTTGCCTAGCCATTCTCTCTCTCTATCTCTCTGTTGTCCTCAAAAGGCTCAGCCTCCCAATCTCTCTCGTGGCTATGCTAACACGTCTCTCCAACGAGCTAAGACTCGCTCTTTCTTGTGCTAGCTGAAGGCTTGTTTCCTTGCTGAAACAACCGGTGGCTGCAGGCCCCTTATATAGATGCCGAGGATTGGAGGAGGACAGAGGGTTCGGTCCAATCCACTTGAAACTTGCGTTGTTGGCCCCACCCGTCCGGCGTCTCCCCAGCGGCAGCCAACATTAGTCCAGCCTCTTCCAATTGACAAGCCGAATGCTGGCGTCACGAGTCCCATAGTGTCTGGTAGCCAGAGGTTATCCGGTACAATAGGTTGTTGTGACTTGTGACTAGGGGCTTCTTCATCCTACCAAACAACTTTTGAAAAAATGGGTTTAAATTTTTGGACACCATGATGTTTGACGAAAGGGAAGTTTTTAAGTCAACATACGAGGTGTGAGGATGCGGCGCGCCAAACTAGTGCGACCAACGTAACTTTGTCGCCGAGCGTACACGTCTTACTCAGGGGAAACATTCGGTGTGTTGGGCATTTTACAACATTTTTATAAGTTATAGAAGTTGACACGACTTACCTACGCATCTATATGACTTCTTTACGCAACAACATTAGATTTTGACATAACTGTTGCTATGCGTATACATTTTCTTGTGATGTCATCTAGATATTTCACTCACAATCGCGATCAAACCTTTAAAGGCAAGAATTTAACTGACGTCCTTGTGTCATCTACCTTTTTTTGTTTCCATATATTTGTCAATGAACAAGAATGGTCTCCCAAGCCTCAACTTCATTTATGGGTTCAATAATCTTATTGTGACAAATTCGTAATTAAAATAATAATGACAAAACTAGTGCTTTTGGTGTACCTAATTAACAATATCTTATGATCCAAAGAATTACTTGCACCACTTTAATGAGATATTAGGTGTTTCATGGACTCTGGTATGGCAATACACCTTTTTTTAGAAGACTAGTTCCACTTGCGAGTTGGTCCATGCATGGTTTGCTAAATCCCAAAGGAGGTGGATTGATTTGAAATTCAACAGCTACAATAAAATTTTCATATATAGTTCGTTTTAAAAATAAAGTAGTTGTAGAATAACATATATTCACTAAGGAAGAATACAACTTGTATGGGTAGAGCCGGTTATTATGAGTAGAATAACATATATTCTGCATGCCGATGAAACCCTGAACACAACGAACTGGCTTGTTCCCACATCCAACCGTTAAAAATTTTCTATTGCTGACTTGATCTGTGGATAGGAAGGCACATGCTGTTGCTATCAGTGGGAGTCCCGTTATGCAACTGCTTTCTAGTATAACTACTAATGAAGAGATAACATTAGGTGTACCATATTAATTCACACAGCAACGGCAGCTAGCTGATCCATACAGTCTTCTACATGTATATGCAAGTAATTAATTAATTATTTAAATATCTGTGATACAATTATATCATTTTGATAAATGTGTTTTTTCAATTTAAATATATAATGATTCCTAATGCATTGATTTGGAGGCCCGGGTAAATTAGCATGCAAGTAGTACAGAAGCTTCCTATAGCTCGCTTTAGTTTCAGTTATTCAAAGCTGAGCTTATGAGCAGCCTCACTTTTTGACATGCCAAACGCAAACTGCTCTAATGAAGGTCTAGGCACATGTTTTATACAGTTAAATGACACTAATGAAAGCCAATACCAAAATTTCTTTGATGCACTCATATCCTTTCAGTCCTTGTTCAAAAGATGTTTTTTGTTCAATAATAAACAATAAATTTCTCTTGAGACGGAGACAAGTTGCTTGTAGCTAGTTTGTCTCTGGGACCAAGGGTGCATAGTTACAACTAAACAAACTTTTTTTAAAAAAACTTAATCTGTGCTCCTAGTTTTTTGGGTAAAAACGTTTAATTATTCTTTTACCCGAACACTAGGAGCTAACCGATGCCTAATTTTATTGGATAAATGCGATATAGCTAGTATATGGGGCATGATAATCAAATCTCACGCGTTCAAATTGCATACCATCTAAAGATCAGTTGATACCTGCACATTTTTCTCTGCAGATAGTTAAGAAATATCACCTTTAGATAAAACAACATCAATCAAGTTTAGAAAGAGACCCACTAATTCGTAATTGCATTTCACCAAAAAAAGCCTTACAGCTAACCCTACCACTAACTTAAACCCCACGATCGAGATGGGACGACAGACGACATCGAATGGGGCCTGCAGCTAGTGGGCGCGCAAAACAGGATTCCTAGACAGGCTCTGCTTAGGACAGAACCAAGATGCATGCCTGCACATATGTATGCAACCAACCAACAGAAGAGAGCAACATTGTGGAAATGAAAATGAAGCAACACATGGCGGTGGACGCAGCAGTTGCTTGGAGTTGGTTGCCCTGCGCTTTTTGCCTATGTGGATACCAAGTCACCCCTTGTCCTATCCGGAGCGCCCTGGATGGATGGGAGCCTGCCGAGTCAGACGCAGGGGCCACCTGGAAAGTTCCGGCCTATCCACAATTATTTTTCTGCACTGCTTATGTGGCCGCGAGAGGGCAACGTGTCCTGTCGCCGTTGCGGCACAGTCCTTCCGGATATGCGTGTGCACGGGCCTGCCGCCTACGTGGTGGTTTCATCCGTATGATCCGAGTCTCTTTCGCAGTGGGGAAGGATCATAAATAAATGGGCACATGCACTGTGGCGCCATTTTCCAAGGTTTTTGATTGGCTGTCAGCCATCCTCCGTACGTCGTCACTTGTGGAAATGTGGCTGGTATATTTGAATTTCTATTCTTCTTGACATATTGTAGACAAAAAAAAAATAGTTGAGATCACCGGTTTTAGTTCAAGTTGCAAGATCCAGCTCAGAAATCGTCAGTGAATTTTGGAGCAAAAACTCCAACAGTTTTTACATCCTAAACAAATGAACTCTTTTTTTTTGTCTTAAAAAAAGGGACGTGATTTATCCCAGCGCAGTACATATATACATTAATATATATCACGCTGTATTTAAATCATATATAGAGATCATTGTGCGAGCCAGCTCGTATGGTGTCGATCTCAACCAGGAAACTAAAATAATTCGAAAGAAAAAAGGGATCGATATGACGCAAACAAATTAAAAGGGCTTACGACTGGTCAGTCGAGCTTGGTATACCTGAAAGGTCGTCCTTAATAAGTTTATCTTTATCTTGCTTATGTGGACGCGATGACATATCATGTCCTGTCAGTAGATAGCTACGTAGGAGTACACAGCAGGCCAGTGGTGACTGGCAACGATGGCATCTTGCTGGAATTCCCCTCACGCTTTGCTCTCCGGCGGCTCCGTGATGAAGTAGTGGTTATCTTCTTGTATTGTTGGACTGTGATTGTACTCTACAGAAATATCAGCAATTTGCATTGCTGCTCTATCTCGCTAATTCCACCATATATGTCCTCTTGCTCTTGTCAGTTTATATTACCGAGTCATTACTGTTCCCGGCCGCCTGTCATTTTTCTACCCATATTGTTTATTGAACTCACTTTTTTCTCCAAACAGATGGACTATTTAATTTTTTACTGAATATCCTTTATTCGTACAGCTAGCGGGAAAGACTCTCTATCTTAACTGCATGCAGGAATTGAATTTCATTTCTTAAAATTTCAAAAAAATTTAAAAAGCGTATAGGTACCTTAGCTCCTTTATTTTGAGAGCCACGAAAAATACAAGGCCCCCACACATTGCTCTTTTTTCCATTAAAACAAATAAAGAGGCCCAAAAAAGAACACACAGTTGGACGGGAAGATCGAGGAGGAAAAAGGGAAGCAAAAATGAACAAAGGAATCGAGTGGTGGAGGATAAAAGAATGTCACAAGTTGATGGCTGGCCGGCCGGCCGGGCGGCGGTTACATGATTATGGCCCTGACCCACCACACTGTTACCTGATAAGTGCAGGAGTTATACTCCAATCGCTAAGCTCGACGAGTCGTCAGTCATCGGATCAGCGACGGATATTTCAATTCTCGTCGACAAAGCAACTAGGCGTCTAGGCGGCCGGATCACGGCTAGCTAAATCAGGGGTAGACACAAAGGCACAATGGGTGATATCAACTTGCTGGAGGATTGATTGATCGAGATGAAAAAAAGCTTACGTGTTTCCTCTTCCCAGAATCTTTCCACTGCCTGTCACCACCGGGTAGACTGGTTGATCCATCGACCACAGAGTCCCAGGAATTCTTCTCGCCGTCTCCATCGATCTGTCGCTGATGCAAACGTTTCCGAGTAGCTCGATCGATCGATTGCTAAGGAGAGAATCGCATCGGACCGGATAAGCCACAAAAACAACTTGAAGCCCCGGATCGTTTGAGCAAGGATAGAGTGATAAGATTTCCGCGTCACTTTTACCACGAAAACACACAGCAGCATATCTGCATTTCAGCATTTGGCAGGCGCATCATATCATGTCTTCACATAGGGTACATGCATATATGCATGGTACGGTTCAGCCATGTGTGCGTGCAGTGCTCTAGCTAGGGCACATATGGAAATGGAACTGCGTTTCACATGGTCGTTCATGCACCAAGCTCAACCTGCTGCTACACCTACATGGCAGCAACCTTGCATATGCATGCATCTACAGCGAGCTAGCTAGTAGCACTTGGCTACACTGTAGCATGTGTTTGGTTGTGAGACAACATGGGATGGGATCGTACCGTCCCCGTTTTATGGGATGGGACCGTCCTATTTAGTGTTTGGTTGGAGTGGGATGGACCCATCCCTGTTTTTTGTTTGGTTGAGAGTCAAGAGGGATGAAGTGGATGGCTCTTTTAACACCGTTAGCTACAGTATCTAGCGGGCCCGATCTGTCATCAAAGAGGCCCACATGTCATACATTTTTTCCCTTCTATTTTTTTTCTCAACCTTATCTTCTTCCTGGAGCAAGCTCACGCTCGCATGGTTGACCTCCCGATGCTCCTGCTGGCCTCCGTCCACGCCTTTGCCCTGCCGTCCTGCCGATTTGCTCCGCCCGTTCAGGCTCACGTGCTCTACGGCCGTGGTGCTGGCCGGTGAGAGACAGGCTTGAGCTCCACCACGCTGTCGCCGGTGCATAGCTTGCTGGCGGAGAAATTGGAGCCTTCCTGGTGGAGAAATTGGAGCTCTCCCACACCGCCGTCGTGGGGCTCGCCGCGAGGTTGAGCTCGGCAGCTCGCCCACATGTCATCCGGGGCAGAGCTCGAGCTTTCCTGTGCGGTAGCAGTGGAGCTTGCGCCTCCTCCCGTGTTTCAATGCTGGTGCCCAACTCTTTTTGCCATCTGCTCTCCGGGTGGAAGCTGCCATGCCCGCTCGGCCTTCACCTCCACGCGCGGTGCTAGCAAGCATCAGGTGTGCGAACGGAGGAAGAAAAGCGCACGAGGAAGAAGACGGGCGTCGGACGGCGTCGTCACGTCGAAGGGGGATGACTCTGTCCGCTCGTTTTGAGCGGACGGGGTCATCCCGCATCTGAGAGGTATATTCCTCTAGTAGGATGACTCTGTCCAAACACCATCAAAAGTAGGATCATCCCATCCCATCCCACTTCATCCTCTATACCAAACACATGCTAAGCAACAAGAGCTGCTACTAGCTAGTAAACAAACACAGCTAGTCGTGTGTGCCCATATAGACACACGTAGTGTACAGTCATCACCCGTACATACATGCTTCGCATTCCCTCGTCCGGGCCCTTAAAATTTGTTTAAAAAACGTTTGAGTCATGTTTATTGCCCGACTTAGAGAAGCACGCAGCTGATGGTCAGCATCCACGACCTCGATCCTCCACCACAGCTGAGCAAAAAGGATAAGGTTTCCGTGTCACCCGTGCCATTTGATCGATCGATCGAGTTAGCAGCCACCAGTGTCTTTATGTGTGTATGTGTGTGTACAAGCAAATACTGTATTGTGCTCGAGGTGAACGAAGGGACAGCATCCATTGACACATCAAGCTAGATGACAGCCGTCGATCCTTGATTGGCCTGCCTGCGGAGAGGTCGCCAGCCCGGCCACTCACGGCGGCGACGAAAGACGACGGTGACGTTTTTGTAGGACGACGTACTGTAACACCCCGTCTCCCAAGACCGCACCGCCCAGCCCTTCCGTGGGGGCGGGCATGCGTACACATAGCACCCTGCTTACACTTTCGTCCTCGCTTCGTGTAAAAGGGTCAACCCGAAGGTGCTATGGCTGGGGGACAAAGGCTTATAAGTTGGTTCCACCCTCTCTAAACTAGCAATATGTTACTAAACATGCGCACACCGCGCTCATGGGCCACTATGGGCCATATCAACTTGGGTCGGGTGTCACAATACACCCCCCTCAAAGAACCCGACGTCCTCGTCGGTCCAACTCACCCGTCCAGTGCCGACCCATATGCCGTGTGTCCTACCCGGCCCACACGCGCCATATGTCCGCACACCGACCCGAGCAAATGTCCAGGAACGTTCCCTCTTAGCGCATGACCGTACGTCCAGTGCCGACCCATATGCCATGCCGTGTGTCCTAACCGGCACACACGCGCCATGCGCCCTATGTCCGCACACTGACCCGTACGCGCAACCGCGAGGGTCGGCTCTGATACCATTTGTAACACCCCGTCTCCCAAGGCCGCACCGCCGAGCCCTTCCGTGGGGGCGGGCACGCGTACACATAGCACCCTGCTTACACTTTCGTCCTCGCTTCGTGTAAAAGGGTCAACCCGAAGGTGCTATGGCTGGGGGACAAAGGCTTATAAATTGGTTCCACCCTCTCTAAACTAGCAAGGTGGTACTAAACATGCGCACACCGTGCTCATGGGCCACTATGGGCCATATCAACTTGGGCCGGGTGTCACAATACACCCCCCTCAAAGAACCTGACGTCCTCGTCGGTCCAACTCACCCGTCCAGTGCCGACCCATATGCCGTGTGTCCTACCCGGCCCACACGCGCCATATGTCCGCACACTGACCCGAGCAAATGTCGAGGAACGTTCCCTCTTAGCGCACGACCGTACGTCCAGTGCCGACCCATATGTCATGCCGTGTGTCCTAACCGGCACACACGCGCCATGGCGCCTATGTCCGCACACTGACCCGTACGCGCAACCGCGAGGGTCGGCTCTGATACCATTTGTAACACCCCGTCTCCCAAGGCCGCACCGCCCAGCCCTTCCGTGGGGGCGGGCATGCGTACACATAGCACCCTGCTTACACTTTCGTCCTCGCTTCGTGTAAAAGGGTCAACCCGAAGGTGCTATGGCTGGGGGACAAAGGCTTATAAGTTGGTTCCACCCTCTCTAAACTAGCAATGTGTTACTAAACATGCGCACACCGCGCTCATGGGCCACTATGGGCCATATCAACTTGGGCCGGGTGTCACAATACACCCCCTCAAAGAACCCGACGTCCTCGTCGGTCCAACTCACCCGTCCAGTGCCGACCCATATGCCGTGTGTCCTACCCGGCCCACACGCGCCATATGTCCGCACACCGACCCGAGCAAATGTCCAGGAACGTTCCCTCTTAGCGCATGACCGTACGTCCAGTGCCGACCCATATGCCATGCCGTGTGTCCTAACCGGCACACACGCGCCATGCGCCCTATGTCCGCACACTGACCCGTACGCGCAACCGTGAGGGTCGGCTCTGATACCATTTGTAACACCCCGTCTCCCAAGGCCGCACCGCCGAGCCCTTCCGTGGGGGCGGGCACGCGTACACATAACACCCTGCTTACACTTTCGTCCTCGCTTCGTGTAAAAGGGTCAACCCGAAGGTGCTATGGCTGGGGGACAAAGGCTTATAAATTGGTTCCACCCTCTCTAAACTAGCAAGGTGGTACTAAACATGCGCACACCGTGCTCATGGGCCACTATGGGCCATATCAACTTGGGCCGGGTGTCACAATACACCCCCCTCAAAGAACCTGACGTCCTCGTCGGTCCAACTCACCCGTCCAGTGCCGACCCATATGCCGTGTGTCCTACCCGGCCCACACGCGCCATATGTCCGCACACTGACCCGAGCAAATGTCGAGGAACGTTCCCTCTTAGCGCACGACCGTACGTCCAGTGCCGACCCATATGTCATGCCGTGTGTCCTAACCGGCACACACGCGCCATGGCGCCTATGTCCGCACACTGACCCGTACGCGCAACCGCGAGGGTCGGCTCTGATACCATTTGTAACACCCCGTCTCCCAAGGCCGCACCGCCCAGCCCTTCCGTGGGGGCGGGCATGCGTACACATAGCACCCTGCTTACACTTTCGTCCTCGCTTCGTGTAAAAGGGTCAACCCGAAGGTGCTATGGCTGGGGGACAAAGGCTTATAAGTTGGTTCCACCCTCTCTAAACTAGCAATGTGTTACTAAACATGCGCACACCGCGCTCATGGGCCACTATGGGCCATATCAACTTGGGCCGGGTGTCACACGTACTGCGTATAGATGAATCTTGATTCTCCAAAGCAAGGACTGATGGATGTACTACAGTATGTGTCACGTATATGTGTGGAAGGCAGATGGACCGATTCGAGCTCCGTTTCTAGTTATTTTCTTCCTTCTTGTTCTCTCATCATGACTTTGTCACTGCGTTGCGTTGGCGTGCCACATGTTGCGTCCTTAGAGCACCACTAGTGGTGAATCGATACATGTCAGACCCACTGGCCACGTAGCAAATGATTCGATTCACTCTAGCGGTTTTACACCATCGCACAGGGTCCACGATCAGTAAAAAACTTCATTTCCTCTCCCCACCCATCTGGTTCGTGAGGCAGCAAAGAGAGAATTGACAGTTCACTGTATATTTAGATTATTCTATTGTCTATGCGAGAGCCGGATCGTTGTCCTGTGCAATGAATCGACGTTCTCTACTGGTTTTGAATCGATTCATCGTCTGACACACATGTCTGATGCACCGCTTTCGGAAGCCACTAGAGATGCTCTTAGCAACCGATAAGATTCTCAAAAGATTAGGACGACGCAAATAAAGCTCCTGTTGCATAAGCTTTCAACCATATCAGGAAGCTAGTAGAAGTGTAGAACACACACATGGTTACATTGTGATTAAATTTGTCATTACATATTCGTTTAATTATGGTCCTTTTGCTTTGTGAAAGTAAATTTATTGATGGATTAAACAGTACATGTGCTAAGGTAATAACTATTAAGTTAGGCTATTCTTGGATAGAGACTTCATTTCCAAGAGAAAAGAAATGTGGTGCAGGTAAAGCTGATAGCTAGCTCGAGTGCTCAACATTAGAGTACAAAACGTAGTCCAACAAACTACGGCATTATTCAACGATACATGCCAAACTTTGCAAGCTTTTCTCTCTTGGAAAGAGAAAATGTGAAAGGAGCACAGTGGTCTGGGAGTACTTATGTGGCAGTTTCTCGAGCCTTGTTTTTCAAACATGTAACATCAATATTACCTCATGAACTTGATTACAAGGCTCCACTTCCATTGATTAATATTGGTGACGACTAGTAGCAGTACCAGTAGGTGTTAGTCTTGATTCTTGACGTATCCATCCGTATTAAGTCAAATTTCGTGCCACATAAACAAAATAACACCTAAACTGCTGCGACATTGGGGAGATGATATACTTTTCCAACTCCATTGAATCACTCGTCAGCTTTATATGGATGCAATACTTTAAAGTGAGAGATGATGGTGTTTGGTTCTTGTTTATGTTTCCTTATCTTTGATCCATATTAACTACTCTCAACAACAACAACAACAACAATGGAAACCATATCACCTCTCAGATAGACAAAAAAATACTTATTTTTTTGAACAAATTTTAATCATATCCTACAAACTTTTTCAGAACTGCAAGTTGCTTTACCTACTCACTATCTCACTTCAGTCACCACCGTTAAAGAAGAATGCAGCGTAACATTAGTTTGCCACCCGTTCGTTTATGTCAACGCACAGTGCATGGGCGGTTGAGGGGATATTAGGCCGTGTCCAATGGTTGAGATAGCAAGCTAGCTCATAGCACAGTGGCGCACAGTGATTTCTGACGCACACAGGGATGCACAGGGAACCAGCAGTGCGAGAAGAAGGTGTTGGGAAACGTGCGAGGCAATCGCTTGGCAGCGCGCTAGCGCGCAGGATTGTGATATTGTTAACGCACTAAAAAATTCAGGAGATAGCTTTGAGCTAGTGCGTTGGAGGAGGCCTTATCTGATGACTTTTCCGACTCCGTTGAATCACTTGTCAATCTTACATATACATATGTAACTCTTTAAAGTCTGAGTTGGTGTTGTTCTTGTTTATGCATCCTTCTCTTTCACCAATCAAAACTAGTCTTAACAATGAAATGAAAAAAAAAAATATAACCTCCAACCCAAGAAGAAAACCTTTTTAGAGGTTAAATTTTGATAGAAGAAGGTTGATGCCCTGTTAAAGCACCAATAGATCCGTTAAGCGTGTTTAAGTCGCTTCAGAGTCTCCACTCATTAGAGTGAGCTTGTACCGGGTATTAGTGTCTAAAGTGTTGCTAGGAATATTCACTAGAATATGTCCGTGCTTGAGTCCTATATATGTAAGACTGCCCTATGGGCTCTTTGAGTTAGTGAATTGAAAATCCAATTTGAACCAACAAATTTTAATCTTATTTCAAGGAGTTCACTCATCTTGCAAGTCGCTTTACCTCATCATCATTGTGCTTTTCTTAGTCGTCGCTGCCAAAGAAGACTGCTACCCTTGGAGATGTGTTAGGGCTTAGAAACTAGTGTATTAAAGTAGTATATGTGAAGGATTGATGGGAAATAGTTTAATTTATACTCAATACCCTATATTCCACTCCAGTTTACTCTTTTCCCATTAAGCGGGTGAGATGGGCGTGTGCTTGGCTCACCGGTAGAAAGGAAAGGGTGTCGAGACAAGAAAAATGGTCGGGGGTATGAGGTAAAACCAAATTACTGATCTCATTGTAGTGCGAGAGTGCCAATGTAATGGCAAAAATCGAGTGCCGAATGATTCGAAATTTTGCAACTGAGCTATAGTATAGAAAATTTGTTCTTTTATCATAATTAAGTTCATTTTTTCATTGTGTGTGTGTACGTGAGCATTCTTGATTATACTGTGATCTTAAAAAATGTTTTTTCATGTAAATTTAAACTATGCGGGGCACCAACTATATGGGTGGACCAATAATTTTCCGTTTCACCTCGATGCCATGCATCACTATTAGTAGGCGGCCACAATGTAGCTAGGCCATCAATCGTCCTTTGTTAGTGACGGGCGAGAATGATCGAACGAATAAACCTAACTTTCGGCTTGTACAAGCTACAGCAACTTTTGTGCGTGTAAGTTATAGCCATAGCTAGTGGCATGTCCATTGGTCAGGCCGAGCTCCAAGTGTCGTCGATCAACGGATCTGGAGGTTTAGGCCCTGTGCGTGTTTAGTTGGGGAAGATGATGGGGGTGTGATGTGATATTAGCATGTGTCCTAATCTAATGACCTTGCTTGTCACTTACGCCGCCCGTATGCGAGAAACTAGAGGAGTGCGCACGCACGCACACAGCATTGCCATTTTTTTTAGATTACATATATTGGTACCGATCGATGGAGCCATGTCCAACTGCCGCATGTCCCAGGGCGCTCAAGTCCTCTTGTCCAAGCCGGCCATTAGTCGTCGCCCATCTGCATGCGCAGGCACAGTAGGTCAGTGTCATGCGCATCAGCGTGTGTGACGACGGGAGAGATTCACGAGCGAGGCGGCGGGTGCTTGCATTGGGACACGCCATGTACACATGTTTCCAATCACATAGGTCGTTATGTTAGGTATACACTTCGATCCAGGCCATCATATCATTATCATTATCATATATATCGATGATGGTGCATTACACTACAATATGTATTGGTCTGCCCGCCCCACCTTTTGTTTTTTTTGCCCTCGGAACAACAGGTAGGTAGTCTTTGTGCCCGTATGTATGTCGTTGGAAAGTGGGAGTAGTGCACGTAATTTTGGACATTAAGAATTTATTAGGGAATATAGTACCACAGTTTATATATATTTTTTAAAAATGATTTATTTCGCTATAGTTTTGTTTTCAGATGACTTTGGAATTAAACCCGAAGTATGTATATAATACAAGTTAAAATTTGAAGCAATCTGGATTTGAAACCAAAGTAATATTGGTTATCAACTGAGCCAAGTAAAATAACTCGTTTTGGTTAAATTTGGTACTTTCTCTATTTCAATTTTAAATCATTCTTGTATTTTTGGACAATCAAACCATCTCAAGTTTGACCAAATTTATATAACAAAGTATTAACAATTATGATATCAAATAAGTATCATTAGTTTCTTCATTAGTATATTTTATATTATATCTATCTGGTACCATAAATTTTTATGATGCACTCCATAATTTTATTAATTAGACATAAAATAATTTGGCTCTTAAAAATAAAATAACTTATAATTTTTTTGCGGGTAGAACAACTTATAATTTGGAATTGAAGGAGTAGCTAATTAAGCAGCCAGCAGGTATATGCTCATGCTTCCTCTGGGTGGCGTGCGGCAAGTCCGCGCTGGCTGATATGGCGTTTGCTTGTGCGTGTCCGGCGCGCGCTTTCGGCAAGAGATCCGGCCGGACGGCCACTCGGGCTGACGTCGCCGATCTCTGACCACTCGACACGGCCGTCGAATTAATCAGGACACCGGCGCTTGCTTGCTTTCTTTGCTTTGTGACTTGTGCTTGCGCGAGCACGCCGGTCGCTGGCCAGTACGCCAGCGAGATTAGAGGCAGGCCGCCGGAACCAATGCCAGTTATTGCCGGCGTGATTCCTGCGTTACTCACTTCAATTCTGAATTTCTGATATAGTACTCCTATGGAGTAGTAGCATGTGGGTTTGTTTAAAGTCTGCCGGAAAGTTACCTGAAACCGTGCGAAATTTAGGCACTGGAGTGTGGTGGGTTGTTATTCGTGCATTCCCAGATCGATAATGTTAAAATATAAAATGTTTTTGAAGTTCAACGGACGACGACGACGACGACCCTTTCTGACGACTGTTGTAGTGTGTACATGCAAGTACCTCAAGGCAGCTGCTGCTACAGGATCCGTGAAAGGGATGCATGCTAGCACGAGTGATCCTTGTCATACGCTGCGTGATGCCGTGGCCGTGGGGTGGCCAAGCTGACCACGCTTTAATTTGCGCAGCCGGCCACCTCGTGCGTGCGTACATGCTGGGCTGACGCTGCTTGGCATGAGTTACATGCCTCTACCTAACTGGGTCTTGAGCACCTACTACCCTACGGTCCTACCAGAATTAGCCTAATGCTTGGATTGGAAAGCCCCAGCCAACGCTGGAAGTAACGAGACAGCAGGAGCAGCAGCAACTTGCAAGAAGCAAGGGATTTTAGTAAATAAACTGTCAGTCAAAGCGCCACATGGTACGCCATGCCTTCCACACGCATGCCTTCCCCGTTGTGGCTGACTGCTGCTAACTGATTAGAGTAATAAACCCAGATCGCTGCTGAGGTTGATCGACGCTGACCGAGCCGTGAAAAAACATCTGGCTGACCCTCACCTCACGGTGGCCTGTCGACGGACATTACCTGCACATCCATGGATGACTCGTGACTGACCGGTAAAGTAATTATATTAAAACAACCTGTCGATCGATGCGGGTTAATTTAAGTAGCTTGGCGTTAGCGCCGGTTGTTTTCAACGCCGTCTATAGCTCGGCCTACAATACAAAACACGTCTACCGCACGGGGCCGCACGTCTGCCAGGGAAAATGACAGCCCAGCCGGCCAGTTACATACATACAGAATCTGCTAGTAGCTACTGCAGGTGAGGTATAGGAAATCTAGGATGGGCACTGTTTGTGAAGTGTGACCGCAAGAGAAGAACAATACGCCGGAACTGGGATTATTAGGGATGACTCAGCTTAATACGCCGGCCGGAACTGGATTATTAGGGATGATGACTCAGCTCCTGGCGATCCCAATCAAATGTGCCAGGTCATCGTGCTCCTGCGATCATATCCATCAAATATTTCTTGGAACCTTCCGCCCATGGCGCCCGCCCGTATGTAGCTCGTGCTCGCCTCCGTGCCGCCGCCGGCGGACCGGACCTGCCCCGTTGCACGCTCTGCTTTGCCTTTTGAGGACACACGTTTTTTTTTTCTTTTAGAAGAACACAAGTGGGCTGGCTAGTATGATGACGATGTCGTAACTAATCACCATCACCTGGCTTGACTAAGCCTTGGGCCCTCCGGGCCGATCGAGTCGATGCCTAGGCCCAATATGCAGCTCCGAGCTAGTCCATTATCCAAGCGTCGGTCATTTTGTAAAAGTTAGCAAATAATATGTCAGCAAGCACCTCTGGATCGAAACGAATGCTCTGTTTTATTTGTTCTGCTCTCTCATGCCTGGATTCAATCACAGGCTGCTCCTGCACCTTTTTGCCTCGCATTTCGGCGCTGCCGATTCTTCCCTGACCCTGATGATCGAAACAACGCAATCACGTTGAATGTCTGCCTGCGCGGCATCGAGGGAGAAGACAGCTGACCGGCTGGAGCTTGGAATATTAGGCTGGCGAGGGCGAGCACGTACAAACCGTACGGTGGGCAGTGATGGCCAGTTCAGGTCATGGACATTCCGGACATATGCGTGTGAGCGCGAGCGATGGAAAGAAACCCGCAGATGCAGGCAAACAAAGGCAGACAGCAACGCGAGAGCGAGGTTCCTTTACAAACGCGAGGAAACATGCTCGAATCCAAATCCAAAATTAGAAAACCCGGCCAATTGACCGGGCTCGACTGGCTCGGCCTGCTCGTCTGTAGCACTGCATCCACGTACCTAACTTACATCTTTTTTTAAAGGTGAATTATTGATGATCGTGTAGCACTGCAAATGGCGGCGTCTCTCGCGAGTCTCACTCAATATCATCAGAGGTGGTTCGCCGGTTCGCCCCACCGTGCAGGACATCTCATGCCATTTTAGATCGACTAGGTAATTCGTTGTCCTTGTCACCTGCAAGTTGCTGATCACTATAGGATCCAGCCCTGTCGTGACACCTATATTGGGTTACATATGACTAATTTGGTTGCAATATGAAATAATTGCA
>JACEFO010000025.1:0-26807 GCA_015342445.1 Digitaria exilis
AAAGCACCCATCGATGGAATAGAAACGGAAAGAAGAAACATTAGTAAAATTTGTTTCTAGAGCAATTGTACTATAATGTATGCACCCATCGATGGAATAGCATGACACAAAATTAGTAGCTTTTGTTTCTAGAGCGAGTGCGATTGAGACATTGTGATAAAGGTCAACAGGTATAAATATTTCTGATAAAAAGTAAGCGCGATTGAGACATTGAAAACTAGCGCGCTTCATATTGCAAGTAGAGCTCTTTTACGGTGCCTTATACTAGAAGGTAGTAGTATGCAGTATGAAGAAAATCTAACCATCTATAAATAGGTCATTGTAATCACTATTCTCTCTTAGGCATGTAATTAATTCTCGATCTCCAGCTTGATGCCTGTCGCAACTTGCGGCGACAATACTAGCTCCCGCCAGTCCCAGCGCCCGCCACTTCGTAAGATAGCCAGTCCGCCACCACACAGGTCCCTACCGTGCTCCTGTCCAGACTGCCGGCGCAGGGCCGATCTTACCACGTACTCTGCTCCCATCCCAACCGCAACGTCCAAGGGCAGGGCTGCTTCCCGTCCTGCACAGGCACTAGATCAGGCACGGCCCTGCTCGTCACTAGTCATCGCACTACAGAACGGAAGCGACGCGTCCACCGGCCAGCGGTCCTGCTCCAAGATCGGTTCAAATGTTCAATTATATCTTCGTAACCCTTCGCCGCCGGCCCGCCGCTGATATGAACGAGCATTCCTGTAGAGAGTGAATCGGACAGGAGAGAAAGATGGATGAAGGGATGAGGAGATGAGAGGAAAAAGGCAGTGTAAAATAAATGTTACGATCGATCAAATTTATAAAACAAAGTGTTATTTTGTTATTTTCTTTTGTCTATGATGCCGCATTAGTTACTAAATATTACACATTACATTATAAATTTTTGGTCTATAATACCTTATACTAACCATACTTACTGGGCATACTTAACCTTATACTACCAGTTCAAGTTGCTAAGAGTATACAATTATTCAGTACCGTTGGATGCTTAACTAGTCTTTTTATATGGTAGTATTTTAGTATAAGGAAACGTAAAAAGCTATGCACATATCGGCGTTGGAGTTCTGATTAATGATCACGAGCAACCTGCTATGTTGAATCGCTGTCGCACAAAATAAGAGTATAAGACTATACGTGGAAAATTTGTCACGAAATCACACAATCAACGTGCTTGTTTCCATCATGCTCTACTACTCATGCACCAACTAAACCACCACTCTGAGAACGTCTATAAGAGCATGGAGCTCACACCCGGAGCCACTCTCAGGAGCAGCCAAGCCACAAAGACAGGAATCGACAAGGAATGATCGTGTCAGTGCTTCGCGCGCGTCAGCAAATCGAAACAAACAGCTACTCCGGGAGTAACCAGAATCCCGGTCCGTCAAAGCCGCGATCGCAGGACCAGACGACGTCCCACCAAAGAAAAACACATGCAGATCACCTGATCGTGCAAAAGACACCGATAGCAGCAGCCCCTTCCCGCTCCGCGCTCGCCGCCTCCGCTTGCGCGGCGCCGACGACCAGGGAGGGCAGGCACGTTTAAGTTGAAGTCCCCGCGCCGCCTGCTCCGCGGGTGTGGCCGCATGTGCGCCGGGAGCGTTGGCCCACCACGTTCCGGGCAGGACAGCCAGTGCGTCTGATTAGGATCTGGATCCGACAGTATGGTTGTGGGGCTGCTGTGGCGCGACCGGAGGCCGCCGTGCTAGCTTTCACCGTGATCCCCATCTAACTACACTCGCCTTCATGCCATGGGCTCAGGTACCTGTTTGGGTTCTCACGGCACCCCGGCACGCACCCCGAAAAAGAGAGGTACTGTATATATGTAACGCGTATTGGTATGCAGCAATCAAAGATGACGATCTAGCAGGTTGGGTAAAAAAAATAGACAGTATAATATGTAGCACTTCGGGTATTTGATTTAGTTATCCCATTAGATGTTTTTTTTTGATGCTTCCACATGTAAATTGTTAAACATTGGTGCTTCGTGTGCCTGCAGGACTGATCTGAGAAACCTATTCTATGGTTTCTTTTCTTTATCACATTACCTCAAGCTTTTGTTTGACTACAGTGTTCGCACGATACGAATGCTCAACATGTGTTTATCACCTCTCAAAGATAAAATCGGTCTGGCTTCATATGTTTTAGTATCGATCTATTTTTGGCTAGAAAAAATAGAGAGTATATAATTGGCATTTAATTCATTTAATCAAATCCAAATCATGACCTAACTCGAAGCTCAGCCAAACTATGTTTGTATCGATAGAAATAAATTGGACCAAAGATTATATTTGACAGACGTGTGCACATTAGAGGTACCTCAACCAAATTTGTAAGCGGACCATACCATGGAAAACTTTCCATATTTTAACACCTCCGAATCTCCATCTCCAGTTACACTTGTCCCTCCCACTCGTCTCGGCCTCTCTCCCTCCAACCCCACACACCACCCACACATCCTCCAGGTGAACAAGCACAAAATTCAAACACGAAAAATCCAAAAATCCGACCCCAACCTCCATTTGCAAATCCTCACCTGTGCCCGTCCCAAATGCCGGCATCGCGCCGCCGCCGCCGCGCGCCGTCGATGACTCCCGCCCCTCCGAACGCCGGCGGCGACCTCTTCGCCGCCAACTCACGGGCGCGCTCCTCGCGGTGGCCTCCTCCGCCTTCATTAGGCGTCAGCTTCATCGTCAAGAAGAAGGGCCTCCGACGCGCCGGCGCCGCCGGTACCCGCGCAGGTACCCGAGCCCCTCTCCGTCGCCAAGGACCCAAAAGGCGCCTCCTTTTATTTCGTTGTTTTCGTTGCAATCGTGGGCAGCGCGTCTATTCCTGGATTCGTTCGATTTTTAGGCGTTCGTTGCAGTTTGCGTGACGAACGATGTTGAAAAGTCGCTTTTTTTCATGGCTGGTTCGTTGCAATCATGCGAAATTTTGTATTGGTGATGGGAATTTGCAGTGTTGGAGGCTATGGATACCTCCTGGAGCCACTGTGGTGGGTTGGGATGGTTACCAGTACGTTCCTGATTCCTTTGATTGGCTCGTTCTTCACGGATTATGGCAGAAATATTGACATGCTTGAAATCGCAGTGCTGATTGGTGAGATTGCTAATTTCGTGGCCTACATGTTTGCACCAGCTGTCCTGGCACCCCGCTTGGTGCCCTCAGCATAATTGCAGGTAGGATTGTGGTGATTGCTAAATGACCATGTTATGTTATGTTATGTTATGTTATGTCTGATGGAAGAGATGGTTAATTTCGTGGGATTGATTAGTTTGATTTGTACATGCTCATGTGCTGTGATCTCCACGGAGCAGTTGCTGTTCTAGCCCATTTCACCCTGAATGATGAAGCTGCAGAGGATGGGTGTTTTGGGTTGTGTTCTCTGTATAGTCGGGTCAACAGTAATTATCCTCCATGCACCTGAAGAAGAGACGCCAAGCTCAGTGACACAGATCTGGCACTTGGCAACACAACCTGGTATTCCCTCCATTCATAATAATACTGTTTTATAATCAACTTTGGTAACAATAATGCTTTAACAATTATATATGTATGTATGTAAATCCTAATAAAAAATGATCGACAAGAGTATACCTGGTTGCATTATTTCATATGATTATATCGAAAGTTTTTATAATGAAATTCATACAGCCAAGCTTTTTTAGAGAAATTCATGGTCAATTTTAAAAGTTTGACTGATGCATTATAAGCCAATATTGCCCTTTATGCCAACCCTATAATCATCTACCACCAAAACTTACCAGTTGGATTTTGATGTGCATCCTGTCATGTCTCCTTGCTGTCTGTAGCCTTTCTCTGCTATGCGGCCTCTGCATTTGGCAGTCTCACTGATCTTGATGCTGCATTGTGCGCCCCGCTATGGCCAGACCAAACATAGTGGTGTATGTGGTATTGCTCCGTGATAGGATCTTTGACGGTAAATGTTCATTCACATACCTTTGATACCAACCTGTTTCTTTTTTTATTGAGTGTTTCTTGCCTTTCTTTTGTTAGGTAATGAGCATCAAAGCGGTAGGCATTGCTATCAAGCTTACAATTGAGGGTATAAACCAGGCTGGCTATTTCCAAACTTGGTTGTTTGCAACTGTTTCGGCGACATGCATAATTATTCAGTTAGTTTACCTGAACAAGGTACATCCAGGAAAACTTTAAGTTTAGGTAATTATATTTACAATGTAGATTTGCAGCTTCACATTATGTTGAACTTGCAGGCATTGGATACTTTCAATACTGCAGTTGTTTCTCCCATCTATTATGCTATGTTCACATCTCTCACAATATTAGCAAGTGCTATCATGTTCAAGGTATGCTAATTTGAAGAAATTTCATAATTTCCAAATTTTCATCCTTTTGCTGAAATTCCGTTGTTTACTTAAAAATAGGAATGGTATGGGCAGAGTGTAAGCAGCATTGCCTCTGAAATTTGTGGATTTCTTACTGTGGCTTACTGGTACTGTTGTGCTGCATTCTACAAGAGAACATGATCCACCCTTTCTTCAGGTAATCGCTTCTTTGTTTTTAGTGAATCATGATTAGCCATTTTCTGCTGAAGAAGATCAATGTTTATTATGTTATACATCATATGTGTCTGGACAACAACATTATGCGAACATTCTTATGGAGCTTCCCCGAGTGACCAAGTATAAGTGCTTTGTCGCTGATGCTTAAACTATCCATTTCCACGTTAGCAGCCTTGTAGCATTAAATCTATTGTGTGGTGTTGAAGTGTTATGGATTTGAACTATAGTTGCACGGAGAATCAATCTGAGCAATCCCTACTGAAGTTATTTGATTTCTAGAGCAGTGAAACTGGTTGAATTGAAAACCTTTCTGGTAAATTTTTTCACACTAAGGATTTCTCCCTTGCCACCCTTGTATTGTGAAATCTAGTATTGTTGTCGTTAAGAGTTAGTGCTTACGCTACTGTTCTACTGGGTATCAACCCAGCACTCCCTTCTATAGCTGTTCAATTTTGTAACAGTGAAGTTGGTTGAATTGAAAAGTTATTTGGTGGTGCACCTGGAGATTTTTCTGTTAGCTGTTGTTGTTCAGGATACGAAATCATAGTCTTCGTATTTATGGATCAAGGATTGGCCCACCATTTAGAAGTTTTATTGCACCTAGATGTGCTGTCGTATGTGTCCTTTTCAAACGCTTAAATATTTGTTTCTAGATCTTTTTGCAAGGCCACGGGAAACTTGCTGTTTTCCTGTATTCTGGTTCTTTAGAAAATTAAAGGGATCGATGTTTTTTCTTAGTGGGTATTGACAATTATCCACTTCTCTATGTGAAAATATTTTTGTTCACAAAATTTAATCTCGTGTCAATGATACCATGGTAACTTGCTGTTTTTCTTTTACAACTACAGATCTGTACACTCCTCTTCCTCCAATATATTGGCATATCCAAGGCAACAGTGAAACCGGAGGGAAACAGAAAGAGGATGATTTACTCTCTGCTGGTGATTTGTCACCGTGGTGCGGCAAGACTACTTTGTCTAGCTACCTTCCAGGGTGCTCAATGTCGTTCAGAGACAGAGCTCTGAGAGTATTCTACTGATGCCCGTGGTTGTGCAGCTCTCCCACCTTGCGTGGTTCATCTTTGAGAAACTCATGGTTCTTGCTTTGCTCATAGCCTCCTCATGACAGTATTTCTGCGGTCGCTGGATCAACGTGAGTAATTGTTAAGTTTTGTAGAAATGGTAGGATTTTTTAAAGTTCCATTTGATCACTTTTTTTTTTTTTTGGGAATAGTTCCATTTGATCACTGGGTAGCTGGGCCGATGCCTTGTATTAAAGAGATAAGCAATCGGTCTGCAGTCAGATGCGTTACATTTCCTAGTCCGGCCGTGGTGTATGTATTTATATTGTACAGTCTAACGTAAATATATGAATTAGAGGTAACATAATCTGCTCTCAGATATTGTGCGACAAACCTTGTCGAGATTCTTTAGGCTACATTGCCGAGCTTTTTCTGTTGATTATGGCAGTATTACATTCCTCCTGAAATGTGATAATGTTGTGGCTTCCCTGTTCAAAATCATGAATCCAAGGTCCGGTTCTAGGACCAACTCATGCACGCTATGCTGTGTTAGATTTTAAGGGGAAAAAAAGTATTTTCTTTTAGAAACGTGTTATGTGAGGGGGATGAATAGGAAAGCTGAAAAAGAAATTTTTCTGAAAAGCATGTTCAGTGAGGAGATAAATACGGAGATAAAAAGTAATTTTTTTTTAACTAAACACCACCTCGCTCAGCCGGAAGGAAAAAGAGAACATGTCACTGACAGATGGGTCCTCTAGTCTGAAATCGTATCCGATTTGGTGGGCAGAGATGAGGAGAAAGCTATCGAACCTCATCAGTCCCAATGGCCCTCGCTCATCCATTGCCGCCGCTCCCCTCGGCCAAGCTCGGCCGTGGTCGGCGGCTCCTTCTCTCCGCTCCCGCCCCCGGCCTCCCTTTCACCGCCGCTCGCCGGCATCACTGCCGCGGCCACCCGCACTCTGTTTCTCTCCCCCGTTCCCTTCTCTCTCAGTCTCTCTTGGTTGAGCGGCGGGGCTATTCGTCTTCGCAGGGCCCTTCGCCAGCGTCGAGCTTCCACCAGGTATGCCCTCTCTTTATCTTAGCTTCCTGCTGTGCGCAACAGAGCACCCAGTTGCAATATACACCTAGTAGCGTCGATTTTGTTTGCATGTCCTATGCTGGGTCCGCCGCCTGATTTCTTGGTTTACATGAGAAAGAGAGATTAGGTCTCTCACAGTATGCATACGAGGAGTCCAACGAAGAGAGTTACTGGGAAACTTTGGATGCTGATTTGCGCTACTGGACCAGATCCCTGCGTCAAGTGCAGGTATATATAAGGTGTGCATTAGTGGAATCAATTAACCGGCACAGCTACTCAGGATCATATATGCATTATGAATTAGCTAATGTTCACAATGTTCATTTATAGCGTTCAATTGACACTTTGCAGTGGTATCCTGGTCACATTGCAAAAACGGAGAAAGAATTGAAGGAGCAGTTAAGGCTCATGGATGTTGTCATAGAGATCCGTGATGCTAGGATTCCCTTGTCCACCAGCCACCCTAAGGTTATCCTTTTGGCGATTGTTCGTATTTGTGTGTGCAAAACACCAACCTGAGATGATACTTAGCCATGCTGTGTATGACCAGATGGACTCCTGGCTAGGCAACCGGAGAAGGATCATAGTATTGAATCGCGAGGACATGATTTCAACAGAGGACAGGAATGCATGGGCTACTTACTTTGCGAATCAGGGCACCAAAGTTATCTTCGCCAATGGGCAGCTGGGCATGGTAATGTAGCCTCTTTCAGTTTTACTTTTGGCAGCTAACTAATCAGTCCTTTTCTGGCTGATTTTCTGACGCATATGCCATTCACTTAACACCATTTTCTTCGCTGGTGTTCAGGGTACAATGAAATTAGGCAGGATGGCAAAATCAGTAGCATCCGGTGTGAACACAAAGCGAAAGGAAAAGGGACTACTTCCTCGTCCGGTAATCCAATTGATACCTTGACAGTTCTATTGTTTTCATCATGGGCTCATTTAATTACACAATTTGCGGGATAGTATGTCATATGGCTTGCTTGAGCCATCACAGAATTTGCATGTGTTACATCCAAACTATTACCATAATACCGCGATATTTTTTTCTTGCAAATAGACAATTTCTAGACCATTTTCTTATTATTAGGGTAACTCACTTTTTTTCACATTCATTCATAAGGATATTTTTGGGAACTTCTGTGACATTAAATAATACACATACTATTCAAATATAATGATAAGAAATAACATCCCTTACTTCGCTGCTTGTTTCTGTTGTGCCCTGAAAGGTTCGAGCTGGAATAGTTGGATATCCAAATGTTGGCAAATCTTCCTTGATCAATCGCTTACTGAAACGAAGAATGTGCCCAGCAGCACCTAGACCAGGTGTCACAAGAGAGCTGAAGTAAGACATGTAGTTGCACATGTTGTAGTTTTACATTGTGTACCCATATGAGCAATCATGTATCTGCGGTATTCGGCTTCTAACATTTGTCCCTGAACAGGTGGGTTCGTTTTGGAACAGACCTAGAGTTGCTAGATTCACCTGGAATTTTGCCTATGAGAATTAGTGACCAGACAGCTGCCATTAAGCTTGCTATATGTGATGATATTGGAGAAAGGTCTTATGATTTCCCTGATGTGGCGGCGATTCTTGTACAAATGTTGATAAGGCACCCGGCAGTAGGTCTGTTTTCTGATATGCTTTTTATATGCTCTCCTTTTGCGCAAGTCTTCGATCGTTGCTGATGGGCTTATATGGAACAGGTCCTGAGGCCTTTCAAAGGCGATATAGGATTGATGTAGACAACGACTGCGGTAAAATGTATACTTTGATTGATCCTCTCTAATTCTTTCCAACATGGAACGTCGAAGTCGATGTTCTGATGGCATGCTGAACAAATTGCAGGTTCGTTACAAAGCTCTCCATTCACTTGTTCAATGGAGACACGAGCCAAGCAGCTTTCCACATATTGTCGGACTATAGGAAAGGCAAATTTGGTTGGGTGGCGCTGGAGAGACCTCCAACATAACAGACATCAGATAATTTTAGATGCTAGATATGTGTGCTAGATCTGTGCTTGTTCATAGTACAACACAATGTAATGTTCTTTGTGGCACCATTGTAGGATAGTTTATCCTGCATCTGTACCAGGAATTAAAGGACAGGTGTCCATCTAAAGATGCAGCACGTCAGAAAAGCTGATGATGTTACTAGGCAGTGCAGAGTACTCCTGGATAATGGGCCGCCTAACTTGCTCGGATCGGACGAATGATCACGCCTAGTCCAGAGTGTAACACCGTGCATTGAGAATATGTTTACGGCTAAGCTCATCACGGGGAATGGGTCTGAATATACTTCCGTTCTCCCTTCGTGTAAAAAGATGATATATTTGGAACAACAATTTGACAAGGATTGTAAGCTCTTTTTTTTTTTATAGAATAACAAGGATTGTAAGCTAGTCCTCATCCTCTAAACTTAACAAGAATTGTAAGCTAGTCCTCATCCTCTAAACTTACACTAACTATAATCACAACTGGGCCACATGGGCCAACATCTTAACTGATAAATATATAGGGTCGGAGTATTACGCTCACTCAACCTCAGCTGCTCATCACTAGGGATGAAAACGGATCGGATACGGACGGATATGCCCAGATACGAATATAGATATTTGTCGGTGCCTGATTTGGTCACACCGGCACAAACAAGTGATTGCGGTGCTAATCCACTCGTTGCCCCGATGGCGGGTGAAGAGGCAGGGGTTTTTATCCTGGTTCCGGCCACGGGGCCGTACGTCCAGCAGTGGTGCTGAGCACCAGTTTCGTGTTGCTCGTAGTAGGGGGTTACAAGCAAGGTGGGAGAAGGAGATGAGCTCCTAAGTCCCAAGTTCGGCTGTCGCTAGCTAAGTGGTGTGTGTTCTAGCGCGTGTGGACTTGAGTACGTCTGGGCCTCCCCTTTGCATGGGCTTCCCTTCCCCTTTTTATAGACCAAGGGGGGAGGATGCGAGTACATGTGTTCGTGGTGCTGACGTTGCTAAGTGCACTGTGCTGCCCATGCCGCACACTATGCGAGCGGGAATCGCGCCTTCCAACTCCGGCTGACGGCATGACAACAGTTGACGTGACGTTCCTCTTGTGACGGTTCACGGCTTCGAGGATGGCAGCTTGCGTACGGCGCCCGGATCGAAGCTCCGTAGTTTCCTTCGAGGTTCGCCTTCGGGGATGGTAGCGCATCCGAGACGAGCAAAGTCAAAGGAGTGGTTGGCACAGTGCTGCTGCCTAGTTAGGTCTGGCCGTGCAGCATGGCGCTCAGAAGTCCACTGTTGCGAGTGGATTGACCGGTGTCTTCTCCGGGGCGTGGGTGGTGGCGTGGCGCAGTGATTCCCCTGCTTTTTGACTGGTAGAGGAGCGTCATCATGACTTGGAGTGATGGGTCGCAGAGCCTTGGGTGTCGTTTCCAGTGTGGCAAGCTCGAGCTTGCACCGTAAGCTCGTGCCTGCCGAACCTCGAACGAGAGGGAAACGCTGGCTCGAGGGTGAACGCCTCCCTCGAGCCTGGCTGCCGAGCCTCGAACGTGACGGAAACGCTGGCTCGAGGGTGAACGTCTCCCTCGAGCCTAGCTGCCGAGCCTCGAACGTCACGGACATTCCCGCTCGAGGGTGGTCGTCCACCTCGAGCGGGACGGACGCTGAGGAGAAGTTGTTGTGGTGGGCCTTTGCTGGGATGCAGAGCCAGCCGACGTCGTTGTGGGCCTTGTTGCCAAGTAGTTTAGGGTCTAAGTGGGTACCCCTACTATTGGTACCCAACAATATTTATTTTTTTGTCAGATCGAATTCGGATATGGAAAGTACAAAATATGTCGGATATGTATCGGATATTGATATACATTACGTATCTACAATAGACATTCAACTTTTGTTATGCAGATACTGATACGGTCGAATATTGATTTTTCGGTTCCAGATACAGACTGTATCATTTAAGGCCTGAGGGCCTTCGGTCGGTCGATCGGACGGGAAATATCCATACCACTTTCATCCCTACTCATCGCATACGCAACAGATTCCTAAAACCACCCTTGGTACACTGTCATGTCGTAGGTCTACGCACACGTACATACTGCATCCAGAATCTGTTTACAACCTGGTTTCTCACGTGGAATGGATAAGTACATGCATAGCACATCGTTTTTCTTTCATTCTCCCTCAATGTAAAAGAGGGTCCCGAAGGTAATATGTTGGAAGTACGAGGATTATCACGGCCTCATCCCCTAAACTTCCAAAACTAACTACTACTACGACTAGAACATATAGGCTAACAAGTTTAACTACTGTGTAACGCTTAGGGTATTATATAGAGAGAAAATTTGATTTGTTTAATCACTGTTCACTCGACGGACCTCACTATGTAACAGGAGTATAAGACGCAAAAGGTTGAAATGATGCATTATTAGTTGCTTATGTTTACTTCTACATGAGCCATTAAATTGAATTGGTGCATTAAGTTTTCTGTTTCAATTGTGGGACTATAGTTCTATGTTTCAAATGTGAGACTCTAGTTTCGCTTACAAGCACATCGCTACACATAAGTCTCATATGAACATACAGTTCAACATAAGATTTTTAATGACATGGAGGGAGAAGTATAAGAAAGAACAAGATGAATATTTTACAACCGCCTCATAGCTTAAATTTAGAACAACAGAACCACCTCTCACTATTATATAAGTGATTGCCATCAAACTTATAATATTTCTCTATACATAAAAGGGATTTTGTATTTACTACGGGACACTTAAAAGACAACTCATTTTAGGATTATCTGTTATCTTAAGTTAGCGTGACAAGACTCGGCCAACATTAATGACCCACTAATGACCGTTACGTGCACTAGAACCATTCCGCCCAAGTAGCCATGAAAATTTAGATCTTAGATCCTTTTACCCTTTTTTTTCTCAAAACTTGCACTTTCCATTTCTTGTACAGGTAGAAACGACAGACAAATTTTTACAACATTTTTTCCCTATTACGTTGCCATCTTTGCTAGCACCAGTTTCTTAGCTCCAATCTGACAGACTGTTAGTTCGTCACCAAAGTCAATGACGGGTAGCCTGCTGATACATACTATTTTTTTACATCCCTGCTGGCGCTTTAAAGATAGCAGACTGACTGCATCAATTTCAGGTTTATGTTTCAGTTAGCTTCAATGCTCATTGTAGTTTTAGGTTGTCAAGCCTGTCGATTAGATCCAAAGCTTTGGTCTTGTCAATCTCGAAATCAATAATTGGAAGCATGGAAGACCTCCTAACTGGGAGCAAGTCTTTCCTATTGCCACTGGCTGGAGAGTGGCTATTGCTCTTGCTCAGCCTACACTGTTTGCTGTGACTTGATTTTGTGTCAAATTCTTGACTTTTGCTTATCCCAGGGACAAATTTCCTGTACTTAACATCCCTTAGCATATCCTTGTCCTCTTGTGTCAAAATTGGTGACGAATTGTTCGTTTTGCCAACCAACAGTGTGAATGAGGCACCCTTTTTTGTTGGTGAGCTCATGGGAGATTTGATGGGAGACCTTACACCTCCATAACCATTTCTCGATTTACAGATAAGATGATGAAGCCACACAACAAGCTCCAGGATAAGGGCATCAGTCTTCTCCTTCTCAGCATGATACAGTGTCTCGATTCGGGTCGTGTCCATCTGCCCAGATAGTTTACAGTTTAACTCGGATCTGCTTCAGAAAAGAGGTTGTCAGAGGCAAATCATGTATTCATCAATTTCTATTTACATCCCTGAGAAACTTCAGTTTATTTATTTCTATTTAGAATGATTGTATGGATGCTAACCCTGTATTTGCCCACTCTCCAACCCAACCGAAGCCATGGTATGCCCTGGTATGAACAAGTAACCACAAGTATGATATGATAATCAATGCAATTTTAAATAATCAGATCATAGGAGATTAGGAAAGATTAAATTACTTGGTTGTGTTACTAGCAAAAGGAACAAGCCATCGCAAAGTTTTCTCCATTTCAGCTTTGATCTGAGGAGCTGTAAGCTGCATTCATTTAGCAGAATCATGTTCGGGTGCATAGCATCACATAGTGATTCATACTTAGTAATAGGCTAATAGCAATTTGCCAATTTGAGACTCCAGCCTGGCATACCTCTTCCTTGAGTTCAAAAGACTGCAGCTTAGAACGAAGAGAAGATTTGACAGTAGGTGGCAAACCATGATATAAAGTGTCCCTTGCGTTCGGAGGCATCGCACATGGTCGAGAAACCTACCAAATGATGAATCCTTATTAAGATATTGTAATAAAGAAAATGAAGTTATTAAAGAAATAATCCTATGAAGATGAGCTTTCGTGGCAGGTTGTGATGCAAATTTATAACATAAATTACAATCGATTACAGTCCTTGTAAAAGTAGTCCTCATTTTCTGGCAGTCTTGAAACATGAAATGGGACTTGATTGAATACTGGGCAACTTTAGTGTATAAAAGTGGAGGGGTGCAAGCACATTGCCACGTAAGACAACAGTTAGCAAAATAGTTTAGTAAGACTCTACAAGAGTATCTGCACTTACAAGATTATCAATCTGATTGATGATACTCGCATAATGCAACGCAAGGCCTGCTGGCCCCAATCTATTATAGTGTTTGGCAGGTTCTTCTGGGTCTTCGTTGTCTGCAGTAAAATAGAAGCAAGAAATATTAGATCATTGACATGACTCACAAAGGTAGTATGCAATAAAACTCATGCAGTCCTTTGAGAAGAATCATTGTTAACTTCAGTAACATACCAAGATAAACTGACGAAAATAATTAAAGTTGTCTTAGCATGCATGCAAGTAGACATCTTTTACCCAAGAAAGGGGGCAAACCTTGGTGAGTAAATGTACTGTGCAGTTCATATGGTTGAAACATTAGAATTAACGACAGGACAGCCATGAAAGTTCTATACGAATATTTGATAACAGCATGGGTGCACATTTTCGCCCTCCCAAATTGCAACCGAGTTTAAATTAACATGTTGCTAACAGGACTAAATGTATGCGCACTTGGTGCACTGCCTTACTATGAGTCCACAAGTGTTTTTGGATCATTATTTCGCGAAACAAGATAAACAATAAGCAAATATTAACTACTCTGAACATTTTAAAATATCTAAAATCCAGTAGAAGCATCGGTAAAAGAGTTGTAACATATTTAACCAAATACATCAGAATGTATTCTCAGTTCTCATAATTAATATGGGTTACCAGGGTAGGTCTGTTATGATAAAGTAAACATAATAAATATACCCCAGATAAAGCAAATGAGTTCCTTCAGAGCACCACAATCAAGAATCACTAGCAGTCAAAAGCAGTTCAAACTGTGCTGCAAAAATAAGTAGGGTTCAAAAAGATTATACCAGCACGACCGAAGGTGTTATGTATCTCCGAATGCAAGAAGTGAACAATGTCTACAAGCTTTTCCATCACCTGGGAAGAGAACATTCTATTCAAACCTTGGAATAAGACTACAGAAAAGGATGCTTGTAGTTTGCGCGGTTTCCTAAATATTTTAGAGGTAATCAATACCCCAAAAATGCCTTCCCTCGCCAGCATTTGATAATATGATAGATTTACAACAAAGGCACCTCATACCAACCTCTTCCAGATTTTTGGACCAAAGTGACCTCTTTTTCAAACTTTTAACATGCTTATTCTGACCCTTCACTTCCTGCTTCAGTATATCCAGACTGTCTCCTGCAAATGAATCACAAGATCATATTGTTCTTATTGACCGCTTTATCAAATGAGATAGGTCCTGCACAGCAAATCCTTGAGATGTGTCATAACTTTTATTTGTTACCAATTCATACTCAGGGTAGGGTACACGGGTTATTTACACTGAGTCAGGCTATATTTAATACAGCATTACAGGTCAAAAACGAAACTGACCTCTTGAACTCAAGCCATCCTGTTCTTTCTGTTTCGTGCGATAGTCAAATTCAAACCTATCCAGAGCATGCAATTCATGGTACAATTCCTGAGAGCATAAAGGTAGAAATAGCAGAGCAATCAGTAATAAGAAGACAGGCAAATGAGAGAGCACAACTTCATCTGGTGCTATTGGTTACTTATTCAAATAATACAATTATAATAGCCCTAGCCCATACGGAGCAAATATAGCTATCCATGTCAACACTTAGCATCATGTTTACGACCACTTTATGTTGCAATACAGTGTTGCAAATCACAAAACGTTTTATATTATGAAAATTTCACGATGAATATAAAAGTTCATATGGCAATACTAGATACAGCTTTATCTATTGATGATCAAAAGTTAACTGTCTCGCTCCACATTATAGGTTGGCCAACATTTTGAAGCTGCAAGAAATCAAAGCATACAGTGCACGGATACTGCCACTGGGAAGCTGCCCGTGCCAGCCAGCCAGCCAAGCAGATCAACCTGAGAGCAGGCGCTCATAATTAAATGCCTGGAGATGCTGCTAGCGCAAGCAGTTTTTTCCAGAGTTCAATCCAAACAAGCCTATATATATGGCATGCTAGCAACAGGCTCTTGAGAAACCAAACAATTCAGTCAGATGGAACTAACATGAAGTGTGACAACTATAATTACCAATGAGAATGCACTAGTTATCTACTGTGTAGCCAAGATAGGGTCTTAAACTATTTATTGGTTTTGAGCTGCTATATAGAAGCAGCCAAAATGAATGCAAATATGCCATTGACCACAACAAGGAAAAAGAATCCCTCTAGCCGAAGCAAGTTCAGATCGGCTAGCAGATAAATCAGGGATGCTGAGTAAATCTGGGCATTCTTACAGCTGTACATTGAACGCAGGTGACCAACTTCTGCATTACTGACTCTGCATCTTCTTTCAGGTGATTCTGCACTGTTCGCTCCGATGCCCAGCCTAAAGGAATCCAAACAGAGATACAGATTAGTTGCCTATAGTAAACATATTCACAAATGTAAGCGCTGGGGAAAAAACTGTACTTTTCAAAGTAGCGATCCAAGTTGTGCCACTGAGGATCCTTGCAACGGTTTCCAAAGCGAACAACCTCTTTTGTGAATACTTCTAACTCTTCCCTGTAGGATTAACGCATTAAGGAATAAGGACTAGAATTAAAGATGTAAGGGAAAGGTGCAGTTGCTATGAGGGGTGGCAATACACCAGGTGCAAGAATAAGGATGTCAAATACCAGTCAGTCAGGTTTAGTTAGTTTCAATTTATTTGGTTAGTTGTACAAGAATTAGATTTGGTTAGAGATATTGAGTTAGGCGTCGATTTATATAAGAGGCACATTAATCAGATTAATCAAGCAATATACCAAAATAATTCCATCTTCCCTGTTACGCTGTTCTCTACAGGTGAAGCAAGGACCTTGTCCCTCAAACATCATTGTGGTCAGGCTAACGGCTAACCCCTGACCATCGCAGCAGTACAATTTTGTAAAAACATACTGGCAGAATAATGGACGAGAGGCATGAAGAAATTAGGGTATTTGAGATGAGGTTCAGACGAGCACAAACCTTTTGTCAGCAGCTGCCATCTTGAATAATTCATCATCATCTTTGGATATAAGGTATTGAACACCTTCTGAATGAAACACTACTTCTTTGAGATGCTTCATGCTAGGCTCTGACAGAGAACGCATCAGATTGGAGCCTCTAACTATAGTATTTGCCACCTCAAAGCCAACATAGATATTATGTTTCCCTTTTCCACATTACTAGACACAAAACCACTACTAGAATTTAAACTTGCCATGCTGCTGCCAAGTGTGTCTAGAACCTCCACTGCTTTTTCAGCCCAACAGTGCTAGCTCTACCTAAAATTGAGCCCACTTCTGAAACCTGTTTCAGTAAAAAGAAAAGAAGTAGAACCAATATGAACCAATAGGTAACTAACAATTTCCACCATAAAAAGCCTAGACTGAGTTATCCACCAAAAAAAAAAAACACTAGACTTTGAGGTATAGAATCATTGGATCATAAAGAAAAGGATATTTGGAGTGCATGTAGATGCCAAAATACAATAGCTAGACGATAGCACTTGTGCATGATAAACTAGTTAATGAGTCTTACCAAACAATATTACTCAATTGGAAACCAATAAGCACTAAATAAGCATATTATTTCAGAGAAAGCCATGGCATTATCTCCTGTTATAAGAAAATTTCTCAAACTCAAATGATAAGAGACAAATATAGATACTGAACAAATAGTGAGTGATGTCCCATTTGGTTGCTATGTACAGTAGGGATACGGTACGTATATCCCTGAATCTAACAAAATGACTAAGAATCACTTGGAACAACTATCTTTAACAAAACATGAGATGCTGCGGTCTAATTTAACTTAGATTGAACACCGAAGCACAAGAATTTCTCACCTTAGCAGCACCAGCTTTTGCCTTGCCCAAACCAGCCCTCTGCGACAGCGACCTGGTCAGCTGCGGCGAAGCTCTGGACCCCGCGTCGCCGCCGGCGTTAAGCCCGCCATGAAAAGCAAGCCCAGGCACGACGCTCTCCAGGAACGAGAAAGACTGCTGCTGCTCTTCCAGCCGCTTTGCCGCTGCATCCGCCTCTCCGGATACCGGCGGCTTCTGCACCTCCAACGCTGCCCCTGGTTCATCATCGGCAACTTGGTTCCGACCAAGCGTGCTGTCGCTCGGCGACTTGTCTACGGCTGAAACCTTCGAGCAGAGACCTCCCATCCCCTTTCCCAAAACGAATACCCTGATCCCCCGCCTTGTCTCAATCCGATTTCTTGCCGTCGACAGAGCCAGGGACGAAGTCCATCCAAGAATGCTTGGGCTTTGCTGGAAAGGAAAGAAGGATTCGATCCAAGTCCGGATAGATCTACGCAACCGCTTTAGTACATGGGAGTATGGCGGAGGAAGGCGACGACTGCGAGAGAGGAATTCGAGGTGGCGTGCTTCAGTGACGCAGAATAGAGATGTGTTCGGCGGCGGCGACCGCGGTCAGGGGAAGAGGGAATTTACTCTCTTTTTTTCTCTCTCTCTCTCTCTCTTTTTATGCTGATGGCGGGAGGTAGAGGGAGGCGGCGACGCCCCGGGATGCCGGTGAGGTGCCGGAGGCCGGTGAAATGGATTCGGGCTGAGGCAGGAAGGGTGGAGAAGAACATATGCTACTAGAATGCTACAGTCGCCTAGAGAAATGGTTTTACTATAAACGTTTCATTTATTTTAGGCAGATCTCATGCAATGAATAGTTACACGATTGTTAGTTTGCAAAAGGACTAATAAGAAATATCACCATCTTCTTTATGGCATTTTTCTAATCCTGAAAATATTTTAGAGTTAATAGCCGCAAGCAAAGAGATTACGCAATGACATATGACGTGTTTGGTTGCAGCCTAGCAGGCGGCTGCAGCGTTAAGAAGCAATATCTCTAGCCGCAAGTCGACGAAATCATGCACCCGGAGCGCTGTCTGCGCCAGACGACTTTGCCGAGACTAAAAAAACAAACTGCACTTATTGATAGTGGTATGGAATGCTACAAATTGTCGTCAGGAACAACCACAAATTGTCGCTACTTCTTAGTTGTAATGATTGGATTTCATGTCTGTGCGTACACAAAAAAAATTCCAGATACATGGATACGAAGGGGTTGTGTCATAATTATTCGTATTGGTAGGTCCTCGTAATATTGTTAGGAAATCCAACAATATCCGACAAAGAATTGATGTTCAAAGAAATCGAAATCATAGATAGATGGAAGAGTTCATTTGCCATATATTAAACAGGTGAAGGTGAAATTTAGAAGGATGACAATTACAATAGATATAAGCTATCTTGAATGAGATCATACCATGATATTTTCTAATTCTAAAATCGTCAAGTTTTGTAATTATTTGTGAGGACCAAAACAAAGTTGATGTCGAAAACTATTTGAGATTTTTTTACATTCTATTGCTCAAATATTTGTTTGTTACAAAACTGACACAAAATGCAATCGCACATACAAACTCGTATCCATATCCAAGAATTACATACTACACATGTCAAAACACCATGCACTAGAGGGATCAATGAGACCATATAGGCTTCACAGGTGATAGGCACGTCACATATCCAGTTATGGTTCAAAGCATGATTGGGCTTCCATTTGATGTTTTGGGGAGCTAAATTCAATGAGAATCAAACTTGAGAGTCTGTTTGGAACGGAATACAAAATAGTAGAATGAAAAAAAATAGAATATGGTAATACATGATTTCAAAAAGCAGGAATGAAAATTTTACGGGTGTTTTGGATCACAAGAAAATAATGAGACCTTAGTGTCTACATAATAAAATCCAACTATGCACATTTTAATTGTACAGTTCCAACTGTAGCATTTACTTAAACACCATTATTTTTTATTTGTATAGTTCCAACTGTAGCATGATCACGGAAGCAATGGCAAGAGATTGCTAGCCTAAGGCCAAAGATTCTGGCATCAGCCATATGTAAAAAAATGTTTTGTAATTATTTGTTAGGATTACAACATCGCTCCAATATAATGCTAGAGCCAGATGCCCAGATGCGGACAATAACTTGAGATTCCTTCAGATTTTCATCATAGTGGTGTTCAAATGGTTACTACTATTGCTTAATGCTTAATCATAATGGTTAGCAGCCATATATCACATGGTTGAAATCTTCGTTTCATACTATGTATAGTTTTCATTCTTTATTGTTTCCCAAGGTACATGCAAGGCACGAGCCTCATAGAGACAGTGTACAAAGCACACTAGGCTTCATCCCAATGAAACTCATTTCACATCTCTCATTATTAAATTTATGCCACATCACAAAAAATGATGGCTGCAATGTATTTAATGGGGACAAGACTATCACTAAGGATTGCCTAAGGCCGGTCTCAATGCATAGTTTCATCACACAACATACCAAGGTTGCTTTAAAATAGAATGAAATTCCTGCTCTCGGTGCATCGTTTTATGGCACAATTTCATATATAAGCTAAAACATTTAATTCTCAGGTGGTATATGGTCAAATGTGGTTATGAATGAAACTATACAATGGCTTCGTTGTGTTTCATGAGCTTAGTAAATGAATTTTATAGTGACGAAACTCTAATTTTCTCTCCTTGTAATGGGCGTGATATGCAACCAAAAGTGCTCACATGTTTGCTAAGTATCATTAATTAGCAAGGGTACAGAAAGTATAATAATAAGATGCTAAAAGAACACTTTTTGCGGCAACAGGGAGTAGAGGATTGGATTCTTATAATCTACTCGTACAGAAGAGTCCATCTCATTTGAATTAGTGATTATTCTACTCTTGGCTGATCTAAACGCGCTCTATGTCGGACGGTGATCGCACACGGTACACTGTTTTAACACTAGGTTAACAGGACACGTGTCGACGTGGCTTGAACATGTGGGTTCACACGGTCGCTTCCTCCTGCTCCGAGAACCGCGAATCACCACGTGACTGTTTGAACGTGTCAGCCATCTCAGCACGGTGAATGGCTGAATGCGAGGAGGTGCATGCACAAGGACATTGCTGCTGCAGAGCAACGAGCACTTTGCTGCCTCGGATCTCGACGCAGGACCCACTTAATTAGCCCTACTTTTTGTGTCTGTAGAAAGCACAAGCAGCAACATCGTCGAAGAATATCCACCTTTCGAGGTGAAAAAGGAACAGGCCGGTGACCTTTCGCGCGCGGCGACCAAGCTCAGTGACAATACGCCCGTCCCGCACCCAGTCTACTCTTTTCTCTCCTTTCACTTCTTGTACTGGGTTTTCCTCTCTAGTTTCATACTCCAGTATTTCTAGTATTTCTTTGCGAGAGTTTTTTTTTCCTTTGACTTCGCCCGTGATTGTCACCACCTCTGCAACGCTACCTAATCTTGCATGCATAGCATGGCTGACTAATACCCAATCGCCCCCCCCGAGAGGCCGAGACATCTGAAAAGAACAACAGACACACGGCCAGTTTGTCGTGCATTAGTTAGCACCCAAAACAACAGGAATCCGAGGGGACAGGACCGCACGGTTCCGAGAAGGATCACTCGCCGTCGACGTCGACGAAGGATGAAGAGAGACAGCGACGGTACCAAGGCGAGAGACGCGTGTGCGAGAGACCGGGGGGGGGGGGGGGGGGGAGGGACCCGGTCCGGCGGCGTCGCTTTTGTCCGTACAGAGTAAACAGGAGGCTGGAGAGGAGAACATGTGGGGTTTGCTTTGGCAGTTTTGGTTTGGGGTAGGCATTCGGTACTAACCGAACCGAAAGTACCGAGGCAATTTGGTTCCCAACAAATGGGTACCGATCGGTTCTCTTTTAGGAACCAGGTACCCGAGGAATTTCGGTTTCAGTTAGTTCGGTTTCGGTTCCGGTACTAACCGAATAGACCGTTATACCATCGAAATCACAGAAACACCAAAAAAAAATGAGCCCAAATCATTCAAATCAACCACAAATCTTTCAAATCAACCACAAATCATCACAAGCAGAGTAGATCGAGGATGGAGAGAGCTTGTAGGAGAAGGGAAGCGCCGCCGCTGGATTTGTCGACGCTGCTGGCTGCTGCCGTGCGCCCGTGCCACCGCTGCTGGCTCCACCGGCGAAGGGGAAGCGCCGCTGCCGACTGCCGCTAGCTCCTACGGCGGGCGAACTGGCAAGGGGGAGGCGCCGCCGCCAGCCGCTAGCTCCTACAGCTGGGAAAAGGGGAGGCATACGGGCATGCGGCTGGCCTGCTGACGGCGACGCAACGGCTGGCTGCATAGGGGGAGAAGAGAAGGCAGGCGCGCGGGCGCCGTGGCGGCGCGACTGCTGGCTGGCGGCCTAGCTGCGCGGGGAGAAGAGAAGGGGAGAGGCGCGCAGGGGAGAAGGGGCGGCGCAGCTGCTGGTGGATGGGAGGGTGGATTGGGAGGGATTAGGTTTTTTTTTTCTTGTTTATATACCTATGATTGTTACTAGGCCGGCTGATGTTGGGCTCTATGGGCCTCTTTGGTCATCTCGGTTCTTCTCGGTTACCGAGAACCGAGCCGACCGAACCGAGAAAATCGGTTCCTCCAGAACAGGTACCGAGTACCGTACCGAATTTCTCGGTTCCGGTTCTATCAGGTACCGGTTCCGGGTAAATTTCGGTTCGGTGCTCGGTTCTCAATACTTCGTGCCCAGCCTAGTTTTGGCTGCTCTCCGATTCTACGCCAGCACCTGCGACGCATCCTGCCCTCTAGCCCTGTACATGGTCCGGTCTCGAACCGCTGGAATGTACAGGGCCTGTGGCCTCCCCTCTCCTACGAATGATCGTTCATTGTTCATTCGTTCGCGTTGAAGCGTCTGGGGCTTCTCTGTAGGGCAGACTTTTATGCTTCACTTGTTTGCCGCTGCCAAGCCAGATTTTTGGAGAAACGGATGAAGGAATTCCAGACAAATCTGACTTGCGGCGGCTGTTCGAGGAATTCCACATCTTGAGGTGTGAGCCATGAGCCTCCAAGCCGTCATGAGTGCAACAACGGAGTCATCTTCCATGCGTGAGACGAACAAGTGAGCTGCCCATGGAGAATGCGTTTGCACCAATCGCCAATCCTTTTTTGTCTTTCGGGGACGCCATGGCCAACCCTTTCCCTGCCGGATACGCTGTGCTCCGTGCCCTGCGGGCTGCGGTGCGCCAATTGACCCGAATGGCTCGATGGTTCGCCAGGCTCCAGCCGCCCCATGACGCAAGGCACCACGGATCTTCAGAGCATCGGACGCCACGGGCCACAAATGATGGAAGTTGAACTGCCAACATTTTACAAAAGACCCGTCTGAGGCCAGCAGTGTACGTTTCCATTGACTGACTAGCGCCCTTTTCAACCACGAGCTTCCGACTTTCGATCGGTCAATCCTCGAGGCGGCCCAAAGCAACCTTTCCAAAACGTGGAGGAAGTTAAACGCATAAACATCATCATCAGGAACCTTCCAGGCGTATAGTGTGATACACAAGGTACAAATACAGGTCCAAGCAGCACATGCACATATGTTCTCTCTCCAGATCCATTCAACAGAATGCTTCAAGCAAAGCGAACGTACGGTTACACATAAGACCCGCAGTCGGGTCCAGTCAGACAAAAACTGATGCTGGTGCAGCAAAACGTGGGACTAGCACTAAAGATCATAATTTACAGGACGGACACACAGCCTGGCTATTTTACATCAGTGGCTACCATCAAGCAACCTAAAGATTTTTAACTTTAGGCACAAGTGATAGTGCGAGGTCAGTGAGGGCGGCTAGTTTCTTTCGGCAGCTGAGTCCTAAGTCGAGATGTATGAAGACATGGCTCTTCTGAAATCCAGATTCATAGGGGAACCTGCGAAAGGGTTGCCTTCAGGGACCCACAGGCGGCCTCTGTTAGGAAGCATGACCTGCGGGTTCATGCGATCCTTGTCGGCACTTGTTTGGTCAGATGGAGCTTCTTCCTTCTTTTTCTTCACGAATTCAAAGAACTCTGCAACTTGCCGAGCATATCTACACAGACAAAGATAGACATTAAATGTCAAAGCAGCATTTTATGAGTGGTCAAGGTCTTCATGGTTAAGGGATTTTGTTGGGATTCGATTCAGGAAACAGTAATCGGAACATAACTATAAAGCAATAACTAGAATAAAAGAATTCACCGTCATTCACAGCTAAAACACGAGACTAGTACCTCATCACTAAGACACTGACCGAAATGATAGATACCACTATTCATACATGGATGAATGAGGGACTCCACTGACAAGTGACAGCACACTAACAACAAAAATTGTACAAGGAAGGGTCTGCAAACTCACTGTTGTTTAGCTTCTATGTCTTTGTTGAAATCAATGTCAGGCTCACAATCCAAAACAAGAGCAGGGACCTGCATAGAAAAATATCCATTCAATTTGAGTGCTTGAAGGTTATGCATGAGAAAGCAGTGACACAAATCTCAACTGCAACAAACTCGAAACCACCAGGAACCAGTGTCATCCTAGTGGGCATAATATACAATGGTCAAATTAAGCAAATCTAAATTCTGAATTTGTGAATCATCGTTTTACAATTGTGTTTAAATTCCAACACTGAATAGGATGTGCTACAAAGAGACTGCAAACAATACACATCCAGTTTGTAAGAAATGATCTCATATATAGAGTGCTTTTGATCTATAATTGTTATGCATTTTCTGTCCTGGCACAATCAAATATCATTTTCTACATTTGTTATGAAATTGAACTTATAACTAGCCAATAAAATCCTTGAGAACTTATAAAGCCCAGTTATCATGTAAAATTAACTATTTTATTCAACCCAACAGAAAACTCTAAACACACGCACTAACAGTTCAAGAAAATATCAGTTATCAACAGGTATCACTGAGGGTTTGATGTTCTCTCCTGGAATCAAGAATTTGAACCACTGGGAGTAAGTACCTTTTGGATACCTAGAGTGCATGTGATTTCCTTCCAAGTAAAATACACGATCACGTATTTCTGGAGGTAATGAGCCCTCCATATGCATGGGCAATTGACTGACTGACAACACACCAGACCAGATCCTTTTGAAGGAAGCAACCAGCTCTCATGCTTCTCATGCAAACCTTGCAAGTAATCAAGCGTAACACCACCTTCTTCTGATCTTCTCCGATGCATCATTCTTTTGTGGCACGTATCTGGACTAGCTCTTAGATAGATAAATGCATCTGGAATGAGACCTGGGAGCGACGACACAACAGGATCGAACCATGAATCATATATGCTGATCTCCATCTCATTCATCCAATTAGCCTCATGAACAGCACGGACAAATACCTTGTACACGTGAATAAAACAATTAGTTAGATGAAGATACATATTAACTGTATCAGCAGGCACTGAAATGCATCTTAACTTCAAACTAGCATTTAAAATAAAGAGTGACCTACCCATCCGATCACTGAATACACTTCTCTCCATCAGTCTGAGAGGTTTTATTCCAGCTTGAGATTCCCTTTCTTGCATGACCCTTGTGACAAACACATAGTTTTGGAAAGTGTATGCATACCTATGTGGTTCAGCATAGAAGGATCCAATATATTAAAGTGATCAGGTCCAACATCCTGCCACTTATTAACAGGCTCAGGAACTATCTCTACAAGGTCACGCAATTCAATAGTCTCATTAGCTATTCGTTGGAGGAAAGTGCTCTTCCCGACACTAATATTCCCTTCCACACAAAAGGTCAACCTCTTCTTCTGAGTGGGTCTAGATGAATCTGTATCCTTTAGCTCCTCATCGACACTCTCTTTAATGAATGAAGTTATACTCTCAGCATGGTTCTTGTGTACAATACCAACGGAACTCTGTAAGAACTCAACCATCTGCTCAGTAGACTTGCCAAAGAACTGCACACGATATGCAAATTGTTAAGGAAGCATAAAATGCTGTAAATTAAGGGAACAATATTTCAAATGGATAAGTATTAAAATTAAAAATTTGCATGATAATAAAAAAAACAGTAATCAAAAGAAACTGAGCAGTGGAAGCTGAAGTAGTATCATATTATCATTTATCAGTAGTTCTAAGGCACCACATAAGAAGTCAAAGGCCTCGTTTCTACACTGTTAATCTGTACATATATGGCAGCTGTTAAGCGGCGACAGGCGGAGGCTAGCAATGCGCACAAAATACTGTGTTTTTGCTTGCTAGCTGCGGCTGCGCAGCCGCAGCTATCTGAAATGAACACAGCCATAGGAGTGGCATTCAGCATGTGTAGAACTGCATTGGCAAAAATGAGAGATACATAGAAGACTAGTATTTGTGAGCTCGAATGCTGACAAAAAAAAAAGGATTGCAGTGGTAAAAATTGGAGATTGAGTAGACTGTGCTGCTTGCAGTGCCTACTGCAACAAGAATTAGTGGTCACGCATGGACTTGCAGGAGCTAAACAGGCGTGGTCCGACTAACTAGCTCAACTCTGCATTCTAGTAACTCAGGCATTTGTATTCCTATACATAAACATATGCCTAGAAATCTGTATGGACCAGGGGAGTGCATGCCCATGTTGGCCGAAACATGGCTCCGCCAGTACAAATCTGTAATACAAATCCCTTTTCAACTTGAATATTTCACATTAGTGTATAGCAAAGGGTTATATGTAATTTCATGACTACAATCATTCCAATTAACACCACCCAGTGCTTTACAGGCGTCACCATAGGCGACAAGGCGTACCCAGGGCCGCCTTAAGGTCTTAGTTACACCTTGTTGCCCTGGCGATAAGGCACACCTAATCGCCATAGTTTGCCTTACCGCCTTTAAAATACTGCACCCAGCATATCATGTATGTATGTGCACAACATGAGATCAGTTCTTTTCGCTTGTACAGCAAAGCATTGATGGTTGATATACAATGTACTTGTGTAGTACATTGTAATTATATAGAGTACAGTAAATATTACTAAGCAAATCTAAGCACCAGGTCGGCAACTGTACAAACTGCCAAAAATGCAGGCACTTATAGATTAGAATTATTGTTAAATGTTAAGTAACGAAGTAAATATAGTCAATAACTGAAAACATGTTACTCCTTACTGGTTAGTCTTTCACTGATGGAGCATTATAACCAAACTAAGAGTGCCGCTGCATAATATCACTAGATATCGAGAAATGTCATGAGGGAAATCCTACTTCCAACAGAACAAGACACAAATCAACAGATGTCGAAACACTAAGCATGCACAACCTTATCCCTTAGAGCTGCTTGAGCTGCGCGACGCCCTCGAAAGGCCATTATCCACGAGCTTACCTGAGTTGCGCGGCCGCACGACCCGGGGAATCGCCAGCAGCTCGACGCTGGTCCCCACCGCTGGCGCGCCGCGCTCCCACCCCTCATCGCCTCTCCACCGCCGCCGCGCGGCTCCCGCCTCCCCTCGCGCCTCCTTCCCCTCCGCGTCCTCGCCCCGCCTGGCGGCCTCGGCGGAGCAGAGACATCCCCTGCGCGCATCCGCCCACGCCGGCCCACCGAACGCGGCAGCCGCGGGGCGCAGGCCATGGCGGGCTCGCGGCGCGAGTCGGAGCGCCGGGGAATGGTGCGAGCCTGAGCCGGGCATGGCGCGCGGCTTCACATGACGGTGAGAGAGAGAGCCTGTGCATCAGCGGCGGCGGTCATCAAGGGCTACCGGCTAGGGTTTGGGTCGGGGGAG
>JACEFO010000026.1:0-15106 GCA_015342445.1 Digitaria exilis
GAAAGGTTCGCTCTACTTGGTTTCCCAGATAACTTCTCCAATACTATCACTATTTCTCCTATCTCACGAACATGTTTACCAATACAGAACATGTTTACCCAATTACACAATGAAACGTTCCCAGAGCGTTTGTTCTGTGATGAGAAGATGTGAGAAAAAAAAAAGTTAGATGAAGATTTGTTATTTTTAGAGAAGTTAGATGTGATCCTAAACAACCAAAACTGGTTAGCACGTTGGTCACTGGCCCAGAAAGGTGGAGATGACTGATGAGAGACGTGAGCAGCACCGTCCCCGCCACTATTTCTGTTTTTTAAACAAGTTTTTTTGACGCGGTTTTTTCAAAGAAAGTTTTCTTTTGAGAAAATTTCAAAGTAAAGTTATAATGGCGGCGCGGTAGAGAAGGAGACGAAGGTTGTGTTTAGATGCAAGAGATCTTTTGCACCTACTATCATTCCCCTCACAGAACACGCATCCCTAAAAATTCCTTTTTCACCTTTCCTAAAATATCTTTTCCCTTCGTCAACTAAACACAGCGAAGACAAGAGGCGCGCCTCCCGCCGTTGCCGTCCACCGGTACCAGTGGGGCCCACAGCCACATGAGTATGCCCGGCGGGCCCCACAGGCAGGTGGTGGGGTGGTGGCCGTCAGGATCCCAAAGTACGTACTCCACCCTATCGGGCAGAGGTGAGCGGTGACAGACGGAGCCACGCGTGACGCGTCTGGAGGAAAAAGGCCGATGTGCGCATGTCCAGAAACCCTCCAAGAGTGACAGCGCGGCCCCACCGTCGACCCCACAGGACCCACCGGCAGCCTCTCGCGCTGCGTGCTCATTTTTCGAGTCGTCCCATGACGTGGGGCCGCTTTAGTCACCGACCGCACCCGCCTGTCACTGGCAGACAGCCCCGTGACCTCCGGCGTGACCCGACCCCAGAGGCAGGTCCAGCCGTCCATGATCCAGCCGGCGAAATTACGAGTCGCCTCGGCGGTGTTGAGTTGTTTTGGAGAGAAACTAATTTTTCTGGAAGCGTATTTTGCGAGAGGGATGAATAGAAGAGTGAAGGGAATTTGAAGTGGAACCTTTTCTGAAAAACGTATTTTCTAATAGAGATAATAGGAAAGTTGAAAAGATGTTTTGTAACTAAACATGGCAGAGGATTTGAACACCGAGTTGCCTGCGCGGCTGCGCGAAAACGAAGCAGAAAAACAAGAAGGAAATGAAAGAAAGAAAAAACCGCGTCCTCCAACCAAATGTTGAAATGTGTGACCTGCTGCCAGACCGCGCGGCGCGAAGCGAGGTGCGTGCGTGGCGTCTCGCTGTCGCGGGACTGGAGAGCTGAAGCCTCGCACTATCCTTTTCTCTTCGAGCAGTTTCGACGGCAGGCTGCCTGCTGGCCCCCGCGCGCCTCCCGTTTCGTTTTCAGTCACCCACCACAAGCCGCCGCCTCCTCCCCGCGCGCGCCGAGCGTTTCGTTTTGCTTCCGGCGGCGAGAGGGCGGTTCGCAGAAGGAAAACCCGCGGGCGGCGGGGCCCTCGCTCGCGTTGGTGAGGAGCAGGGGCGGAGATGGTGCCGAAGGGGAGGCGGCGGCGCTGGAGTTCACGCCGACGTGGATCGTTGCGGCGGTCTGCTCCATCATCGTGCTGCTCTCGCTCGTCGCCGAGCGCTGCCTCCACTACCTCGGCAAGGGTACGCACGCATCGCATGCGTCTACGATACGCCGCTTCATTCCGTGGACTCTTCTTGGCCATTCCGTCATGTGTCTGTTTTGTCTGTGGCGCTGATCTGACTGGAGAGCCGCGGCCTGTCGTGTCCTGCAGAAGCTCAAGAAGAAGAACCAGAAGCCGCTCTACGAGGCGCTGCTCAAGGTCAAAGAAGGTATTCGATCTGCGCCACGTATCCCTTATCTAGTTATCTTCCTCCGATTCTATGCTTATCGTGGATTCTCTCCTCTCTTTCTCTCGTATGTACAAGTCGCGGGGCATTTCTGTGATAATATTACGAGGGAACAGTGTTCGATGTTCCTTCATCCTTCAGAGAGTAAACGGGCAGGCGAATCGTGTCTTCCTTTTCAGATTCAGAGATAGATACAATTCGAGAAGAATGTAGCGCGATTGCCGCATGAAAAATCCAAAATTGTTCTCGCTCAGCCGCTCTCCCTCTCCTCTCCTTCGCTGCTTTCCTATGGCGGGTGATTGGCTAGTTAGGTTTGTTAGTGATGGGATGCTTTATTGCAAACATGCATCTTCAGACTATATGATTCAGCAGCATAAGTAGCTAGCACTTTTTCAGTTTTCTGTGATGATCCCTCTTTGCAAAATCCTCTGTTCCTTTACATTTTGCTAGGATTATTCTGGATAAGATGAAATGTTTACCGGCAGAAACTGTAGCTCTCTGTCTTTGTGTGATGCAGAGTTGATGCTTCTTTGGGTTCATCTCCCTGCTGCTGACGGTGTTCCAGGGGATGATCCAGAGGACATGCATACCTGCCGGCTGGACAGACCAGATGCTGCCATGCCAGCGGCCGGTTGAGACAGTTGGTGGCGCAGGAGCCACCGAGGGGCATTTCGTTGCTTCTGGGATCCTTGGCAGGATTGGGAGGCGGCTGCTCAGTGAAGGTGGTGCTGCTGCTGCTGACCACTGCCAGAAGAAGGTGATCAGACCATGCAATTACAAATTTGAAGAATGCTTATGGTCCATACAAATGTTTCGTTCCTGTTTGAGCCATCTGGTCTGATTTAGGTGACACTTGGTTAGATATGATTTTGACTTGCAGGCACTAAATAATCTGTTCAGATTACTGAGTACTTTCGTTCAAAAAAAATTACCTGAGTACTGGCACGTGTTGGTTTGACCAAATGAACACGATAAATATTTTTTTTTTCAATCTAGAACATGATGAGGCCTTGCTCTTCTGTCCATTTCCGACATTTGGGCTGACTACCAAGCTGGAATCATAGAATTCATGTGGAGAGACAGGTGCATACAACTTGGTGGCGGTGGGGACCATTGATAGAAAAGGATAGTTGGCCTGATGCCTTTCTTTAGTATAATCTCTACCAATTGTGTTAGATGGGAATTTATTTACACAAGTCAAACTGATGATACTTTTTAAGCTCATATGGTTGCGTGATTGGTTAAAACATGATCCCCATTGCCATGTGCTTTCTTAGGTCGTTACTCCTTTTTGGCATAGTCCTAGATTGAGAACAACCTTCCTGCAAATGGTTATTTCTGCAGCTGGGCTTCGTACCTTCCATTTCTCTCGCTTAAGCAGTAAACAATGCTAGGAGGATTTGTGAATTTTGATGTTTCTTTTTTTTATAAATGTTTCAATGCTCAGTCTGAAGTGAACTGTTTGTCTTTACAGGGAAAAGTTCCACTTCTGTCCCTAGAAGCCATACATCAGCTGCACATTTTCATATTTGTTCTGGCTATCACACATGTTGTTTTCAGCGTGACAACCATGCTTTTAGGAGGTGCACAGGTATGCAGCTTTTGACACTCCTTGGTCCTTGCAGTTACGCAGCAGAAATGCACAACTCTTATTGCTTTTGCTGGCTGTTTCTTACTGTGTTTGACTACTCAGATACGCAAATGGAAACAGTGGGAAGATGGAATCCAGAAAGATGCTCCGGAAAAGGGTACCTTGAATGATCATGCTGTAGCTTGTTGCCCATATTTTTTTTGCAGTGACATTTTTTTAATCCATTTTCTATGCAATGCCAATCGATAGAAAGAGTTACTTTGCTTGTAATCCTGTATATGTTTCCTCGCATAAAAGATAATCCCATTTTATTTGTTATAGAATGCTGAAATCCTAGTAAATTGCAGGTACTGATAACAAGGTAACCCATGTGCGTACTCATGAATTTATCAAGAAACGTTTTAAAGAAAATTCTGCAATATTAAGTTGGCTGGTAAGTAGTGCTTCCCATGCTCCCTTTTATCAGCGTGTATTGTATGGTGCAAAATTTCTTTGTCTTTTGTTAGTCAAGTTTGCATAAACATTGTTTTTTTGTGCACTTTTGATGAACTTATTAGTCTTCTCACTTCCTTCTGTTTTTTTCCATTCAGCATTCTTTTGGTAAGCAGTTTTATGGATCAGTATCTAAGTCGGATTACACCACAATGCGCCTTGGATTTATCAAGGTAAGCATCAGTCCAAATGATAAGTTAATGGTGTGTTCTTTCATTGTCTGGTAAACATGAGGTTCTTTCCCATTGCAGACTCACTGCCCTGGAAATCTGAAATTTGATTTCCATAGATACATGGTGAGGGTTTTAGAGGCTGATTTTAAGAAAGTGGTCGGCATCAGGTGATTCAAAGAGTTGCACATATTTTTATATATTCTTTGTAAATTAGCTTCCCCAATTAACATTACTGTACTGCTTCAATCACCTTTTCAGTTGGTACCTGTGGGTCTTTGTGGTGATATTCCTGTTGCTGAATGTTAACGGTAAATCTTAGAGCATCCCCTTATATCTTTTGCAGATCCGGCTAAGTTGTCATTTCAACAAAAGTTATATACGAACCATTGTAATATTTCGGCACTAAAGCTTATCAAAACAACTGACATCTTGTTCGATTAATCTGCAGGTTGGCACACATACTTTTGGATTGCCTTCCTTCCCCTTTTTGTAAGTGACGATATAATGTCTTTGTGCTCTAAAGTTTGGTTTCAGTTTTCTCACATTATGAGGACTGAATACAATTATGCCCAAAGTTGACGATCACTTGTTTACTTGCAGCTTCTGTTAGCTATTGGCACTAAGCTGGAGCACGTCATAGCTCAGCTAGCCCATGATGTAGCTGAGAAACACTCGGCGATCGTTGGTGAAGTGGTTGTAAAACCATCAGATGATCACTTCTGGTTTGGCAAACCAAGGATTGTCCTTTTCCTGATCCACTTCATTCTCTTTCAGAACGCTTTTGAGATTGCATTTTTCTTCTGGATACTGGTAAGTATCGTGAACACATCATTGCAAGGTGCACTGTATGTGGTAATTGATCAGAAGCAACATTATGTACCACCTTTTCTTTTCTTTTTATTTTTAGACCACATATGGATTCGACTCATGCATCATGGGGCAAGTTCGTTTTATCGTGCCGAGGCTTGTGATCGGGTATTTCAAATGGTTCCACTATATTGTCCATTGACCCCCCATGACAAAGCAAGTCTCACTGTTCTAACTCAACATCCATCTTCCTGCTTGCAGGGTTGTTATTCAGCTTCTCTGCAGCTACAGCACCCTGCCTCTGTATGCAATTGTAACTCAGGTGCGTCGATATCTCTATTACCTGTCAATGTCCTTCTCTTCCAACACAGTATAGTGTATGCTTAAATGTTTTGTTCACTTTTCACAAAGATGGGAGCTGCTACAAGAAGGAAATTTTCAACGAGCATGTGCAACAGGGTGTCCTGGGCTGGGCACAGAAGGTCAAGATGAAGAAGGGATTGAAGGGGGCTGCGAGCAAGGCTGAATCCATTAGGAGCGCCGATTCGGCAGGGCCTTCTGTAAAAAATTGAAATGGCGAAAGCTGGGGAGGACGCTGAGGTCGTTGGAAACACAGAGTAATCCAACAGTAGGAATGTCCGTGTTGTAATGTTAATATGAAACCATTTGTCCATTTTTGCAGATAGCTGCTTGTCACAGCGGCCGTGAAATAGTGCTTTAGTTGGATGTGGTCTGTCCCTTTCCCAGGGATGATGGCCAAACGGGCGGCATAGTCCGACAAGGCACGGGCCTGATGAAACATGAGCCATATCTTAAAGCCCACTTTGGCCCAATTAATTTGTACATATGTTTAACATTTTCTTTTCACATGTACAATACTTTGCTCAAACAAGTTCAACATTTTTCTTGTTCAGATTCAATTTCTACGTCTAAAATGTTGAAACTTCGAATAAAAAAAGGTTGAAACCGCTAACATCAACTGATGAAATGCTAAAATAAAATTGCTGAAACCTTTCTTCCCTAGCGAGGCAAGGACCTTCTCCAGTGAGTGCTATGTAGAGAGTACGACACGCGGGGCCTTCTCTAGCAAGCGCGAGTCAGGGTGGGTGTGCGCTGACGCGTGAGCTGGGGACGGGGAGGCGCGGCGACGCCTGGGCGGAGGCGTGGCTGCAAAGGACATCACACTAATACATGAAAACCATTAACTGAGGTGGTCAAAAGGCATTAACAAAGACAGTTTTTTTCAACCGCCTCTCAAAATCAATTAATGGGAGCAGTTGTGTTAACTGCCTCTCTGTTAATGGTTTCAGCCGAAAATAAAAAAAAAATACGGTGCCAAACCTCGCCAGCCCGCCGCCATCACCAAAGTACGCACTGGCAGGGTGAACCGGGTGAAGAACGACCGAGATTTATGCCCTAATAGCAGCGCCGCTCTTCACCATATGTGCGCTAACATGACAAACAAGCCTCGACTTCTAGACCAAGAGGAAGTCGGGCACCACAACATCCCATGCCGACGACCTCATCAAGGGGGACAACCAAAATCTATATACATCGGCCGCCTCTCTCCCCGTTGTCCATCCTTCTTGGCACCCCAAAGGCTACCGGAGAGGACGAGGAACACAGAAAGATTAGCGCCGGAGAGAAAGTAATAAGGCGCTCTCCTTTCGCTCTCTCTCAAGTCTCAACTGTAACACAGAGAATAACCGAGAGTCCTGAGCATGCTAACGGGCGAGTTCACGTGGTTAGCACTTTAGCAGTAGAGGAGGGAAGCTGAAAATTTAGAGTGCCACGGTGGGCTGGTCTCATAATCGAGCTGGGCCAGCACGTTGTGTTGAAACCTTCGATAATCCAAGCATAGCGCGTGGAATGTGCTGTGCCAGCTCGAAACACGATGGCTTCTTTTTTTTTTTAGCATGAGCACGATGGCTTCTGAAGCTCTCAAACCACTCGATTTCAGATTAACCGAGCGGCCCCTAAGCTGATTCGTGCCGATATTAATGGAATTGACGGGCGCCTGCCAAAACTAAAGGCAGGCATTAGTGCGCTATTGCCGGTCACGTGCTACGATCGGTGCTACTCTTGTACTTATGTATGCTGCATACGGGAGCGTGCTATGGGTCTGTCTGATGAAGGTGTACAGGCCAATAATAATGTTCGTCTAACATGAACAGCGTACAAAACGGTGGCACCCAAATTCACATGTCACAAGCCATGGTACTGTCACTTTCTAAGATAAAATCTTGGACATATGCCACGTGAGAGGGAAGAAAAAAATAAAAAACGTTAAATCTATTATCTCCTAGGAGAGATTTTTTTTCATTAATCCACGGCCAACGGTCACTTCACTCACATGGGTGGTGCTAGCCAATTTGACCATATGGATGGTTTCAAGTACACTTTCTCGCTAAGGTTTAAAATTTATTTGTTCAAATCCACAAAACAATTTGGCAAGCTTTCATTTTTCTTTCATCATATCTATTCGAGTGCGGGCTATACCAAACAATCCGTCCTCTCATGTTGCGTCAATCGGTGTAAAAAATCCAAAAAGAGAAAGAGAATATCGCCTTCTGTGCATTGCCATCCACTTGTTTCATATATATTCCTAGGTCCACATAAAATCTCTATGAACCTCACCTTTTTTTAGCATGCTCGATGAACCTCACTTGGGATGATGGGCTTGGATGACTAACCACCATCCTAGTTATTCCCTTCTAATCTTGTGAGCTGGATTATCCTATATGCAATCTACCCACAACCATAACATACGATGTGTGATAGATGACGTACCTATTTTGGTGTCCTCTTAGTGGTGTGCACCACATCATGCTTCTTCCTTGTAAAAAAAATGGGTAAGTTTAGAAAATTATAAAGACTGTACAATGGAAAAAATGTCAAACATCATAATGGAAGTAATATCTGTCAGTTAAGATCAAATGATATCTTGCTAAGATTTGTTATTTGTTTTTCTTTATACCCACACATTGACTTGGCAAGGTTGATTTTAAGGCTAAATATCACATGGTAGTTGTACCATTAAATGTACCCGTGAAATGTCATCTGTAGATGCTTCTAAAAAAAATCTTGAAAATGATGATGTAATATATTTAGAAAAATGGGTTTAATCTTTCTTTTTTTTTGAAAGCTTTTATCTTTAAATTTGACATTGCTTTTCTTGGATGGACTCTATTGATCTAGGTTTTAGTCTCTACCTTGTATGAATGTTTGTATTTTTGGCTAATTGTTATTTTTTCGTTGTGTCCTTGTGGGTGACGCGCCAATTGGCATCTTCTTTGTTAATCTCAATCTGTGTTGGTCAAGTCACTTGGAGGTATTTATAGGGATCTGCTGTCCACATGTGCGTTCATAGATGTGAGTGTTTATGTAGACATCTGTGTTGTCCATATTGTGTTCCGAAGAAAAATAAGCCCTTCTCCATGCGTGCCTTTTTATGATTTTTTCCAAATCAATATTTGGACTTTGGGTAATAGTTGTATCAACCAAATTCTATTCTCCAACTGAGCATGGTTTTATCTACCTTCCAAATTATATTTAACTTTACCTTTATACTAATTTAACCTTCTCTACCTTTGATTAACTTTAATTTATAGGAAAGATCGATACTAACATTCGCAACATGGAAAAAGTATGGTTTGAACCCCAATTATAATAAAATTTAATTTTCAACCCACAGCTATAAAACCAGACACAAAGGGCCATCTAACTATCAAAATCAGCCAGATTTGGCCCTTTGAGTAGTTTCAAAGGTGGTTTTCTATTTTTCAAAAAATATATAAAAATATTTAATCTAAAAAATTCATAACTAATTTGTTCTCAGTAAAAGAATATGAAACCAATGTCAATTTCTTTCTGGAAATACAGATATATGTTGGTACATTATTTGAATTTATTTGCATATTATTTATTTATATTCCTAATATTTTTAGAAAAATACGAAAACACTAGGAACATGAACAAACAATACCTAAATAACTTTAAATAGTGTACCAATATTTAGTTTATGTTTTTAGAAACTTTTAACATTTTGTTTTGATGTTTATTATTTAAATAAACTAGTTATAATTTTTAAGTTTAAAAATACTATTTTATTTTTTTTCGTAAACCAGAAACTAGTAGCTTTGAAACTACCCAAAGGGCTAAATTTATCCAGTTTAGATAATTGGATGGTTGTTAGTGTTTTGTTGTTGTGGGTTGAAATTACACTTTTACGTCTGTTGACGGCGCTTAGCCGCGTCAATTAAGAACCGTAAGCGCACGGGTCGGCTGTAGCTTTTCCCTTAGAGAATTCTCCAAGGTTATCAATCCGTGGAACAAGGAGGTTGCTACGCCTACCTAAGCGCTAACTTCGTTGATTTAGAAGTGTTTCAAGTGAAGTTTATGAATGAAAATTAAACCTAACCTAACCTGAATTATAGAGAAATTAATGCAAATCAATGCTTCCTAGAGAGTAAAATATGGAGAGCACTTGCCCATAGGGTTTTAGGATCACTAGGTAATGCAACCGTCGAATTAAAGCACCAATCTAATCTATCAAGTTTCGTAAGCCGATGCCTTTCCCTCCACACTCGTCACACAACACTAGGAGTAGTCTATCATCAAGCAAAGAGAATGATCTATGTACAAGATAGATTGATATCATAAAGAATATCGATGATTACAAACCGAGTTCACCTTACAAACCCATAAACAAATGTAGGCTTTCACCCCATAAAACTAGTCATGGCGACAAAGTTCATGGTGTAGAAGTTGACGGCAAAGGATGAGGCCCGATGTCCTTCGTCTTGCTCTTGAGTTGTCCTTCAACGACGGATATTCAAACTCCTCTCGGGGCTCCCCCTTCAATGACGGCGGCTTTCTGTCTTTTGTAGACCTCTCTAGCCGAAGGTTTCAGTAGGGTAGCGGCTAGGGTTGTCGAGAGAGACACACACGTGAAAGAGGGCCACCATTGGGCCCTAGAATGGGCCAGGCCGGCCGGCTAGGTTTTTAGTGGGCCGGCCGCGTGGGCTCTTTTAGCCCCAGTTCCTCGTGTTGATTCTCCCCTTTGTTCCTTAGATGTGTCCTATTGTGACTTCGTGTCAAAACTCCTCCGAAAATGCCTTATTTCCTGCAACAATTATTATGCTCCAAAATACAAGGCACAATCGAAAACGGGGTTATTTCGGATGCCAAATGGTAAGTTAATTAGTACATGATTATTCCCGAAAATAGCGCTAAAACACCACTGAAAGTGCGTAGCTAAGAAACACCAACACCGTCAAATGGAGGGTGTACAATGGACTTTTCTCAAGAAATATCAGTCAAGCGGAGCGATTTCATAGGCTGAGATTGCATACTCACCCCAATACCATTTGCCAATTACACTACAATTTCTTCCAAAAAGTTGCAAATTTCTCATAAATAGACAAGAACGAGTTATGATTAGAGGAGTGACACCTAACATAGCGTTCTAGGTTTAACCTAACGTTATGATTAGCTTTAACCTAACACAACAAATTTAGACATGCTAGTCGACATTGAGACTTATTATGGTGACTCCATCGATCTTAATTGCTGGCTTGATTTTCAAAAAAAAATGTCTATAAGAGTCATGTATAAAATTCACAGAATAAATAAATAAAATCATAGATTTTGTGAATTGTGATACATGTGGCCTTGTTGCACCGTTGCCCCATCCACACCACCGGGTTATGCTACGAGACACCGGGTCCTCTCTCCTCTCTTGTGAACTGCCGTCGTCCACACGTCTCAATTCCCGGGCCCAGCTTCTTTGTTCACGCCTTGGATTGTGGGTCCCACCTTCAGCATCCTGCCATCCTTTCGTACTGGCGCGACGGGCCCACGTGCTCGCGGTGAACGTTTGTTTATTTCTACAGCTGCGCGCTATACGGACGGTACAAAACGAATGAAAACGGCAGAAGCGCGCGCTTGCTCGCTGAGTGGTGGGCACAGCATAGCTAGCGACAGTAGCTCGCTGGGAGGAACGAGCGGGTAAGGGACGATTATGGCGGAGGCCGACGAGGCTGCGCCGCTGGAGTTCACGCCCGACGTGGATCGTGGCGGCGGTCTGCTCGGTCATCGTGCTTCATCTCCGTTGCCGCCGAACGTGGCCTCCATCACCTCGGCAAGGTATATATGATATATCATATATGTAGCCGGAGGCTGGAGCTAGTACTTTGCTTGATATATATATATTTTTTTTCTGCTGACACCGCCGTCTGAGCTAAGATCTAGCTTATCTCTGCTCTTGTCATGCATGTAGACGCTACAAGAAGAACAATCAGTGGTCGCTGTACGAGGCGCTCCTCGAAGGTCAAAGAAGGTAATTAACCTGGAAACAAAAATAATTTGATCTTCTTTATTTCTAGATTGAGATGACCGGGATTTACTCGTTAAAAAAAAAAGAATGTTTAGCTCTTCTCTTGTTGCGTCTGATGTAGAGCTGATGCTTCTGGGGTTCATCTCCCTGCTGATGACGGCGTTTACAGCGGACGATCCAGAGCACCTGCATCCCTCCTAGCTGGACAGACTACATGCTGCCGTGCCAGAGGCCGGGTGAAGGGCTCGCCGCGACGCGTGCACGTTTTAGCGCCGCCGGGATCCTCGTCGGGATCAGCAGGGCACGGGTACTTGGCGAGGGCGAGGCAGCTGGGGCAGAGGAAGGGCTCTGCCAGAAGCAGGTGAACTCACTGAACTAACCATGCAATTCGAATAGAAATTCATTGTTCATATGTCTCGATTTTCTGCGAAATATATATTGTCTACTTATGTTTTTATTGAAAGAGCTGATATATAAGAGCTCCAAATAAAGAACAACAAATCTATGATGTAACGGTATATAATGAAAGAAAACTGTTGTTGTTTTGACAGGGAAAAGTTCCACTGCTGTCCGAAGAAGCCTTGCACCAACTGCACATTTTCATATTTGTTCTGGCTGTGGCGCACGTTTTTTTCAGTGCTACAACTATGCTTTTGGGAGGTGCAAAGGTAAGCAAGCCGCTTATTATGCGTTTGTTTTGCAGATTCTCGCGGGCTCGCAGCCAAGCGGAAAATTCTAACAGTTTTGCCGGCTGCTGATTACGTGCTGTGTTTATTTGTTAATTACTCAGATACACAAATGGAAACAGTGGGAGGAGGAAATTAAAGAAAGCTATGCTGCATCAGGAAACGGTATCCATTATTTTTTTTCTGAGAACACGAAGGAGAGCTACGTATCTTTGTTTTAGAAAGAAAATTATAGTTTTTTTACAACGCGGGCCTACCGGACACACGCACACGGATTAATTCCTAGCACATAATGACTATACGGCAAGAGATACAACCAAGAAATACATGGAGATGACTATTTTAAGCCTATTGAGTCACGTGAGACTCATAGCCCCATTCGCCTCCATGGCCGCGGCCATCAGTTCTGCATCGGAGAGGGCCTGGGCTGCCGGAAAGAGGTCACGCATGCTGCGAAATAGTGGTCGTCCATAGGTCCTTTGAAGATGGCCGTGAGGTTTGGTCGTTGCTTGTCGGCGGAAGCTCCCTCTGGCGGTGCTAGGCCCAGTTTGCGCGACAGAAGCACCTCACCCTTCTTGAAGCACGCACCATGGAGTTCAGGGTTGGCTAGCCAGCCTGTCACTACGATGCAACGTGGGTGCCGGAGTCGGAGGAGCTGGCATCCTCGTGCATGCATCCCTCCTGAACGGCAGGTCGGCCAATGGCCGCTGGAGTGCCTGGCTCACGCTTGCCAAGAAGGCAGCCGTCCGTGCCTTTGCTTCCTCCACCCGGAGATTGTTGGGCGTCGTCTTAGCACATTCCAGTGTTGGCGTGGTTGCAACCTCGTCCTGTTGGGCCAATATCATGGTGGACGTTGGCTCGCAGGGAGGTCCTGACGCCGACCCACCTCTGAGTGTTGTAGGCGGCGGCAGGGCGGCTCTATCATCGCTGGATTGAGCCGCAGCGATGCGAGCACGACGCTGGTACGTCTTGAGAACTGTTGTTGTTGTTGTCTTCTGTTGGAGGCCGCCATTGCCATCCTGCGTGTTGGTGGTTTGCTGAGTCGGCTTTGGCATGGGTGCACTAATCTCAAACAACATTGGATCTGTTGTTTGGACTCGTGACCACTCCTGACTGGGCATTGCTCCTCGAAGGCCACCAGCTCCGAAGTAGGACACCATAGGTGCCGCCGGAAGACGCTCCGTGCTGGGGGTTCGCCACTAGCACAACCTCCTGGGCCAGCTGGGTTGCCTCGACCGCCGGCGGCATTGCCAGCGAAGTCGTCCCTGCGACGTCCATGGCGCACGGAGACGTGAGAGCCAAGAAACGGGCGAAACGACGAATCAGAAAGTCTGGTGCCACGGCAGTAGGCGCGTGGCGCAGTCTCTCTTCCTCAGCACCCGCGTCTCGTCGGCGTCGCCATCGGAGGTACCACCAGCTAGACAAACCTCCATGGTCCTGAACGGCTCCGGCATCTCCCTCGGGGCACCTCTTTGCCGTCCTTGTTGGCAGCGGGGAGGCGTCAGGGCGCGTCCTGACCAGGCCTCGAGTCTCTCTGACCTCGAGCGAGGTGGAAATCGCCGGGCTGCGTGGCTGCTTGCATTCTCGGGCGAGATGCCGCAACCCGTGACATGGTAAGGGCACCTAGTCGGAAGCCGGCAATGCGCCACCCGATGCTTGAAGGACAGACAGTTCAAGCAGCGGCCCGCAAGCTCCGTCGGGATGCGAGGCGGGCGGGCTTGGGGAGCTTTTGAGCTTCGCGCGTGGGTACGCCGCTGGCGACGCCTCCTGGCGGACCTGCGACTCCGCACCTCGGTGAAGCCGTCCGCATTGCACGGCAGTGGGCTTGGCTCCCGTGGGGGCACGACGACGACAGAGCGCAGTCGTCTGCTGGTGGTGCTCCGAGGAGTCGTTCCGACGGTTGCTCTAGGTAGCTGGTTATTGCTCGTATTTAGTGCCATGTGACACTTGTGGGTTGAACTGAATCAGCCTTTTTGGTTCTAGGAAACTAGAACGGACAAATCTGGAAATAAAAGCGGTTTTTGGCCACATGTTTGTTTCGTTCTCAATAAAAAAAAATAAATACTTATTTCTCCACAAGAAAGAGATCGGTTTATTGTTGAGGCTGATAAAGTCTATGAAAAATTTGCAGGACCTAAGAAGGGGCTAACCGTGCGTGTCACTGTTCATTCATTAGAGAACGTTACGAGGGGAATTGGGTAAAGGCTCTACAGCATTGTGTTGGCTAGTAAGTAATGTACTCGTTTTCTTCAACTGTCATGTTTTATTTGTATAATGCAAAATTACATGTACTCCCTTCGTAGAAAAACGTGACATTTCAAGAAAAAAAAAAGTTTGCAAAAGAGATACAGCAATATTTTTTTAAGAAAAAGGACATATAAAATGGTATGATTACAATCTGGCTTGAAAAAATTAGTTTAGTAGTATAAGTTTTGTCGTATTCTACATCTAGAGACGACATCACCATCCAAAAGGACTCTCTTTCGTAGTTCTGTATTATCTGGGCTGTCAGTTTGTTATACATAATTTTTGTGCAGCTCTGGCAAACTTATTATGTTTTCTATTGTAAAAATGGAAGTAATCACTATAAATTGATGTTAGAAGAATATATACTGGTGTACTAACCAGCCTTTTCATCATTCTCTCTTTTTTTTCCCACCAGCCGTTCATTTGTTAAACAGTTTATGGCTCCGTAGCTAAAACGGACTATAAATGCAATGCGTCTTGGTTTTATCATGGTAAGCTTATTTGATATCTAGCTTGTGCTGTGCTCTTTGCCTCTTTCCCTGTATATACATACATTCTTTTTATTGCAGACACACTGCCGTGGAAATCCACAATTTGATTTTCATAGATACATGATGAGGGTTCTCATAGAGTCTGATTTAAGAAAATATCAGTACAAGGTAACCCAAGATTGACATTATATGTCAATAATAAACTTACCATATTGGTTTTTCGAGTCAATATATATGCTTGTACATACTGTCTCTATCTCTTTTTAGCTGGAGCTTGTGGATATTTGGTGATATTTCTGTTGCTAAATGTCAATGTAAGTCTTATCTTCCCTGTGCCAAAAACAATTGTGGTTCTCTACTTTTGGCTGTTCCTGAACGTTCTTTTTCGCAG
>JACEFO010000027.1:0-23378 GCA_015342445.1 Digitaria exilis
CTCCGGCTCCATGCCATCATCACCTCCCGCGCCAGCTTCGATCTTTGTCTGTCGTCCTCCTTGAGGAGAGGCTCCCATTTCTGCACAAAGGACAAGCCATAGTACACAGTTTCAATCGGCTTCCTAGGGAAACATTTTTCAATAGCCATTTTGTTCCTGGTTCTCCAAATCGCCCATAGCAATCGCAAAAAGGAAAAGACCTAGTTAGGGATTGCTTCGTTGGCAGCCCAATCCAGATCCTTCCAGGTATGTGGACCTTCCCCAACGTCACTTCCTTTACACAGCACCACACAAAGGAATCCAGGGACAAGCAAAAATGTTTCATAGTCTCTAGCTCCACAGAGCACAACACTTGGGCTAGCCTTTCCCAACCCTGATTAGAATGGCTGCGGCTAGCAACTTGCCATATAAATTTGCCACATGAAGATTTTGATCTTTAATGGGATCTTGCATTCCCATATGCGCTCACTTATTTTGGACTTCATGCCCCCATGGTATTAAGAATTATATAGGGAATTAGTCGTGAAAACACTTGAGTTCTCCAGAACCAAGACACTATGTCTTTCTCCATCCTCCTGGCGAAGAGCTACTGCAGCACCGTCGAGTAAGGTGTTCCCAGGATTCCCATTCTTCTGCAGTTAACTTCTGATTTCAGGCTTCTAAGATCCAACCCTCATGGCTGAAGCATTCTCCCACTGTTATCTGCTTTGTCATCTTGCTAGTAGCTGTATAGCGCTTGGTATTGACACTGTTAAGGGGGAATCACCAAGCCAAGTATCCTGCCAAAATCTTGTTTTTTGACCATCCCTTACCCTATGGTGGGCTCCCCATTTAAAAGGTGCTTGACCTTATGTAAACCTTTCCAGAATTGAGAGCCACCCAGGCTTCTAGACTGGAAGAAACCACCCTTGGTCATGTATTTAGCCTAAGAGCTTGTACCATAGGTCATTTGGGTTCCTGCATAATTTTCCAGATCCATTTCACCAGGGAGACTAAATCATTCATTAGGTGGGTATTGGTCACCCCTAGACCTCCCTGGTCCTTTGGGATGCATACCGATTGCCACTTGGCCATATGGTATTTGGATTTGCCATCAGCTCATTCCCAAAAGAAGCTGGATATGATTGTATCCATTTGTCGTGCCCTCTAGCAGGGATTCTGTAGAAGCCCATGTGTAAGTTGGTAGGCTGCTAAGGCAAGTATCCGTAAGAATTAATCTACCTCCCGAGGAAAGCATTTTGCCCTTCCATGGGTCAAGTTTTTTCCTCATCTTATTGTAGATGTCTCCGAAGGCCGAGATGCTAGATGTCTATCTGAAATTGGGATCCCAACGTATTTCATTGGCATCTCACCTAATTTGCAATTAAGCATGTTTGCATGTTCTCCTTCTCCTCCTGGGAGTAACCAAAGACAAAACCTCACTTTTATGGAAATTTATTTTCAACCCCGAAAGCCATTCGAAGCAGTATAGCAGGATTTTTAGGTTTATTATTGAATCCATTGAGCCATCAATCATGGATGACAGTGTCGTCAGCATACTGGATGTGTGAGATCCCCCTGGGATGAGATCCGTTAGTACCCCAGTTATGTGTTTCTTGTCTACTGCTTTGTCTAAAAGAGCACTGAGGGTGTCTGCTACAATGTTGAAGAGAAGTGGAGACAAGGGATCTCCTGTCTCAGGCCTCTGAACGTTCTGAAATATGGGCTCCTTTGCCCATTGATGTTCACACAGACTTTGCCTCCCTCGACAGTCTGCATGACCCAGTCAATCCATTGATTTGGGAAACCCTTCCCTCTTAGCACTTCTTCCAGGAAGTCCCATCTCACTCTATCGTAAGCTTTCTCAAAGTCTATCTTGAGGATGAGTTCTTTTTCCCCTTACTTCTTAGCTCGTAGAGCACCTCATACCGGGCCGACACGTTGACGAGGCGGCACCACGGCGAGCATGGTCGAGGGAGACAGCGGCAGAGACGTAGGCTGGTCCCGATCGGAGGAGCTCCCTCAGCTCTCCTCACCACCCCCAGATCGATGGATGATGGGCAGGCAGGCCAGCATCGGTCGTTGTGGCACGTACCACACCAGATCGTCCAATAATCGGATGCACGCACGCGGCCGGATTCCTGCATGCATTGGGTCCTCCCTGCTCCATCGCATTGTTGTACTCGAAGCCGGCCGTGTTGCCGGTGTTGCATCGCGTGCATCTATGATCGATCCTCCTGCCACTGCATGCCAGCTAGATTAGCTCATCTCGACGCCACTACTCGCGCAGATCGATCGATCGGCGCCGGTACGATGAGTCATAGATGCTACATACCAGGCTAGATGTGATGTCACGTTCATGCATTATGCTGCATGACCCGATCGGTGAAAAACCTCACCGCCCGGATTCTTGGATGAAAAACACGGTCTCTCTTGCCCGACATGACGACGACACCACATCATCACCATCACCCGTCGTCTATATGACTCGTAGTACTAATAAGGATAATTGGTAAACCTGAACACTTCTTCCTTTCCAGAGAAGAGTTCTCGCATTCACGTATTCCTCAACTTTGCAAACAGCCAAACACCGGAGTAATATAGTTATTAGTCCTGAAGGCGCTGACACACCCTTTTGGCTCTTTTCAGATATACTCCCTCCATCCTCTTTTGATAGTCTATTTCATCTTGACATAGTGACAAAAAAAAACAACCTTACTTATCATTTAATTAGGGAAACATAGATTTTGTTGGTCCTCCCGATACTTTAACCAGGTGGTTGGTGTGGTGTTTGGAACTGTCTTTGAAGAGTAATCGGGCAAAGAATCCCATAGCCTGCCAAATCCAACTAGTCCACTTCTATTCTTGTTAATACTTTCCTTAGAAGCAGTAAAATGTAATGGTAGTACGTAGCACACGCATCTACGGTTTGGGATAGAAGAAGGCTTTGGTGGGTTTCTGGACGTGGGCCTGCACTGTGTATGGCGTGGACGACCCATGCATCCATGTTCGTTCACGTTTTCACCGCCTGATGGCCTCCCCTGATCTTTTTGAATCACGTGCCTGTCAATAGGAACATACGGATGAGCCATCCTGCAGCGTTGCGTGCATGGTTAAAAAAAATCTTACATGTTGGTTGTCCAGTACGAACTAAGAAGCCGTAACCCGTCCGAACCGAGCGGGCAATACTAGCCACGAGCCGTTCGGTTCAGACTTCAGAGAGAAGAACATCAACCGCACAGAGGATCATGCTCCCTCCGGGGCAGAGGGATTATGGTGGATTGGTGGCGATTGATGATTGTGCGCTCGGTTAGGATTAACCGTGGGAGTAAACACAGCACACGCGCGCGTTGAATTTTTAATCCATCTGTATGTATTGGATGGGGATTGAGGCGTGTCCATGCTGCACCGGTTACAATTGATGACCAAGTTAAAATTAGTAGGAATAGGGTGCTTTTATACGGGTTTGCCTGTTTGTAACTCACTTCTTCTTTGTCAATGAAATAAACGCAATCTCCTATCGATTTGTTAAAAAAAATGTTTTGCGCACGTTTTTTTTGTACTTGATGTAACGATGTCTGACAAGGTTGATGATGCATGTGTGTGACTTCCCATCGTTTCGAATTAAAAAAATGAAGAAGACATTTTCCATCTTTCCTATCAAAGCTGCACGTGGTCGTTGTTGCACCCTCGAATAGACTTCTCGCTTCTCAGACAGTAGTATCAAAATGTAGGGAAGAACACAACATGCTCAGTTGTTCCACCGCTGTCACAAAAGGTGATGTGTGCCACACAGTTTAAATAAAATGTTTATGTTGAATAATACTATGTATGTACTCACGCATAGAGCAAAAGGTGCTTCCTTTCAGCCCCAGTCATACATTTTCTGAATTATTAAGGAAAACTATCCTTGAACTTCACGCTGCAAATTTCCTCGATAACAACGGCGAGATAACAATTACCGATCTTACTATTTACAAATTAGAGGCTTCTTTTGAGGCCTCCACGTGATGCCACCTAGGATCCTAGGTGGACAGCTTAAAAAAATAAAGAAATCCTAGAAATTCTCTAAAAAAACAAAAACATCCACCTAGGATCCTAAGTGGACTAATCACATCTAATTACTCTAACAAATCTAACTAATAATATATTTAAAATCACCCACCTAATTATCTAAATATCCTACAACCAATCACTGGTATCCTATTTTTTCGTTCAGTTTAAACACTGATATCATTTCCTCATGAGACTCCTTAATATCCCCGTCAAGATCGTCATTTTTTCTCACGCCACGACGGCGGCTTCGACTTCTCAGGAAGGTGGCCGCATGCTATCAGCTACGCGGTACTCTGCCCACATCGAGATGTATGGTTCTAATATATCAATTGACTCCATCAGCAAGTCATTTACGTGAGAAAAGACACATATTGACTCCATCAACAATCGTTTACGTGAGACAATAAGACACATCAATTACTACTCTAACAAGGGTGGAATATAGGTGAGACAAACCATCAATCCCGTAACTCTAATCATAATAGATGTTGGATGTATTATTTTTTTTAATAAAAACCCACCTATACTATTATGAAAGTAACCCCTAAACATGTATCTAAATTAGCCACTTTTGACATTATAGAAATAATCTTCATGTAAATTACTCGCCTATATCATTATAAAAATAAAATCAAATAACCCCCTAAATTTACATATAATCTATCCAATTATGTCATTATTATATTAAACCCAAATCTGAATCTAAATTACATAATTAAAACAAAATCTTTAAAATACAACACTATAAATTTCTAAATTACTACTTCTATCATTATTAATACTAATATCGTATTCATGTACTCTCTCCGTCCCTAAAAGAGTGTCGCCGTTGGTGTGCGTGCCACAAGTTTAACTCGATTTGTTGAAAATATGTGCAACATTTAAGTCTCCAAATAATTTTTATAAAAACTAGGTCTAAATATCTATCTGATAGTATTCGTATTATACCATAAATTTTGATATATTTTTATATATAATTGGCCGTAGTTGTTTTTTTGGAAGCGAGAAAGACACTCTTTTAGGTATACGGAGGGAGTATGAGAGAAGAAATAAAAATACAATTATCATATTGTTCAAATAATTTAATTAAATACGTAACACACACATATGGAGGTGTCATGCTATGTGAAAAAATTGTGACTAAGTAAACATATTCTAACTAGAGAATGATAACCATGTATCTTTAGAGTATTATGTTTTAATATATTTAATAGATGACAAACGACGTGAGATAGAAAAATACAATTATTAGCTATAAGTATAATTTTTATATTAATTCTAATTAGCCTGTGCAGTAGCACGGGTTGATAGGCTAGTATTTAAGAACTAAGATGCGTGTTACAACGTTTTGAAAATTGACCTAGCAGACAAGTAGTAGTCTTCCTTTCCCGCTGCATGATTTTACTTTTTAAGGACTAATAGAATCTGCTAGATGATGTTGACTCATATATAATATTAAAAAAAAAACGTTCCCATCTATCGTTGCAGCTTAAACACGCAAAACACTTGAATAATAGGATTTTCAAAAATCAAATACGTATTGTTCTCGATATATATCAAGCAACACAACAAACAAATAAGCTAATGTGTCTATACACTCACTGATTGCTAACTAGGTTGATTGATTCCATCGCCACCACTATAATTAACAAAATAATATTCCACCATCTCACTAATACTATTGTTTACCAGTGGCCCTTGCCCAATCATGCACATTTTGTGACGCCAAGACCAATAGAATACTGTACAGAAGGAATCAAATTTAATGCAGGAAGCTGCAAAACCTACTTGTTTGACACACCAACAAGAAAGCATTAACGTAAACAAAAGCCGTTCCGATATGCTTCGCCGTCCCTGGTGGCCTCTGCCCTCTGGGCCTGCCAAGGCTGTACTTATTTCCAGGGAGGCTGGGACCAAACGGAAAAGCCATTTCTTGTGTCTATGTATATGGACATGTGGGGTCGAACTGTTTCCCATATCCCAAGCGAATAAGCGATTTTTGCATTCAAATGAAACGTATATTTTTACAATCATAATGAAATTATGATTTTATTGATCAACAGAAATTAGGTGTATGCATGATTTCATAGAGATTTTAAGGTGATTGGAAACAATGAGAGTCGTCCATTGGGAAAGAATCGAACGGTGGAGAGGTAGGAAGTACTCTTAAAATAGTGAGGACCAGATATACTCTTCCCAATAATAATTCGATTCTCTTTATTATCCAAATTAGATCAGTAGGCAACAATTTTTTTTAAAAAATGTTCCAGAAGTACTACCAGTACTTTATAAATTGATATATTGAAATATATGGATAGTCAAAATTTTCAAAACTACTTCAACTAATACTCAAATCAAGCATTGTTTCAAAAATATAGTTGGACCATGATGCGACCATAGAGTACTTAGTCCCTTTGTTTGTAAATATAAGTATTCTATGACGCAGTTTACGATATACTGTATGAAATAATATTTAAATAGAAAAAGTTTCATATCATGATAATTGGTTATCTAATTCTATTATTTTCACATTGTAAACATTTGTACAACTGTTTATTAAAGTTTAAAAAAGATTTTGACTTAGTATAAATTCATACTCCCTCGTCCCAAAAAACATGCAATTCTAGCCATGTTTCTGAGTATTCAGATTCATAGCAATCTGGACACTCATTTGTCTAGATTCATTAAAGATGCTATGAATCTAGTGAATGGTTAGAATTGCATTTTTTGGGGACGGATGTGTATATCTTTATATTTGTATTTGTGGACAGAAGGAGCACTAGCCTACTGCCTTTTTGGGACGTACCACCGCAATACTAGGTGTGTAGTGATACCGAGTAAGAATGGCTGAATTAATAGCTAATGACTTCGGTATAAGTCTCAAGACAATATTTTGTTTAGGTTTTAACGCGGAATTTTTTGTTCATTTCTCTACTATAAAGATAAAGATGTCTCAAGACAATGTAGAAACTCTCGCCAAACCGACCGTGAAGAAATTTCTGCGTTCCCACCGGCCAAGCAGGCCCTACTGCCCTAGTAGTACTCCCTAAGCACCTTTAATTAATTACAACGCGTGCCTCACTAATATTTACCCCGTCTTCTACGCCTATATAACCTAGCTAGCTCACCCACGGAGCGAGGGGAGATAGAGAACACACACACACAACCAACAACCTTCAGCTTATATAGAGAGGGAGAGAAGCCAGGAGCTCTCGCGCATGTCAGCAGCCGCCATGGAGTACAAGAACAGCTTCTTGCCTCTGGCATGGCCGTACGCCCTCGTCGTGGCGGCGCTGCTCTTCGCCATTTTCTCGTGGCTGCAGCGGCCGCGCCGCGTGGCGGAGGCCTTCCGGCGGCAGGGCATTGACGGCCCGCCGCCGTCGTCGATCCTGTCCGGGAACCTCTCGGAGATGCATGCGAGGGCGGAGGAGGTGGCCGGCAGCCGGGACTTCGAGAAGGAAGGCTTCGACGACTACTGCAAGAGGATCTTCCCCTACTTCGACAAGTGGAGGAAAGCCTACGGTATGTACGTCTAGTCTCCCACAACTAAATCGCGCGCCGGCCTTTATGTTCATATGTATATCAACTTGATCTGTGTGCCTGATATATATATACTCGATGTTCTTTAGCCCTTTAGATTTACCATAGGGACTTTCCTCATGCAAAAGCTGTTTCTCGATCGTTGCCACACTCATATTGCCGATGAGTGTTGTCAATAACAGCAAGCCAGCATGGCGCTAGTTCGATATTTTAAAAGCAAAATAAAAACGAAGACGTTCACACGCGCGTTGTAAAATCGAGTTTGTAAAATAGAAACGACACCGCTGCACATCCCCCTTTTCTCCCTTGCACCTCGATTTTAATTATATGTCCGCGCCGTGGATCCACGGAAGTTGCACTGCACTTACTAGCAATTTGACCAACCACTAGCAGTAGTTTAAAAGATGTCGCTGCTACCAGAAATGTTGCAAAGTCACTGCTTAAAAAACAAGTGGGCGAAAACAACACTATATATCCCAACCGAGAGAAGGGTTTCAGTTGTCTACGAAGTCAACATCAGAAAGAAAGCATGTTCAGAAAAGAAAACAGATGCTAGGTAGAGCGGTAGAATGAAACCGGCGTCGTAGAGTCAACTACCCGGGGGCGGTGTCCAGGTTCCCGCGTCACCAAGTAAACAATCACCTCACCTGTATAAATATATAAAAAAGATAATTAAATAAATAATCACTGGCTTCGAAAAAAATTAAAAATAATGCAGGTCTGACTAGGGTAAGTAATTGCGAACAACACACAACCGCCTAGCTAGCTAGCTAGGCCATGGTAGCTGCGGGCGGCCATGTGGTCAAACTGTCCTGGGCATGCCCTCGGCTCGGCCGGCCGGGCCTGTGCATATGCATGCACGTATTAATTGCCGGGGGTGGATCGAATGAATTGGCATGCCTCGTTTTTCCGGGACCGTCCGGTTTGACCTATGGGGGCAGCGCGATGATAGACGGTGCATGGCTAGCATGGACTCGCTGGTCCATTGTTCATGGGCTGGCTAGGTACAAGCTCACCTCACCTCACCTCAGCTGGTTAGATCCTGTACTGTGCTGTGCTGTGCACAAAGTAGTTCAATTATTGGGAGCAGAATTTGCTTGATTTTGGGTCCAGTAGTGTCATGCTGCATGCCTCAGATAAAAAAAAAAATCATGCTCGTCATACATATGGACTTTAAGTACGTAGTATCTCACAGCTACTTGATGCCTCTGTTCGCTTTCATTTGACGATAATTAGCTGCAATTTGAGCTTAGCCAGAGTCAAACAAAAGAGAACGGAAGGAGTATACAGCGGCACGTACCTATCCTACAAAACTATAAATTATACTGGTATGATAGTACCGACCTAAACATGTAGCAGTAGGTATATTTTAAGCCAGCAAAATTAGAATACACGATGAGGCCGACCCCAACCACCACCGTACCCTGTGCATGCATCTCGGCTAGAAAGCCATTGACTGTCAAAGACTACTGATTAAGCAACTGCAATCTCACCTAATTATAGTATTGTAGTCGCTGGCAGTCAGGTAGGCTTTCCGTAAATGGGTATTATCTTGCTGCCATTAGCTGTCCTCCTGTCCAGGCACACCCGATCGATCAGAGAGCTCCTTCGTTCGTTGAGATACAGCCCAGGCCATGCTTATCCATTGCCTGCCAAAGAGAGATACAGCCCCGCCGTGTCTGCTTCTTGCTCTCCCTCGGATAGAACCGTGATGCGGCGAGGTGCTATACCTGGATGTGAACTGAACATAGCCGCATGCCTGCATCATATATGTAGCCATATGCACGTGCGTGTGTGAACATATATGTATACCATTACCATACGCCATCTGATGTAATTACTTTATCGGAAAAAAAATCTGATGTAATCAATCAAATGAATATACTAGATATTAGCTAGGAATATATACATGCTAGCAAGGATTCCACTGCTTTCAGTGTGTATATACCATGTATGCATGTCCCTTGATTGAAGAAGAAATTAAAACTGGGTAGGTGTATAGTACTACAGAGCTCGCTGATGTTTTTTTAGCTTCTTGTTTCAAGCTATGATGTGCAGTTGGAAATTTGGTGGATGGATGCATGATAGCTAGCTGACTTATTGCGAAAAAATTAAGATAGCAATGCCCTCTCTCCTATATAGATATATAATCGAACACAGAATAATTATATTATGGGCCAGGTAGTGAGTATATATAATTTTTCCTTTTGTCAACGATGATGCTTGCTAGCTTAACTATAATATAGTAGTGTCTCGGCCGTCAGCGTTTGATAAATGCATATGATATTTCTTCTCAATGTTAAGTTTGTTGAATGCGTAGTCCTGCTGATGATGGAAGCTTGGGGCGAAGTTTATATATGCGTGCACCTGAAGACTTGCTTAAGTCTTTACATTCATGCATATGGTGCCAGCTTGTTAACTAGGACTCTTGATTTCTTCTTTTTCGAAACCATTTTAATTATGGAAAATAGCATTATTCCCCGTCATAACATGCTCGACGTGGACTAGAAACATTACTTTTATGGTGTTGCGTGCTGTGATAGTAATAGTTCTTTTTTTGCTAGATTTAGTTGAATATTACTCCCTTCAATCACAAATAAATGGTTTCTTTGGGTTGTCTAGAGTTGACCATTCAAAAAAAATATTTACGTGGTTTCTGCTGGCTATTTGAAAAAAAATGATATATATATCTATAGTGAGGTTTCTTTGTGGTTATCCCTCTATTCAAGTGACCACATCATAAACACGCTCACTGTTGCTAATAAACTATCCTTTATATAAGTCTTGAACTAATGAATTGCCACAAAATTAAACTGATCATCTGACTAGTGACAACGACGCACCGTTCTCATACAGATTCCTTCTTTTTCAAGACACCAAACAGTGAAGCTAGCTAGTTTAACATCGGCGCCGTATCAATCACCCAATTGACTTGTGGCTATACAAGACCAAGGGTGTGTTTAGATTGTAGGAAAAAAACACTGTAGCATAAGAAAAACACTGTAGCATTCGTTGGGAAACGTGTTTTGTGAGGGAGAAATAGTGAAAAGTTGGAATGAATAGTGAAAAGTTGGGAATCTGAACATGACCCAAGTCAAATACCAACAAATCATAAATTAGTATTACTCCAGCACTGCTCAACCAGCACACCAGATGGCATGATTTCCAACGGCGCTTCAAATAATTCGACCACTAATCCAGTAGCTAGAGGTACCCCGGCCGGTGTACCCCTACCGGTCCCAGCCTACTACTAAACCATCCATATGGATGGATCAGTCGATCTGCATGCAGAGCCTCCCCTACAGTGCCATTCATCGACTAGGGCAGGGCTCATAGCTAGCGTTCGTCCTAGCAGCAGGCCAAAGGATCATGCTCACACTGCAGGCAGCGCAGTGCTTGCATTGCACAGTACTGAGAGGCATACTGCACCAACCATGCATCTTTCTCTGGCGCACCGCCTTTAAGGACGTTGCGTGGGACGACTGGGCATTTCTCTGCGTCGTCCATGGAATGCAAGAGGATCTGATCCGATTGATGATCTGATCCGTGCGTCGTAGGCTGAAAGATCTCCGTATCGTGCAGCACGGTGCAGATATGAACGGACTACACGTATCTGGGCAAGTAGGCTGAATATGCGGCTGCCTATAGCTAGCTAGCTAGTTCGGCCAGGGTGTGACGTGCATGCCCGTCTTGTGTTTGTACGGTAATGTCTCGCCGTTTGCATGCACCATGCATCGACAGACAGCGGGGTCGCTTTTTATAAGGGCTGTGTTCAGATTGAAAGAAGTGGGTGGAAGTTTTAGATGAATAGTGCACTGGAAAGCGTGTTCTGTGAGTGGGATGAATAGGAAAAACTTATTGGAGAAGTACTTTTTTCTGAATCAGAACACAGCCACCGTCCGGGGTCGGAGATATTTGTACAAGAGACGAGGTATAGTGCGTAGGTTGTAGCTTGAGAGGTCAGGAGAGTTGCGGCGTTCGTACGTAGCAGAGCGACTTGCCATCGTGCTGCTGCCGGTCCAGGACAGGAGGAAGGAGTCCCTTAGCTTTCGCGTGTAGCCAGGAATTGAATGACGTCGTCGATCCCCTCGTGGGCGCGTCCCTGTTCCATCATCATCGGTGGCATGCAAGTGGTGGCCTCCGACGTACGGTCGATGGTAGCCGGCCGGCCGCTGGTCCATTCCATGCCACGGCGATCTGACGATGATCGGTTGATCATCACTTCTCTGCCAAGCAAAGCAGCGGCGGCCTCATCTATAGTAGTACGTATAGATATGATGCTGATGCTGGCTGGGAACCTCGGCCGCCGCTAGCTAGCTGCTCGTGCGTGCCTACACATGACATGATCATGCAAATCCATCGGTCGCAGTCGCACCCACGTAGTACGTGTACTAAGCTCGCACGAACGACTGTGACCACACGACAGGGCCAGCTAACGGCATATGGCTTGCCATCGATGTTGCCTGTCGCCATCACGCCATGTCGGTGAGAAGCAAGCAAGCGGTGATGAGAGGAGCCGAGGCGAGGACCAACCATGGCTGCGCGCGGCAGCCGTTGGGTTGCGCCGTTCGATCGATCAGGGCTACGAGGATCCCGGTCAGATTTCAGGGGCGTTCATCCCTCACTGGCCAGTCAAAGATTCAGCTGCTCAGGAATCTCCGCCCTGGATCTCCCTTCCTTGAAGGGCGTGCGTGATCAGAGGAAGGAAAGGAAGGATATTCTTGGCCGCGATACCACGGAACAAACAATCTGTAGTCACTCAACCGGGTCCATGCTTTGGAGTTTGGAGTGTGCTTCAGCTTTGACCGAGTCTTGAAATCGGGTGCCCAGGATCCCCTTTTTTTTTTTTTTGTTGAGCGAAAGGATCCAGGAGGATCTGTGAGGTGGCGTGCATGTGCATGTGCCTGTGGCGAAGGCCCATCGGGGCCACTACTCTCTCGGCCTCCTAAAAGCAACGTATCAGCCCAAAATTAAACCGGCCGATTTACTCCCCAGCATCAAGCAATCCTTAGGGCCCACATGAACAAGCCCAAACAGAAGATCCCTCGGGGCCCAGAACCGTTCATTCCAAATTTCATTTTCTTTTGTTCCCCGACTGACCCCCGCGCGCTTGTGCAAATTGTGCAATGCTGACTGCAGGCGAGACGTACCTGTACTGGCTTCGCCGGCGCCCGGCGCTGTACGTGTCGGACCCGGAGTTGATCCGCGAGATCGGTCGCTGCGTGTCGCTGGACATGGGCAAGCCCACCTACCTGCAGAAGGGCCAGGAGCCCCTCTTCGGCCGCGGCGTCCTCAAGGCCAACGGCGCCGACTGGCACCGCCAGCGCAAGCTCATCGCCCCCGAGTTCTACATGGCCAAGGTCAAGGTAAAAAAAAAAAAAAAAACTCGCTGCTGCAGCAGCTGTTGCTGCTATCTTCTCCATCCTAGCTTCACGATCGCCCTCATCTTGCTGCTAGTTCGCATCGCACGTGCTTCAATAATTCATCCGTTGATCGATATGCGCGGATGCAATGCAGGGCATGGTGGAGCTGATGGTGGACGCGGCGCAGCCGCTGCTACGGTCATGGGAGGACAAGATCGCCGCCGCGGCAAACGGCGTTGCGGAGATCCACGTCGACGACGACATCCGGAGCTTCTCCTTCGACGTCATCTCCAGGGCCTGCTTCGGCGGCGACTACACCAGAGGGCAAGAGATCTTCCGACGCCTCAGGGCTCTGTCCGGCCTCATGTCCGAGACCAGCGTCATCTTCACCATCCCGTCCCTCCGTCACCTCCCCACGGAGAAGAACCGCCGCATCTGGAGGCTCACCCACGAGATCCGCTCCCTCATCCTCCAGCTCGCCGCCGAGCGCCGCCGGACCACCGCGTCGCCGTCGTCGTCTTCTTCTCCGGCGCCGGCGAGCGACTTCCTCGGCTCCATCATCGAGAACAGCGAGGGACAGCCTCGCGCCGACGACTTCGTGGTGGACAACTGCAAGAACATCTACTTCGCCGGGCACGAGACCAGCGCCGTCACCGCCACGTGGTGCCTCATGCTCCTCGCCGCCCACCCCGAGTGGCAGCGTCGCGCCCGCGCCGAGGTCCTCGACGTCTGCTCCGCCATCACCGGCGGCGGCAGCGGCGTCGCCGCGCCGGACTTCGAGGCGGTGGCGAGGATGAGGACGGTGCACGCGGTGGTGCTGGAGACGCTGCGGCTGTTCCCGCCGTCGTCGTTCGTGGTGCGCGAGGTGTTCCGCGACATGGACCTGGGCGGCAGGCTGCGTGCGCCCAAGGGGACCTACCTGTTCGTGCCGGTGTCCACGATGCACCACGACGCGGCCATCTGGGGCCCCACGGCGAGGCGTTTCGACCCCGGGAGGTTCCGGGACGGGGTGGCCAAGGCGTGCAAGCACCCGCAGGCGTTCATGCCGTTCGGGCTCGGCGCGCGCACATGCCTGGGACAGAACCTCGCGCTCGTCGAGGTCAAGGCGCTCGTTGCGCTCGTCCTGTCGCGGTTCGAGGTCGCGCTGTCGCCGGGGTACAGGCACGCCCCGGCGTTCCGGTTCATCATCGAGCCGGAGTTTGGGCTGCGCCTCCTCGTCCGCCGCCTCGGACGCGACGGGCACTGATGACGACGACGACGATGATGATGAAGTGTTTGGAGTTGCGTTTTGCAAAGACGTAGACTAGCTAACACGTGGGAGAAGAGGAAAAAGGAGAAGGAATGACACCACGACGCTGATGAACACGCGAGCAATAACGAGGTTATACGTATATGAAGAAGGATATGCAGTAGTAGGCATACCGATGAAATTGTTAGTGCTACTGATGGCACCTGACTACATCCTGAGTGTCAGTGTACATATATCTTCATGCTTCAGCTGTCAATTAATTGGCATCGATATTGGTTTGCAACACAGAAATTTCACGAACAAACAATGTTGACTCTAAGATGGGAAACCAACTGACCCCCATCGCATGACCTCTGGATCCAACGTCACGACAGCACCAAACGCACAACAAGGTTAAAAATCATCACATCAGGGAAAGGGACGGTTTCTTGAAGGTGTTCAATTATATCCCTTGACACACGAGCAATGAGCATCACCGTGGCGATAACATCTTTGGTCTCTGGGATTCTTGCTCTAACGCAATAGGCGTTTGGTTGAGTGCTCAAACGTACGACAAGGACGCCGGTGACTGATGTCCTTGGATTTCTACTCTGGAGCACTAATAAAACCCCGATGGTTGCTCGGTTGAAATCACGAAAGCGGAGCAGAGATGGCGACGAATTCAACATTTAGCACGTCCATATGAGATGTGACTGATAAAATGAATGGGACTCTGCAATGCTGGTATGCAACAAGTTCATGCATAAAACAGCCCTGTACTACTGCAAATTATCCATTAAGAGCGTAGAAAAATCCACAAGAAAATGTATTGTTTCACAAGGAATAGTTCTCCTGTGTCCCAAAAAGGCCGTGCTCTTGAAAATTTTAGTACCTCCGGGTTGAGTACTGGATTGTACTATGCTCCAACAGAACAGATATGCTGTGGTACACACGTTGCGTGCATCTTCCTTGTTTGGTTCGAAATGCTGGGAGCAGGTGGTCTTGATGACCACAATACATAAGCAACAACACACTTCCCGTGTCCTCCCCGCCTGAGCTCACCAACACCCTGGCACGCGAGCACCTGAGCAAGCCGCCGAGCCAACCAACCATGTCCGACTCCGGCACCGCGCCGCCGCCACCGCCTCACCACAATCCCCAGAAATCCACCATCCGCCGCCGCCGCGTCCTCCTCTGCGTATCCTTCGCCGTCCTCGTCGCGCTCCTCCTCGCCGCCGCGGCCGCCATCGTCCTCCTCGCCGTGCTCCGCCCACGTGACCCCGTCACGGAGCTCCTCTCCGTGAACGCCACGGGCGTACTCCCGAGCGTCGTCAACCTCCCGACCGTCTCCGTCCAGCTCAACGTCACGTTCCTCCTCGCGGTCCGCGTGCGCAACCCGAACCCGGCCGCGTTCCGCCACGGCGCGGCCACGACGTCGCTCTACTACCGCGGCGCCGCCGTGGGCTACGGCGAGGTCCCCGCCGGGACGGTGCCGAGCCGTGGCGCGGCCGTCGTGAGGATGAACATGACGGTGCTCGCGGACCGCGTCGTGGCGGCGGCCGGGATCGGGGGCATCATCGCCGACGTGCTCGCCGGAGAGATGGAGTTCGAGGCGAGGACCGAGGTGCCCGGCACCGTCGTGCTCCTCGGCTTCGTGAAGCGCGGCGTCGAGGCCAGGTCGGTGTGCCGCGTCGCCATCGGCGTCGCCGACGTCAAGGTCCGTCGCCAGGAGTGCCACAACGAGGCCAGACTGTGAGGGAATCTTTTTGAGCCCCGGCGATCGTGCATGTGGTGTCGTGCTCACGTACTGTACGACTGTATCTGAACTTGTTGTACATGTAGTGTTGTGGAATTCCTGGAGAAATAATAGTAGGCTGTATAAAGGGCGTTCCTTGTGCACATCCACAAACTCTTTTTTAATCTTCATGAATTATGTAGTGCTAGAATCACATTTCATTAAACTCTTGTTTAAATACGTGTGTTCCATTCCACACATAATCAGAAAAAGAAACCAGACAAATAAAATAAATAAAGAAGTAGCTAGCCCACACACGTCGAAAGATCTACAAAAGCAAAAAGGTAATCCAGTGTGAAGATGACATTCAGGGCTAGAGGCAAAATGCAAGTAGAAAAAATAATCCGATGTGAATATGACATTTGGGGGTTAGAGAAAAATATAAGTATACATGTATCATATATGTCCCAACTTAGCCAAGAGCGATCATATTTTCCATTTCTTCGAACAGGTGTCGACGGTGGTATTTTACCAGTCTACTGTCTCAGGGGTATGGTAGTACACCTTTTAGAGATTTGGTCCAGGTGTACCACGCACTAGAAATCATTGTCGTCCTTTTGGTGGAGATTGTATGCAAAGACAAAAGATTATTAAGGTCCAGGCCGTCTGAAGCTATGACACTCCAGGTATTGTGTGGATTCTTGATGGAGCATGAGGAGAAGTGTGTGGTGTGCCTCTGTCGTTTGTTGTCCCCCTCTAGACCAACTCCAACAGCATACGCAAAATGGCAACCCAGACACAGAATAGGTTCGGCACGGTGCATTTGGGAATCAAAATTGCCCTCCAACCGACGACGCAAACACAAGACGCATTTTGCGTCGCCTACGATGCACAACGCAAAGTTGTGTCGTCTCCCACCGCAACACATTCCTCTGGCGACCATAGTGACGGGCCCACGACGGGTGCGGCTGGAGAGGCGGTTGCGCGACGGAGCGAGCAGTCCGCTCCATAGAAGACGACGAGCGGGCCCACAGTGGCGCTTCCGAAGGGCAGCTCCCGCGAGAGTCCGCCACGTCGTCGCTCGATTCCCGTGAAGCCTGTGCTAGCTCCACTCACATCGGCTAGCTGGAAGGCCAACCAAATTAGTGCCACCTCCAGCTCTGATTTCACACCCCATGGCACCGTGCAGCGAGGCGAGGCTCATCGAGGACCCGCGGGACTTCCTGAACGACTTCACCTTCCAGGCAATGCGCCGGACCGACGGAGGCTCTAGTTCTTGGTTCTTCTAGTAGAACTGCCCGTCTGATCAAAATTACTATGTGCTTTTATTTGGATGATTGCCAATAGTTGCCAAACCGATTGTTTGGTAGTTAACCGTGTTGGCCGTGACTTATGCCAATTCATTAGCTTGTCAGCACATGCCTGCCCTTGCACGTTCTTTTTTTCTGCCAACGTTGGCCAAAGTAGCGATGGCAAATGGCTCGCTCGTGATTTGGCTTCGCAGATTTAGGCTAAATCGAAATACGCCTTGTTCGGTTGTTTCTCCTTTTTTTTTTTGCTAATGTATGGACCATTAGGAAGAATTCTAAAACAGTTTAGCTGGACCACAGAAGAGTATCTTTCAAGTAAGACCCTATTCGGCTGACTGGTTTTCCAGCACAACCCCTAGCGGATGGGAGGCTGGCTGGTGGGGCCAGCCAACCCAGCAGCTCCGAGCTAACACAAATCAGCCGGCCAGCCCAGCCATTACTGGCCGGCAGCATGTCCAGTTTGAGCGAGTTGGAGCACAGAGCCAAGCTTGACTCGTGCTTAACAAACAACAACTGTCTGAACCTACAATTAGGCTCAACCTTGGCTCATTTGTATTTCTATTCATGTCGATCTTAAATCGAACCAAACATAAAGTAGTTCACGAGCTTATCGTTTTTATGAGTCATAAACTTAATTAATCAAAATTCTATATAATAGTTAGTTAGCGACTTGTATGTAGAATTTGAGGATTTGGGCAAAAATAATTAGAATACATTCGTACACACCTCATAGAGTCACAACTCAAAATTCGATTTTGACAGTAACAAAACCACGTGATTCACTCAAAATTCGATTCCAATATTCCTCTCATTTAGCCTTCCAGATTTACTTGCCTTTTACTGACAACAACGAAACCATGTGCTTGTGCTTCGTTCAAATTTCGATTTCGCATTTCCACTGCCTATACTAGCCTTCCAATTTTCTTTCCTCCTAGAGCAACGAAACCATGCGCTTCTTTCAAATTTCGAACCGAAACCAATCCGGCAATCCCTTCCGAAAGCGGAAGCGCTCCACAGTCCACGCGGTGTACTCCAGCGCACCGTTGGGATGAAAATGCAATCACGTCTACATACGACCCATATCTCTGACGTGTGGGCCAAAACAAAACTGGGACCCACAAGTCAGTGGAATCTAACAAGAGGAGGCCAGGTCCCCGTTCGCACGGATACGACCCCGAAAAATTCAAACAAGCGTAGCCAACGATTCGATCCCGCCCGCGCGCCCCTCGTCTCACCGACCCCCTGTCCCCACATGTCAGGTCACGAGGCGACTCATCTTTAACACCTGCTCAATTTCCCACCCATCTCCCCCCTCCCCCTCTTTCTCTCTCTCCTGTCTTCTCCCCCCAATCTCCGAGCCGAGCTCGAGCTCCCAAACCCTAGGCCTCACCGGGGAGCCAGCTCCCCCCGCGCCAGCGATGCCGCTCGCCATGGATGCTTGACGGGTCCTCCCCAAGTCTATCTCTTCGGCGGCGAGTGCGGCGGGGTTGCTGTGGGAGGCCGAGCGGCGGCGGCGGAGATGGAGCCGAGGCGGATCTCCGCGAGCCCGCGCCCGTGCAGCGGGCGGCGCGTGGTCGCGAGGAAGAGGCCGCGGCAGGAGTCGGTGGTGAGCAGCGTGCGGAAGCTGCAGCGACGGGAGATCAGCTCCCGCCGCGACCGCGCCTTCACCATTAGTGCAGCGCAGGAGCGCTTCCGCAACATACAGCTGCAGGTTAACCCCCCTTGCCCGATTGCCACTGTCTCCGGCCTCGTTTAGATCCCTTTCGTGCGCCCCTGTGGCGGGGTTAGTCGTTAGCCGCTCCTGCTGGGTGCAAGAATTGCGGGTTGGGGAAGAGCGAAAGACGGATGTGCTTACGGACGTCTGTTTGGCTTGGGCTGGCCGATTTGCGGTTGTCGGCACCTAGATTTAGTAGGAGCGGAGGTCTGCTTTGGTATACTTTTGAATTCTTGCTAGTCACGCTTATGTTTGTCGATTGCCTTTTCCTTCCCCTGACACCTTTCGCTTCCTCTTTAAACCTCAGGCAATGGCATGGCATGACTGTTTTACGAGGGAAACATACCTTTTGTATTTTCTTGATCGTTTTTATTGCTTGTAATATAGAATCGACAGACCTCCTGCTGTCGGTTCGAAAAAAAAAGAGATCTTGTTAGTAACTGATAGTGGTGTTCAGTGCTGATTGGTATACTGGTTGACGAGGTAGATGTTGTCTGATACGTTTGGTGTGGCTTATATAGCAATGCCTGTTTGAGGAGCGGCTAAATTTAATGTTCAGCTTTGTAACTGTGTCTCAGCAACCTTTGTACCTTCACAGTGGCCTGTTTAGGCATTTGCACGCTTATAGTTTGTTCAGTCTGAGGCATTATTTGGAGGCCCATTGATATATTTTTTTTTGTGTATCGGGGGCCTATTGATATTAGTTTGGCCAGGAAAAAGAACAGAGGACTCCTTGCTGATGTTTGACATTATTGAAGCCTGATCTTTTGTTATTGCTGCAACTTGCCAGTTATAATTCTTTGGTCTGTGTTTGGGATGCGAGTGAGTTTGTCAGGGAGTACACAAATAGACTTTTTTTTGTGGGTTCTGTGAAAAAGTTTTTAAAAAAGGCCTGTTATTTCGTAGTCTGCACTCAAATAAGAGCACAATACCCTTCCTGGTTTCAATAAGTAGGCTTGTTATAGTTGGCACTCCAATGGTCAAACACAAGCATTTTGTGGCTGCAAAAAATCTCACGACAGCCTGTGCAATATCTTACCTTTGATTTGTGCAGCAATGAATTTAAGTCATGTTCTTGATAAAGCATCTTTGCCATCACTTGTAGGAAGAGTTTGACACTCATGACCCAAAGGAGAACAGTTCACTACCTCCCTTTCTTGAGGAAAAGGTCAAAAATCATTGAGATAGTTGCAGCGCGTGACATAGTCTTTGCTCTATCACAGGCAGGAATATGTGCTGCTTTTAGTAGAGGTATGGTATAGTTGTCTTCTTGCAGTTCATTTCTGCTTCATCTGGCTGTCCTGATTTTCTCTTTTATATTTCCAGAGACAAATCAGAAAATATGCTTTCTGAATGGAAGCCCAGATGAAGTTATCCGCAGTTTATTTTACAACAAGAATAATGATTCACTCATTACTGTGGTCAGTTTATGGTTCTGAAAATTATAGTGCTCTGCGATGCAGAACAACTCGGATAGAGTATGCCTTTTGCTCCATTAGCTTTGTCAATGCATTTGCTCTTTTTTTGTTCATGTCATATTTCTTAAGAACAATTTCAATATTCAAGGTACATTCGTCGTGGACAACCAGATGCTGGTTTCCCTCTTTTCGAGTCCGAGTCCTTGAAATGGCCTGGATTTGTGGAGTTTGATGATGTCAATGGAAAGGTTTTGACTTACTCTGCGCAAGACAGGTACGTGGATCATTGACTACTGTATTTTCTGAAATAAATTGAATACTTTGTAAATCTGCTCTGACGCCATCTCATCCACACATAGCACTTACAAGGTGTTTGATCTGAAAAACTACACATTGCTGTATTCGGTATCTGATAAGAATGTTCAAGAAATAAAGATCAGGTAATTTGGTGTTTCCTTCTTCCAAGTGTCCCTTTTTCCGGCATGTTACCCTGTCAGCTACTCTTGTTCCTATTTTGATGTGGAGTAATTGGATTAGCCATAATTTTAACGTCTCTTTTCATGTCATAACAGCAACATGTTTAACACTTAAACATCTTTAAAAGACAGATTAATTCAATTCTAGGATTTGATATATATCTAATGCTTGTACCATGGCAATTGGCAAGAGTAGTTGTTACAGCTCAGCTTTTCGTTCAGCTTTGAATATTCTATTTGATTCTTCATTTTGTTGTATATGATTGCAATTTGCATTTGTCCAACCTCTAATAATCTTTTTTTGACAGCCCTGGGATAATGCTATTGATTTATACGAGAACAAGCAGCTCTGTTCCTCTGAAGATTCTTTCCATTGAGGATGGTACTGTCTTGAAGTCCTTCAGCCACCTTCTCCATCGTAACAAGAAGGTAGATTTCATTGAGCAATTCAATGAGAAGCTTCTTGTCAAGCAGGAAGGAGAGAATCTTCAAATTCTTGATGTAAGCGTTGCTCCTAACGCAATCAAACGAAAGTATATGTTTGTAAATAGGCTTTTAACTTTAAACTCACTTGTGTACCTTTAGGTAAGGAACTTTCAATTGACAGAAGTGAGCAGGACTGAGTTTATGACTCCATCTGCCTTTATTTTTCTGTACGAGCTGCAACTGTTCCTGACTTTCCGGAATCGATCAGTAGCAGTTTGGAACTTTCGAGGTGAGCTGGTCACATCATTTGAAGATCACCTGCTGTGGCACCCTGACTGCAATACGAACAACATATATATACAAGTGATCAAGATCTTATTATTTCGTACTGCAAGGCTGATTCCACCGATTCATCTTCAGAAGAAAACGGTAAGCATATTTTATTTCTTTTTTTTTTAAAAAAAATCTCTCTTGATATATTGTTCAATTGCTCATGCATTCTTACGACACCACCTGTTGCATTCTACTAGTTATGCGCTACTTCAGATTGAACTATTTGAACTAAACCTGCTGTCCCACGATCTCATATTCTCGTGCATTTTGATGATGGCTCTGTATTTCATTGTAACCTTGCATTTCGTTCATTCTGATAAATTGATCATTTAGGTGGAATCCACTACACTTTTCACGTCAGTATGATTTAGATAAAATGACACATGCATGGTATTTAACATAGGATTTTTTATCTCAAAACACTGCAATCTCTCCATCCTTAAGATAAGGAATGATGGGCATGCTGTTGCGTTTGTGATGCATAAAGATTCCTCATAGGCTGATTGGAACACTAATAGTTCATTCTGACAATGCAGCTGGCTCTATAAACATAAGCAGCATACTGACGGGAAAATGCTTGGCGAAAATAAATGGTGGTAGCGGAAATTCATGCAAGCCAAAGAAAAGCATGGAAGTTCCAGAATACAGTTTCTGAGGCCCTTGAGGACATCACAGCTCTGTATTATGATGAGGAGCGTGATGAGATCTACACTGGCAACAGGCATGGTCTTGTTCATTGTGTGGTCGAACTGAGCTTGAACTGCGGCTTCACCTACAGCATGGTGATCTTCACCTGTATGTATCAACAGCTGGTACCTCATGTGGCGGGGGGCTAAGAAGAGGACCCCCAGCCCCCAGGTCCAAGGTTACCTACCGAGATGCTTCATTTCTTGAGGCGATTCTTATTTATCCCTGCCTGCCAATAGTTCGCCATCCAATCAGAACCCCTAGATTTGTTGTAGGATTGACATTGTGTCTCACCGTACCCTGTAGCTTTCGGAATGATGATTATGTCTCTCATCTCAGTCTCTGAGCGAGCTCTCAAGTGTATCGGATGTATGTTGCTAGTAATGAAAATATTCATTGAGTTCTTATTCTGTCGAAATAATTTCACTGTTTATCTAACATATGTTCGGAACTGGAGAACCCAACCCAATTCTCGGGGTTTCCAGGTTCTGAAGCCTGGTGAGGATATGCTGTTCACTGCAGAGAATGCTACCCCTTTAAGAAGCCTTGTAGTTTGCTTTACCGAGTGCATAGCAAGCACAGCTCAGACTTGGTTAAGGAGAGTTTGAGTTGTCTAACAGAGGATCAACGGCTGGACTCTGAAGGCTGAGGTCCGTTTGCAAATTGGAACGCCACAATCACACAGGTGACTGGGTGTCTCTGCTAGCGGAAACTGGTGCTCTCCAAACGAGCTCTGAAAACTCTGAATCCGGTGGTCGCCCACTCCGGACGGTAGTGTTCTGGGTGCGTTTTAAACCGGTCTAATTTTAAGTATTTAAATTTAAAATTGAAAAAGAAAAAATGTCGAAAAAAAAATCCCTAAAAACCTCAAGGTACGTGTAATCTTTTGGTGTAAAATTTTTTCAAATATTTTCGTCATTTGATATTTTTGCAGGCATCTTAGAAGGTTGAACCAAAAAAGGAAAAGAAAAAAATCGGCGATCTTGAACTTCTAATGCACAAAAAATCTAAATTTACACTATATTTGAATTTTTTGACACCATTAGATTCAGCGGCACCTTGAAATAATTTTTAGAAATTTTTTCTTTATTTTTTTAAATTTTTTTAATTAAA
>JACEFO010000028.1:0-26159 GCA_015342445.1 Digitaria exilis
TTCTTGTAAGCGCCATGGGATGCTTCGAAACGCTAGACTTGAGCAAATCATGAAACACTTGATTGTGGTGTGACTAAAACTGGGAGTGGATTAAATCAAGAGATGGGGTTGCCTAGGCCTGGTGAGACTCGGTGGGCTCTCATTACAAAACTATATGCAACATCATTGCTATGTATCCTTCAATTCGTGATGTACTTTTCACTCTTGGAGATGATACTACACATAAGGCTGATTGGACAAAAATACATTTTATGGTTGGAGCATTTGAGTCATTGAGTTTGTTTTCATTGCACACTTAATGTTTGTTGTTCTTGGAGACACAAATGAATTATCCGAGGTTTACAAAGAAGGGAGCAAGATATTCTTAATGCAATCTCACTTGTTTAATGTGGCAAAGAAGTAGAATGCAACAATTGAGGTCTGATGGGTTGGAACGAATTTTCTGAAAGGGTCACTTTATTTTGCAACAAACATTTGGTATTGAAATTCCTGCTTGGAGGATAATTATGTGCCTTATGGAAAATCAGCACGGTATGCCCGAAACCAAACAAATGATGACCACTTTAGAAGAAGAAGTATATATTTGGTGTTATTGATTCAATTAGTCAAGAGCTTAATTTATCGTTTTGATGAAGATAATATGGATTGCTTTTCTTGTATGGCGGCATTCAATCCTTCGAACTCATTTGCCTCTTTTGATGCACAAAAACTGCGTAGACTTGCTGAATTCTACCCTGATGACATCAAAGGGCCAACAATTTTGCTAAAGCTTGAATTACAACTTGATAATTATATTGATGATATAAAGAAAGATGATGCTTCAAAGCCTAGAGAATCTTGTTGACCTCTCGGTTAAGCTTGTTGAAACAAAAAGGCATAAAGTATATGATATTGTTTACTTGCTTTCTTTAATTGGTATTGGTTCTACCGGTGGCGACAACAAGTGTTGAAAAGGGTATTTCTGTATTGTCTTCGGTCAAAACGAAGAAGAAAGAAATAAGTTGGGTGATACTATTTGGATGATTGTCTGTCACATTCATTGAGCGAGATATTTTCTTTGAGGTCGATGAAGATGACATAATTCAAATTTTCATGGCATTTAGAAAGCGCAGGCCAGACAAGAAGAACAATGACAATCATCCTTGAATGGTTATAGGTGTGTAAGATCTCTATTCTTTGCACATGTTAACTTACTGTATTTTTCTATTTTATTATAATGTATGCACGTGTTTCACGCAACATTGAATTTAGTATTTAATACTTTTCACTTAGATATTTTTTGCATACCGTTTATGTATTGATTGAACCAAACTATATATAAAACTTTGTCGTGGCATACCCTTCGGTAAAATGCTAGCTACGCCACTGACCGGGACATGGACCCCAGGGTCGATATTTAATTGGACTAATCGTTACGTGAAGTCATTAGAGGTGTCCTGCATATCGTGCACATCTACTCATCTGAAACTGGATGTGGAGTCACAAAACTTGCGAATTGGAATGAGCATGAGACGCAAGGGCTGGAAGGATGGCGACAGAAGGGTTTGATTCCTTGCCAGGGTCCTCGTCGTGCCTTTGTTAATGGCATGCTGCATTTCATAATTGTTCGGGCAAGATGAAATAAGCTGCTGTGGGTGTGCAAGGAACAACAGAGAAACTCATCCCAGTTCCTAAGAGCAGCCGAGGGGAACTGCTGGCGTGTGCCTGGTTGTATTGCTCAATCCAAGGGCGCCTGCATTACATCAATCAGGAATCTGATGCTCGCCTATCCATCTGGGTTCTTCAGGACTATGATGCAGACAAGTGGGTCTTGAAGGACAGAGTGAAGCTGTTTGGGGGAAAACAGGTATATGGGCTGGGAAAAATGGCTTCCATGTTATTGGCAATGCATCCAGATGGAAATGTTGTTTTCATTGTTCAGAGCTGGGATCTGAAACTGATAGCATATCACATGGATCACAAACCAGTGAGGGTTATCAGCACTTTAAAAGAGGGATCTTGCATTGACCATATTGTGCCTTATGTTCCCAATTTTTTAGAGTTGTCAGTGCTCATAAATAAGTATTGAACATGTTGCATCCATCTACGGGGTAGTTAGCACTTAGCAGCTTCGTTAGATCAACCAGATTAAGTACTGTATTTGATTGTGCCTGGATGTATCCTTATGCTTTCGTACTAATTTTTTTTTTCAAGAACAGGCCTTAGCATGTGTTTCATTAAAGATGGTTCGTACTATTCATATTGCAAGCCAGTTGGGACACTCATCTATGGTTGCTTTGTAAGCCAATTATGTTTAATGGATATGGTTGCTGAAGTTACAATTTATTTTTTAGGGGTTCAAATCATATGCTTCTAGCAAGTGCCCTTTTTAAGGAAACATTCTCCTTTACGATTTGTAACTAATGGGTGATTGTGATTATTTATTTCTTTCCTGTTTGAGTATTTCTTACTAACAGTGATTAGTAGATGTGTTTTCGTATATATTCCCTTCATCCTATTGACTTTCAACCGCAAGTTTTTGAGCTTTGATGTAAAGTTGTCTACTGATTACATAACATGTGTGGTGGTTGTCGACAATGTTCTATATTTTGCTGCTGAACAATAGTCAGCAGTTTGTAAAGAGCAGAACTTATCTCAGATGCTGGTTGTTAGTACTATTGTATAAGATTACTTATTCCAAAACCAATTACTCTTGTTTGCATAACTCAATAGTTGACTTCACATATTTGTGTACAGCTGTAAAAGTCAGCAAAATCTGAGTATAATATCCACATACCTTTGAATAGATTATAGATGTTCTTCAGATTTATAAAATAAGAGGCTGAGGCTAATGAAAAGTGTTGGACTGGCATGCTTTGAGCGTGAAAATAGAGTTGGATTTCAATAGGTGTGTACACCTGTTTTCATATTATCTCTAGAGCTGTCTGTGCATACAATCTTTAGGTAGGCAATATAATTTGCTAAAATTCACAAAATTTGGTGCCTTAGTAGTCAAATTCAGGGGCAGTTTTAGAGTTTCCTTGGGTGGAGGCACCACTGCATCAAGGTGGGAGAAATTCACCGAAAGAACTTATATTAGATGAAACATTGAAGACTTTGACGAGACAGATTTGTAATTTACTTATGATTTACAACCTCCAAATCATGCCACCTCTTTCTGATAGGGTTGTATTATATCATAGTAGGCTACTAGCTTGTATAGTGATGAGGAGGCAAAAAAAAAAATGCTAGTTCAGGATATCGAGCTGAATATTGAAGATTAAATGTCGAGAGCATCACAAGTTAAAAACTAATTTGATGGCTTGATGCTATTCTTGTGGGTAAGCTGAAGAAAAATATTTCTTTATTATTCAAACAGGTATACTAAAGAACCTAGCTTTGGATTACCGTAAAAAGCTCTATGAATATATGCTGTGTTCGGAACATTAAGAGTTATATTTGAAGAAAATTAAATCTCCTATGTTTGGTGAGGATTGTTTTGCCTGTGGTATTGTGCTAGCATATTTGACCTGTGGCTGAGGCTGTATGCCAGATTGCCATCAGTTTGTTCCAACCAACTTAAGCCATGCACTTTACTAGTTTCTGCATTGCATGCTGCTTTGGGTATGTCAACGGATTTAAATAAGCAGGCTAGCCTGCATTCAAATTGAGCTCATTCCCAGACATGCAGTGTACATATTTCATTTTTTATTTTAGAGACTACCTACACAATCTTCAGGTTAAGCGCATATTTGCTTGAAATGGTCAGAAAAGTTATTCGAGATGATTTGCCACCTTAGTATTCAGGCAAATGGGGCAGCCATGTTGCAGGGTTCGGCCAGTATTTTTCAGCATGATTCTGTTCATTTCCATTGTCAGTTGTCGCAAGTTCTTTCCATACATAATTGCATCTACATATTAGGGCTTTCAGTCGACGTCCAGCACCACTAGATCAAAATCGAACTATCTAAAAAGTACTTTTTTCTAGTCTACTCATTAACCAAAAATATTACTTTCACCTACATAGCGCATAACCCTATAAAATAAAGAATAATACAATACAAATTCTAGTACAGATGATGTTGAATGAAAGTTTCTCAAGCTGTCAGTCGATTGAAGATGAAGAAAGACGACATCTATTAGCATTTGTTTGGTGGATATTTGTGTCAATATGCTGTTGTATTAGTCACAAGCGTCATTTCATACGGCTACAATGTTTCGAGGTCTTGTCCTTTTCAGTGGGAATGGGCATTGTGACCCGTGATCATAATGGGAGTTTGATATCTACTTTTTGCCAAAAAGATGTCCATTCTACCCGATCCTCAGTTAGCTGAAGCATTTGCAGTTCGATATGCAGTTTCTATGCCAAAATCCTAAATTTTCAGCATGTCATTGTGGATTAGGACTGCTTAAACTTTGTTAGCAAGGTCCCATTATCCAGGATGTTAAGAATTTGATCAGAGGGACTTCTTTTGTTTTCATCCACGTTCCTAGAAGATGTAATAGAGAGCTCATGCAATAGCTAGATTAGCTCATCAGTTGTGGTGTACCGATGCTCTGGAATATATTCGGACTATCTTTTGTAACGATGTGTTAAATTAATATATTGCTGCCTTGTTCCAAAAGAACACGGATCATTTTGACAATTGTACTGCTTTGGCATCTTTAGGGAAAAATTGTACTTCAGAATTTTAGGCTCTCAGGTCTCAGCCATGCAGGGCGGAGCCAGGATTTTGCGATAGTAGGGGGCTAGGGCTGGGCGAAGCCAGAACACGAAACTGTCGGGGTCAGTCCACTAAATAAGAGTTAAATACATGTATAAACAGTGTTAAACATTTATTTTTCATTTGATTTGACAAATTTTATTGGGGTTTAACGACCCAGCGGCAAAGGGTAACTTAGCCCCTGCCAAGTCGCCAATGGTACAAATGACATAAACATGATATGATATATACACATACATAAATACTAATCCAAATAGAGGGAAAGAGGAAGCAACGTTTATGCGACATAATGGGCTTCACAGCTGCAAATTAAATGGGGGCCCCTGAACGGACGCCTCTTGATTTTTTTTTTTTTAGTAAACGCCTCTTCAAAACGTCCGTTCGGCTGGCTGTTCGTGTGAACCCTGTTCGCCGCAATCGTTTGCCACTCAACCACGGCCAGTGTCGCCTACATATACGCATACGCGATCCCCATTCCCGCGTCTTCGTTCGTTCCATCATCTTGGCACCGTCGTGGCAGTCCCAACATCGACGAGGGCACTGCACTGATCCGCGCTAGACTGGTGACTTTTCTTTCTCATTCCTCCACTACAGGTTCCTTTCTTTTCTTTTCTGCGAGACTGGATTTTGCCAACTTCTTCTTCTTCTTTTAATTTTCTATTTGAACGAACACTTCGCAAAGTTCTTCGTGAGTTCTTTCCCTGACACTTTCATCCATCCTAATTGCTTACATTGGGCTCATCATCAGTTTATGCCAGTTTTACTAATTCGGTTAATTCCCTTTGAATCTTTTTTCTAATTTCCCCTAACGAATTCCCTTTGAACCTTACAGCAATTCCTGATATATATGTGACATGAATGTGACTCACTGACGTGATGAGGCGAGCCCTTTGTGGGAAAGAAAAAAAAACTGTTCGACTCCCTGACACAGCTGGTCCCGTCCGCTGGGCCTGCGATCTGCGAGCCTTGCGGCGTAAGACATTTTCACCGCCTTACACTAGCGCCGACCTAACCGCGATTAACTGGTGAGCTTCCTTGCTAGGAACGGCACCTGGCCTATTATAAGACGGCAGGAGATCCCACACAGCCTGATCAACTCGTCGGCATCAATCCTGCTAGCGAGACAAACAGGCTAGCGATAGGAAACCACAGGTATTCGCGAGTGTCAGGGGAGTGGGTCTCTTTCATCTTTGGTGTCAAATAAAAGTCCAAACCGACTTTGTTTTTCTTGGGAAAAATTATTCTTTGTTATATCCCCTGCATGTGATGTGACAGCTTCCTCTGGATTTTAGCTATTGCCTTGCCGGGGAAGAAACACAGCTGTGACCGCGACTACTTAACAGGAAGCCATTCACGACGCAGGGCCTGAGTTAGCAAACATTCAGTTGCGCCGCCATTGCCTTGCTTGTTCTTCAATTCTTGCTGCACGGAATTGCTTTAGGTTGTTACTTGCATGGATTTTCGTTGTTTTTTTGTCTAAATAGTAATTGATAATAGGGAAAAAAACTCTTCACGATGATTATATGTTTGGGTTAAATCTTTAATTAAGAGTATATAAAATATGTATCCGATGCATGGGTTTTGATGCTTCCCTTGTTTGATCCTAGCAGGGACTGCGATTGTTAGCCCCTGAATTTGACCTGATCACCATTTGCCAGTGCCAAGTTCATTTACCAGTTGAATCATGATGACAAGAAACGCGTGGTCCGTGCTGCTGATTTTGATCTGCTTCTGGGCTTGCCCTCTGAGGATCAGTGGAATCTCATGGAACATCTTCTCCTCGTCGACCTCGAGCTCATCAGGGACGGCTAACCAACGCGCCCCTGTGATGGAGCTAGAGGGTACGGTGGCCGACTTTGCCATGGAAGGCGCCAACGACCCGCGAGGGCTGAAGCTGCTGGAGAACGCACGGAGCAAGATCGCTGGGCAGAAGAACTGCTGGCAAGAGGCATACCGAAAGCTTTTTGCCAGCTGCGGTGAGATCATGGCGGATCAGGAGATGCAGTCACGCCTGGCGTGGCACCTCAGCAGCTGCTTCCAGGAGGACTCGGGGCGGCCACCCTTCTCGTCCTGCGTCGAGGGTTCCAAGATGGTGAATTGCCGCAAGCGGCTTAGCGATTCCGAGGACAAGGTTTTCCTTGAATTCTTTCTCCAGACCAACACTATATGCCACCAGTTGCAGTAAGTGTTCTTTCTCCTTATTTCCAATCGTAGAAGATATTTTTCAGTCCTAATTTCGATGGTTTGGTTGATTTGTTCAGGGCTGAAGCGTTCAAGTACACCACAGAGAGGCTCGTCAATGACCTTATTAGGACGTCCAAGTCCGCCGAGCAGAAGCTTGAGGTGATCGAGGAGAGGTCCGATCAGATTATCAAGGAGTCTGACAAGGTTCAGGACACGCTGATCTCGATTGAGATGCAAGCCGACCACCTAGCAAAGATGTCGAAGAATATGAGTGAGCGGATTAGTGACGTGCTGGCTGACTCGAAGGCCATCTTTGAGCAGTCCAAGGAGATCGCTACCGCTCAGGCAGCCCTGAAGGAAGGGCAAACGGAAATGAAGGAAAAGATTGACGCTGGCATGGCACGACTTAAGGAGTCTTATGAGAGCCTTGGCAATGAGATGGATAAACTGACACAGGAGACTGGATACATTCAGCGGGAAGTAAAGAGTGTTGGTGATTCAATATCTTCGAAGATGAAAGATTTGCAGAGCACGGCTGATCATATTGGGTGCGTGGCTGACAAATCATTGGAGAATCAGATGCAGCTATTGGCTGGTCAGAGCCGTGCCATGGAAGGATTGAATAACCTCCACACCTTTCAAGCACAAGCTCTTGAAGAAAGCAGGTATGGTATTTGTGTGTACGCCTTAATGCTCAATTTACAACTGAAACAAAAAAACAATGTTGTTTAAATGAACATTTGCAGGGAAATAGTTCAGAAGCTTGCGCAGTTTGGTCAACGGCAGCAAGAAGAGCTATTGGCCCGGCAAGAACAAATCCGGCAAGCCCACGATCATCTCATGCAAAACTCGCACTCCATACTAGAAGCACAGGTCCCTATCAATCTCACTCCAAAAAGTCAGGATAATTTTGTCACGTTTATCTTAAAACCCCTCTTATGTTTACTGAACTTTTCACCTGCAGGAAGAATTCAGAGCAAAGCAAGCCAACATTTTTGCTGCTCTGGACAAGCTGTACATCCTGCACAACGCCATCCTAGCAGAGTCACGCTTCATCAAGGCATTCTTCTTCTACTCTTGCATCGTGTTCCTCATCTACATGCTCACCAGCGCGAAGCAAACATTCAGCATCAGGGGCCAACTCTACTTTGGTATGATTTTCAGCCCTGTAATTTACAACTTCTATGTTACTTTCTACGCCATCTGAATGGTCATTTTGCTGACATGCTTGCACCTGCAGGTCTGTGCATCACACTTGTGCTGGAGATCGGGCTGATCAAGGTCGGTGCCGATGACTTCGACAAGCAATTCTGGGTCATATCCAAGGTGTTTTTGGTCAGAATGGTGTTCATGGGTGTCGCCACTGTTCAGATCCTTCACTCTTTATTCACCTACAGGTATGGACATCTACTAGTCTGCTAAACTACACTGTCTGCATACCGAGAACGGAATTACATGTCCGCATGTTCAGGAACAGAACTGAATTTCGGTGCCCCGCTGACACAAACCGAACCGTTGCTGCATTTTTTATTTTAACTTGCTGATTATCTTTCAGAGACTACGAAATGCTGAACCACCGGCTGCTTCACACGCTGGTGGACAAGGTCCACGCACTGGAGGAGAACGCTGGCGAGAGGGCGCTGCCGTGCGACATGGAGTACAGCGAGGGGAGCTTGAGGGATTACTCGTGGGTCTTCGACGAGCTGGAGGACGAGGTGGACAGCAAGATGGACCCGAGCTACACGCCGCCGCTGGAAGGGGTCGGCGAGAACTCCATCACCACGTCCATTGGCAGGAGGACGAGGTTGAAACAGGGCGATCGGCCCATCAAGGTGCAAGCAGCCCAAAGGAGTCCAGGCTGATACTGGTGGCAAGCAGCCCAAAGGAGTAGAAGGAAACAGTACCACGAGAAAGGTGGAACATAATTAACCACGAGAAAGCATACTTCGTTGACATTTCAGACAACACAATCGAGCTACGAAAAATATTTAACTTTGTACATCTAGAATAGTTAACCGGAGGACGTACCACATTTTGGATGCATGAATAATCGAATAGCACCATTGCACTTGCACCAATGAGCGTTGGCGCTGATGAAAAAAGGCTGGAAATTGGATGGATCGACGGTAAAGACGATAACAACATGAAGAAGAAACAAATAGAATAGCATGCACTCTGCTTAGGAATTACATTAACAAGCTAAAACGTTTTAACTAACAAAGAAGCTAAATTGGATGGTTCAATCAAGGAACCATAAACCTAGCACTCATCATTATCTATAGGGTTTTGCTAAGGTACTCCCAAATGACTTTAGAAGGAAAGTTTAAGGACATATTACCTCCTATGAGGTAATATGTTTAATGTTTATGATTTATATTTTTGAATCCGAAAAATAGGAAAAATATTTTGTTACTGTTGATTGAGTTACATTTTAACTTTCCTTTTTCCTTTTTAGGATGACTGGATCACGTTAGTTCCAAGCCTTATTCTCCCCTTGTACTGATGAGAAGTGATTCACAAACTGAACTTTAAAATGAAAAAACTAGAGCACAGCTCAAATACGACAAGTGTTAGATATGTGCCGAATATGTGTACAGTTTGGTTACAGTTGGACTTGAGTTGTAATTTGGTAGGTTAGGGATAGAGTCTCGGTCGTACTTTGTATCCCTAGGGCCCATAAATATGAGGGCACTACCGTTGTAACCGTGAGACGACTTGGCGGCGTGTTCATCACAGGAAACGTGCAGGAGGTACGCAGTCTATTTCGTACAGTGCACGTGTGTGACTGATTTTCGGCGATTTGTGGCAACAGGCAGATGACGTCGATGGCTTGCAAGTTTGAGGTGGCGAGGTTCGATGGCACCATAAATTTTGGGTTGTGGCAGACGAGAGTGAAGGACCTGTTGGCTCAACAGGGCATCTCAAGAGTACTCAACGACAAGAAGCCGGCGAAGGTGGAGGATGATAAGTGGGAGGAGATACAAGCGCAAACATGTGGAACGATAAGGTTGTGTCTCTCCGATCAGATCATGTACCATGTCATGGATGAAAGCTCACCTAAAAAGATTTGGGACACGTTGGCCGAGAAGTTTTTGTCCAAGACTTTGACCCAGAAGCTGTACCTAAAGCAGAAGTTGTATAGGCTGAAGATGCAGGAGGGGTCAGATCTTGCTGAGCATGTGAATATCTTCAATCAATTAATTGCTGATCTTGGAAAGGTCGACGCGAAGATTGATGAGGAAGACAGGGCGATTATTCTTCTGTGTTCGTTGCCAGGATCTTATGATCACTTGGTTACTACGCTGACATATGGCAAGGAGAATATAAAAGTGGATGACGTTGTTACTGCTTTGTTTTCTCATGAGCAAAGGAGGAAGAGTAATTCACTTGAAGAGTCTCGAGGGAGTGCTTTAGTAGTCAGGGATGATCGCAGTGGTGAAGATAAGGGCAACAAGAAGAAGAAGGGACCGCAATGTTATAGGTGCAAGGAGTGGGGACATAAGAAGGCTGAGTGTCCGGAACTGAAGAAGGGTAGTGGAACTGCAAGTGTGATTGTTACCATGCAGGACGACTCGGATAGTGATGGTGATGTTCTTACAGTGTCAAGTGAAAAGTCTTGTGAAGCGTGGTTGTTGGATTCAGCTAGTTCTTTCCATGCAACAGCAAAGAAAGAGTGGTTCTTGTCATACGTTGAGGAGGTTGGTGGTCTTTTTCACTTGGGAGATGATTCAGGTTACTGTATCATAGGAGTGGGCGACATCAAATTCAAGATGAATGATGTACAGGAGATGCTACTCAAAGGTGTGAAGCATGTGCCGGGGCTACGGAGGAATCTGATTTCGCTTGGAATCTTGCAGGAACAAGGATGGCTATATCACTGCGGTGCCTGATAAGAAGACCTTGAGAGTCATGCATGGAGGCAAGACGGTCATGGTTAATGAGAAATCTAGTGCACACCAATACAAGCTGATGGGAAGTGTTAAGTCATGGATGGTAATGCAACTGTGGTGGTGTTCTATCCGAAGGTCGGTGAGGCGGTAGCGGCCTCATCGGGCTGTTCTAAGTGAGCAGCAAAGAAGACGACTCAAGTCTGGTACACGGAGGTTCGCGCATGGACAGCTCAAGGTGACGAGCATATTCGTCAAGGTGGAGTTTGTTAGATATGTGCCGAATATGTGTACAGTTTGGTTACAGTTGGACTTGAGTTGTAATTTGGCAGGTTAGGGATAGAGTCTCGGTCGTACTTTGTATCCCTAGGGCCCATAAATATGAGGGCACTACCGTTGTAACCGTGAGACGACTTGGCGGCTGGTATGGGCGGCGGCGTGACCGCGGTGGTGCCCGGATGCCGGTGTAGCTGCTGTTTATGGGGAGGAGCGCCCGTAGTCATACCCCGAGGATGTAGGCACATGGCCGAACCTTGTTAAAAAACATCGTGCCTCGGTGTCACTCTCGTTTCGTGTGATCTTACGATTTGGTTATGTGATCCTGGGTTATGCTTCCACGCTTTAGTTCTAACAGCAAGATTGCCACGAAGCACGGAAAATGATATTTCAGCTGTCACAACCTCGCAGGCACGTGCTATCTCACGGCAATTCGTTCGAGCTCAATCCTCACGTATGCAGTCGAGAGCAGATAAAGGGAGGAAACACTGGCGTGACAAGGAAAGAGAGCATATTAGGAGGAGCAATTATGGAAGGGCTGTAGAGATCCTGGGATTTTTCTTTTCTTCTCTAAATATTTTAATTTCTAAAATATTTCACTTATTCTAAAAATCGATGGCTGAGATGTATTTGAGATCTTACCTCTTAGAAGGTGGGTGAAGTACCTTAGCATAGCCCTTATCTATATCTATTTTCTTTTTTTAAAAAAAGAAAGAGCCTGCACTACCACCCTATCCCCCTATCCCTACCCCACCCATACCACCCATACTTGTACCCATCGACATTCCCCCGGCCCCGAGTCCCACTCCGACAGCATAGCCTAACATTTTGTCGCCGCCGCCGTACGAGGAAGCCGAGTAACCAGCTGGCCCCACCACCGGGCTTGCCACCACAGCTCCTTTTTTACCGCCGGCACCTTTCGTCGTCGCCGTCGGCGTCACCTTCAGTACCGACGTCGTCGTCTCCGTTGCTTCCGGCGGCTTCGTCGGCGTCTTGGCCTTCTTGTCTGCCTTACAGCCGGAGGAGCAGAGGTTTCCCATGTCGGCGACTAGCAATCTGCGATTGGTTGCAACTTACAAGACTTGATTCGTGTATGGTAGGACGTTTCAGATCGGTTCCTAGGCCCATACACACACACACATAGGATTAGGTGTTCAGTTCGGACGAGGACCCAACGGGAGAGCGTGAGCATTTCAAGTCGGACATAGAAGTCCAAAACAGAGTTTGATTCCGGCGACGAAAGTAGATGCTTTGCAGGTGCTAAACACCTTTTTGGCTAATAACACTAGAGGAATCGACTGTAATCTGTAGATTCACCTTTCTTTTGTGACGCAGACAATTTTAATTCGTTTAAGAGTGTTTGGTGCCACAATGCTTACTCTCTGTTCAGTGGCCATATGCGACCGGCTGGAACTTGTGAACTGCGAGATCAGGAGTTGCAGGCTAGTACGTTCCATTAGCAGGCCAGAGGGCGGATCAGCAGACACTGAAAACTGGAACTGATCGACCATTCAAACTTTTTACAAAGAAGCTCTGGCATGTGGTGTGGCCGTTCGAGAGCATTTGTACAGATGGCATTATTGAAGAGATCGTACTGACAAACAGAATAACTCTAGCTGAGAAGCAAAATGCCCCGAACAATTTCACAGATCTGCAGAGAGATTTCACGAACCTCAAGTAGGGTATGAGAAAGCCACATCGCCTTGTACCAAACATCCAGGCCAGCTGCAGGGTTCTTGCCTCCCAGTTAGTACGCTTTTAACCAGAGATTGCATGGCGATGATCAAAGCTCGGACCACATAAATTAGCAGGATAGCTTGAGCTATTACTTTAGATATGTCCTGCCAGCGGTGTTTGCTCATCCACAACTGCATTGCAACCCGCAAACATATCGGAAATGCTAAATTTGACACCAGCCAAATGAGAATAGGCTCGTTCCAGCTGTTTGCAGGGTCCAATGTTAGCCCTACGACTATTGCAAATGCGGTTACCATGGACAGAACTGCTCCAAAAACCAGTGCAGCAGACAAGATGAGGTAGAACCGGCGATGCCTTGTTAGTCTGGCAAACACAAACAGAAATATTGTTGTTGTGGCGAGATAGAACGACATGCTGTTTGCAATCATAAATATCCAGAAACCAGTTCTCCCTCCCAATACTGGTGTGCCAGCATCCTTGCCTTCTGCAATGTAGCCCCCAGGCGGAGTACAGGCAGCGGCGAGTGAACCAACTACGATAAATATAGAAATGTATAAAATGCTCTGGGACACATTAGCGTAACTGCCTGGTTCCTTCTTTCCTTCTGAGCACCACTGATCTGTCAGATTTCTAGCATGGTGGCACGGGCTGCCTGAAGCTTCGCAGAGGGTTAAGCATGTGATTATGGAAGTGTTCATGAACTGCATGAAAAGGGAAACAAAACGATTAAAATAAATTAAATGTTGGAAGAATGGAATGAAAACGATGGAGGAACTAACCGACGAAAATGTATAATCACTGTGTATCTTACTGAAGGCAACATCTAGAGGTGTTAATCCTACATTGTTCATAATGTCAAGATTCACCCTAGTATCCATCATAAGAAAGGAGAAGATCATTGTGCGCCCATGTTTTACAGCCAGATGTAGTGGTGTGTTTCCTTCACCATCCCTCGCATTCATCATCCTCACAAACTTTGGGCTTCTGCAGATATGCCATGCCACCTGAACCCTGCCATGTTCAATGGCGCAATGTAGAATATTTCTGCGTTTGTTGTCAAGCAACTCGTCATAGTTCAGGCATATTTCCATGAACTTGCAGACAGCATTGTTGTTGCCTGCTATGGCGGCAATGTGCACAGGATATAGACCTTCATTATCTGGAACGAATGCAAGCGAGCTGTTTGCCAATAAAAGTTTCACCGGTCCAAGGTTTTTAGCTAACGCCGCATAGTGAAGGGCAGTTCTTCCATAACTGTCGACCTCTCTGGCAAGTGTTTGTTTCCAACATTGCAGGGATTCACATATTTCTGAAAACGAAAAGAAGACAACATTACCATTTGACAAAATTCAGATTGCTCATCAAAATGAGGACCGAATTGATGAAGTAGTTTGTGCAGTACATATCAACACTAGGCATCTTCAATCTATAGTCTAAAGTGGTCCTAACCACAACAGATAATTTTGCTAGTTGCAAGAAACAGTTTAGGATTTACATAAGCTCTAAACTGGGACCTAATACTAAGGGAAATTGACTGAGTTTGGCTGCTGGCATTGGAGGGACGAAGGGGCCAACAGGCATTATGTATAGTTTATTTCATAGGCCCGGTTTTAAGCATGCCGCAATTCTTTCCAAGAGTCAAATTTCAGTGTACAGGATCAGGTTCTTTATCAAATTAAACAAGATTTGTGCCAAATCACCTAAAAGTCCTTTTGCCTAGGTAGTATAAAATGGGGCTCTTTATCAACTATCGAAGCTCTAGAGATTGGGAGACATAAGAGAGAAGCTTCTACTAATATTTAAATACTTGATTATGGATATAGCAACCTGCATAATATAGGAGCAATGCATATTAAAAACATATACTAACACGAGCATTTCCACAGCTTTAAACAAATTAATAAAGCTACTATATATCACTTCTCCTTTAAGCATGGAAAACATAACACAGAGAAAAAGTTAACTTCAACAGGATTAATTTTATCAAGTTCTGCTCTCAGATACAGGTCACTACTCTAGCCTCTAGGTAGCCTTTCCAAAGTCATCAGATTGGTTATCTTGGATTTCAAATTAGTTTGAAAGATTTGATTAGACAATTTTAAGGTTTTACACTAGCACTTAAAATGCTAAGAGCAAAGCTATATTACCAGAGAGTCATTTTCATCATAACTGTAATTATATGATTATTATAAAACTTCATCCCTACACAAGCAACCCTACTGAAGTTAATAGAACTCTTCTATAGAAAAGGAAAGGATGAGTACCACACTAATCATTAGTAAGCTGCTATCATCATTGAGCAATAAAATTCTGCTCACAGTCATGCAATCACCACCTCTAGTGTAAAAAAAAATGCACAGGTAGGCAAAATTTAACTTACTAAGGCATTGAGGGAACTCACAATGTGTACATTGCCAAAGTGGGAAGGCCCAGTGAACGATGGTTCTGTCCCAGAAAATCCACTTAAGGATCAATGGCGACACTGAGGTGGACCAGACTGGGTTGCTCGGTTCCCAGTGGCAGTTTGCTTTTTCCTTGTCCTTTCCTTTTCTATTTTCTTTTATTTCAATGTTGTCTTTTCTCGCAAAATAAAAAATAAAGAGGAGACTCTCATAAATGGACGACACCTAAGGCCATTTAGTTCTTCGTTCGATCACCCTTTCTCTCGCCATTGGAGATTCTCTTGTAATTGGGACTATCATCTTTTTTTTTGGCAGGTCAGTACGCTTAACTTTTGTTAACAATAATTCATATTTTGTTTCACTAGATCAAGATGCAGGTGAACAACTAGCTAATTCCTGCAGGTATTTATTTTGCCACCAAATGCTGCACTAGCTTTTAAATGCACAAATCTCATAGCTAATGACTCCAGTACAGCTTGTAAATTTCAAGTTACCTTTGCTCATGTAGACCGCAGCATGCAATGCAGTTTGCCCGTCTGGGCCGGAGTAGCTCACCGTCGCAGGAGTCTCACCATGTGAAGATTTTCCAATCAAGACTTTGACCATGTCAACCCGATTGGACGCAACAGCCAAGTAAAGAGGAGACACACCATTCTCATTTACCACTGCAGCCAGCCTGTTATCCCTTGACATGAGTCCCTGCAAGATGAGGAAGTGGCCATTCCTGACCGCCTCATGCATCGCAGTCTCCCCGTCCAATTCCTCGCCATCAGATCTTCTTGCTCATCAATAGCACACTCCATGAGGTACTCGGCCACATCTACATGCCCAGCCCTTGCCGCACAAATCAGAGGTGTATCAAGCATATTGTTCCTTGCCTTGATAAGAGAGATGTCCTGCGCACAGACCATCTTAACAAGCTCCAGGTACCCACAGCTTGCTGCAATGTGGAGAGCCGAGCTGCCCTCTGCCGTGACGCCCTTTAGGCAACTCTCTTCTCCCTGCTCCTTTGTTGCTGAGGACTGCAGGCCTAGAACTTGTTCTAATAGCTCCGCATTGCCTGTGGCAACAGCTTTGAGCAATTGAGGATGAATTGTGTGTGGAGTGTGCCTCGCAGCCATGTAATCCAGCTGAATGAGTTGCAATGAAACACATCTGCATAGCTACCATAGCTATGTTTCATCCTCAAATCCTCATATATACACCTAATACACAGCTCTGGTTGCTAACGGAATTTCCTCGCAAGCTCCTTTTTGTTAGTAACGAAAGTCAAACAATCGACAATATATTTTGCTACATTTATTCAGTTGCTTACTTGTTTAGAATACATACCCACTATACATACAAGATGGACGTTGAGACTTGGGAGGCTACTAAACTACAGAGCAAAAGACAAACCCAGCAAGCCGTGGCCAACTACACGCTTAAGTTAGTCAGCTGGATCTGGGGGTTATCTAAACCAAACAAGAAAGCATCCAGAGCAAACCTAATCCAGTATCATATTCCCTTGCAATCCTACGCACTCGCCGTCTCACAGAACCCGTGCAAGATTTGGTAAAATGTCACCTCGGGGTGCACACAGAGACTCAGCTCAGCTGCATTTACAGGTTCATTGTACTGTACAACTAGTAAGACAGCCCGCGCAAATAGCGTGCGTAGCTAGTTTATCTATGCTAATATTTTAAATCCATAAATAAACATCAATATGAAGAAAATTCTAATAGCGTAAACTTATCTGTTACTGGGTATTGGTCGATTGCTATTAACTGCATCCGTCTACCGCTTGCATTGTTGTCTTAGCTCTAGAAGCATAGTTCGTTATTTATACATGATGATATACATGTTTGTGATAGACTTATTTTTTATTTTTGAAAAAATTAGTAATTATTTGTGACCGAACTCTTGTACGGTAGTAATCCATGATAACCTTTCCTAGCTATGCGCTATGCTACGGAATCCAAAGTTGGTAGGCATAAATTAGATTATAGAAGCAAAGATATGGTAGACTCTCTTATATTTTTCTTCCAAGTTAGTATAAAGCTAAATCATTGATTTTCATAATTATTTATTCCAAAAATTAATATTTATTAATCACCTAATACATGGACTTATTTATTAAATATGTGTTTTTCTTATTAGTTGTATTAGATATGCAATCTTTACTCTAGTTTATTTGTTGGCTGTACCGAGCACGGTTTGTTTATCCTATTCTATTATGAATCATATTGAACATGGACTCTTTGGGCTATTATAGTTTGATTGAACACGGTCTGTTTATCCTATTCTACAATCCTTCTCTTTTTTGGATTAATGTGAGAATTCCTTAGCCCTCTCGGAGCCATGGTGGCTCCCTTTAACTCTACTTGTGACGGAGTTTTATTTATCAGTGCTAGAATATGGAAGCTATTAAGAACATGTAATTCTAGTGTTCGCGAGACATGTATCGTCAAGAGAAAATTTGAATCGGCGAGAAAAAAAACGCATGGACATAATGATCAACCTTAAAGGCCAAAATGATATATCGGGTTCAAAGATTGATTTGTCATTCATTGAATTCCATCTTTTGCATATCTCATGCACGTAGGGACTCAATGACATGTGGTTCTGTTGAAGGTTTATTTTTCTAATGTGTTCTAGTATTCGATCAAGCCGATGTGTTGTAGTAAATCAATGCTGAAAAGACCCAAATGATATAGAGTTCTATTCAGATATTGGTTTGGCATTCATTCAATTCCAATTTTTGCACATCCCATGTACATATTTTGACTTAATGACACGTTCGACCAAATCCAATGATTATGTATTTAGAAGTTCTATTTGAGATGGACTCTTCAGATTTGTTTAGACCATTAGATCTTCATTAAATCCAACGTTTCAAATCCTTCTTTTTTTCTGATTAACGTGGGAATTTCTTGGCCCTCTCGGCGAACGTGGTGGCTCCTTTTTTTCTTCAAGTAATAATATAATAGATAGATATATTCTCCTATCGATGACTAATAAATACTCCGTACAATTTAAGTCGGAAGAAGTCTACGTTACCCCCTTTATCTCTTGTCGTGGTCTAAAATACAACCCTCGTCTCCAATCCCGTCTAAATTACCCCCTCAATCTTTCCAAACCATGCATGTTGCCCCCCTGCGCCCAGGGCACCCTGGTTTTGAGCCCCGTTGCAGCCACGTCTGAGCCCTCTGGCAGCCACGGAGGCACGCGAGGTCGCTTTTTAAAATTCCTCTCCCGTCGGCCTTTTCTCTATCTGTCGGCAGCACTCTCTATTTCTTGTCTCAAGCTCTCGGCTCATTCGTCTTGCGCCGACGCGTCTTCAGCCCGCGACGGCGATGGCCGATGGAGATGATGGGGTTTCCTCAGCCCACGGCCACAGCAGCGAGCCAAGCTCGTTGTTCCCTGAAATCAGCATCAGGCACCCCACTGACCCTTCGTCGAGCACCTGCTGTGCACGCCGCACGGGGTTGTGCTGCTGTGCTCGTCGGTGGGGGAGGCTGCGGTGTCCGCGCCTGCGGTGAGCTCGCGGGCGGAGTCCGATGCGGGACTGGACGCCAGAGGAATTCAGACTGGAGCTTGTGGGAGTAGGACGGCACAGCAACCGGAGCTCGAGACGCGCGAAGCAGGGTAGCGCGTCCCGCCGGAGCTCGCAGAGCGGCCGCGGGGCGCTCGAGCAGGGTAGCGGCACCAGAGCTCGCTGTGTGGACGCCGCCGGATGCGCGGAGCAAGGGCGTCGCCGCCGGAACGACGCCGCGGGAGAGACGATTCGACCACCGGGCACTACGCGCAGGACCTCGTGGCCGACAGAGAGAGAAGAGAGGGGTTAAAAAAACCAGGACTGGCAGCGGGGCACCGACGTGGCTGCCAGCGGGGTCAAAACCGGGGTGGCCTGGGCACGGGGGGTTATGTACGTGGTTTGGAGAGATCGAGAGGGTAATTTAGACGGGATTTGAGATGGGGGTGTATTTTAGACCGTGAAAGAGACGAGGGGGTAACGTGGACTTCCTCCATTTAAGTCAGGAATCAGGCGTAATTTCACCACAAATTAATAGTACTAGCGTTTTCACCAAATCCTGTTGTAGAATCCTAAATCCCCAACCAAAACATAAATAAATAGATAAATTCAATAAGAGGGTTGAAGGTTGATTACAAAGGCCACCTGCTTAGCCGCCGGCAGCGGCGCAACCATAGGACAGGAGTAGTCCCCTCATCGCCCGCGCGCTCGGAAGCCGTCGGCCACACCACCCGCCCCCTCTTCTCCTACACGTACACTCCGTACTAACCTCCTCCATGGCTCCATCAAGCTGCTATTCTCTGATTCTCGAGTCTAATCTGCTCGAGCAGAGAGAGGGGCGCAGGGCGAGGATCCGACGAGAAGCGAGAGAGCTGCTGCTAAGACGGGAGGGCTGTATGGGCTGACCTGGGCCGAAGATCGGCCCCGTGAGGAATTGAGTGGCTGCAGCCTGCAGGCTGGTTGACTGTGAAGGAAAAAGAGCAATTCGTCGTGTCAGGCTAGAAAATCCGGCGGCGTTGCTGCGCCATTTTCGGGCTAGTCTATTTTTTTTTACTCAGTGATCGTCAGAATTTGGTGGAGGATAATTTGCAAGTTTTGCACACTTGAACTATGTTTTTATATGTGAAGTGATAATGGAGCCCCAGTAAATATATCATTTTGAATGGTCAATGAAGACAGCTTAAATATGTTTGGTAAAATGTGCCATTAAGTGTGAAAAACATTTTTGATCGAACAAAGGACATTGCTGGAACCAAAACATGATGTCGTTGTGATGTACAGAACTGTGATTTCGGTTCGGATAAAACATATGGAAGAGCAAATGGTAACCCTATCCGGTGAGCGTGGCAATGGCAGCGGATCAAGGTGTCCAGAGATGGAGACAAGGGCATGTATAACAGTTTAGGCAGTTGTTGTTTTTTGTCACACAGAGATAATTAAAAAGGCACTTATACAACAGTTTAGACAACTGCAGTCTTTTTGATTGTCTGCAAGTTATTTAATTCACCCATTGACCCATAAATCATGGTGATCTAGTACACTATTTGATCTTTGTAGCTATTTTATTGCTTATATGAGACATTATATATTCAAATAATCTGCATGAATATCTTAGAGAAGCATATATGTAATACAAACATGCATCAGTTCAGTTCACACATGCATGAAGGATACAAGCAGCCATCAATCCACACATGCATTAGTTCAGTGGAGAATACAAGCAACCAACAGTCCACAATGCATCACTTCAGTTCACATATACATGCATGCTTGACTAACTCAGGAAGCATATGACAATGGAGTAAACAAAGCAATGTCACATGCCACTAGCATAGCTAATGAGACAGTTTATAACAGAGCAATGGAGGGAAGATAGAAGCAGTAGAGCATAGCAGAGCAGAAGGCCCCCGCGCGCAGGAGATCTAAGTTGCCTTCGATGACTCAAAGCGATGGCGTACACGGAGGATGAGCAAACGATTTTACTTAGAGAACGAGCCCCTTGCCGTCGTCTCATGTGACGACGATGCCACTCTCTTCTCATTAAGGGAACGTTTGGTTTACAACCAACGGTGCCCAGCCAATTTTTGGCTCGCCCATGCTTTATTGGCTGCCGTTTGGAGTAGCTGTGACATCTCTGATGTAAAAGTATTAAAAGTACACTTAAAACTAATGCAAAAAGGGAATTATGGGATGGAACTCAAAATCCATCAAAAACTCAAATTGAAATTCAAAAACAAAGGTGGTTTGACACCCAACTGAAATCTCAAAAATTTTGTACTAAACTTGAAAATATCCAAAAATAAAAGTTGTTTTTCATCACAAATAAGGCCTAGTCACTGTTTGGAACTTTTGAAAATTTTGCAGTTTAGTCCCTCAAAAACTCGAAAAACCAATCTGAACACCTTTTTGAATTTGGGTTGTTTGAGCTCGAAAAATTTGAAATTTCAGGTTCACTCCAAAATAAAGTTGTGTCCCACCTCTCAAACTCCAACTTTTATTTTCACACTTTTTCATGTTCAGTTCAAATTTTTGGAGAAAATTCAAAAGGGAAAAAGGAGCTCCACGGGCGCCAACAGTGGCCCTGGCGCGCCCCTGCTCCGGCCGGGAGTCGGCCGCCACGTGGCCGGCGAGCGGCGGAGGCCGCGCCGAGCTGGCCGAGCCACGGCGTCGGGTGGCGCTTGTCGCCTTGTGCTTGTCCAACCCCTCCCGAGCCGTCACATCGCCGTCGACACGCCGTGTTGCCTCGCGCCGCGGAGCGCCATCATGGCGGGCGGAGCGCCGCCATGGCCGCGCGCTCGCGCGCGCGTCGCGCAGAGCCGCCTCGCGCGATTCTCCTCCCCGCTCCGTGCCAAGATGCTCTGCAGGAAATCTTCCACTGCTCCACGCCTCAATCCTCCTCGTCCAACCCGCGCTCGCGCTCTGCTCGAGCTCAGCGCATCAATGGCGCGTCACGTCGGCCATTACTCCTCACGCACGCTCCCGAGGCTGCACGACCCCGCTCTCGCGTGCCCAAGCACCCCACCGAGCACTCACACCCCTTCCCTTCAGTCCGCACTTAGCCATTTCCTCTCCTCGCGCCTCGCTCCGTCGTCTTCCACCTCGCGCCGCACGGACCGAGTCGAGCTCGAGACGAAATTCGCCCTACACTCTCCACCATTCCCAAATTCCTCGCGCTCGCAGCTAGAACCTTCACTAGCCTCCCATTCCCCCACTCCTCACGAGCTACCATCGCTTCTCCGGCGAGAAATCGAGATTTCCCCCAAATCTCCATTTTCGGCCGCCGGAGCACCCTCACGTCGAGACCCCACTTCGAGCCGTCCCCGAGGTCAACCGAGCACGCCAACGGCTTCCCCGAGCTCCACTGGTGCTCTAGGACCCTTCAACCTCGGAGAACGCCACCGACCTCACCGGCGTAGAAGCCGCGGCGGCCGCGCCACCACTGCATCGCCGCCGGCCATCCTCCGAGCATCCCCGGCCTCCCAACCGTCACCAATCGACTCGTGGTGAGCCACTGATGCTTTTCCCCCACTTCCCCGACCCTAGCTCGCCGTCGTTTGGCCGGCGTAGCAACGCCGACGAGCCAAGGACCAAAGTTCATCGTCTTCGTTTTTCTAGGGTCCTCTGCGCAAAAGTCAAGGACTTGTTTGAAAGTTTTGAAAGTTCTAAGGTCTCCAGCGTAAAAAGATTCTTAAACCCTAGATCTAATTTTCCCGAATCTTGTAAAATCCACTAAAAATCGTACAAAAATCAGAAAAATGCACAAAAATACTCCCTGGACTCGTGAAATTGTAAACTCCAATCTCATTAAGCATGGATATACTTTTGGTGAAACCATTTTTTGAATTAAAATTCAAACTATGAAATTAGAAACTTGTGCACCATTTTCAAATCCAGAGCTCCGCTAGGGTTGAGCTTTGGATATGTTGTTTTCAGTGACTTTGGACAGCTTGTGTCCAAATGGGGCATAAAATATGGACTGTAGCTCCAGTTATGAATTAAAATGTGTTTCCTGTCTTTTTGTAGTCCAGAAATTGTTAAAAATAATCCATGCAGTGAAAAATCACCATTTTCCTCCAGAGACCTAAAAACTTGTTAGCACATCTGTTAAAAATGCCAAACTGAATTTTTGCTCTGTTTAGACTAGCAAATAAATAGATATGTGTTTTTAGATAGAAATTTATTGAGGACTGTCCAAGGTTTATTTTGAGCCACCACTTGGCCAGAGCCCTCCTTGCACACATGACTAGCTCTGGTAGGAAAATTTCTTGATTTGGATGTATTTTCGATTTTATATGAATTTATTTCATTTCTGCAGGCAGCAGATTGTACTAATTTTAATAAATTTTGTGTAGCTCAGATTTAGCTAAATTTTGGAGTGAGCCTAACTCTTATACTCCAGTAGCTTTCATAAAGTTTATAGATAAAAAGGATGAACAGAAAAGGAGAAACAAAAATGAGAAGAAATTAAGGTGGAAATTGAGTTATATAAAAGAATAGACCCTTTTGATAAATAATTAAAATAAAACATGGAAAGGATTAAATTTTCAGAACAGCACCCTATCTTCCAAAATAATAAATAGAAATTCTTTTTATATATGTACACAATCACCATCAAAGTTGTATAAAAATTCTCCACACACCCTCTTCTAATTTATGAAAAAAGAGAGTAGTACTTAAGCATGTCTAGGTGAATATGGCCTTCAAGGCCTTAATCTTGGAATCAATAGACAGCCACCTTAAGTTATGCATCTCATGTAGAAGGCGTTATTCCGGACGGCACCTACCATCTCATCCCGCCGACGAAGGAGGAATCCCGGAGGGAGGTGCCAACGAAGTGGAAGTCAACCCGGAGGCTAACCCCCAGCTAGAGCAAGAAGGCAAGCCCCGGAGCATAAACCTAACCTTTACAAATTATGCAATTTATGAATTCCCTATGCTTGTGCATTTACGTTTCAAGGAGTTGATTGAATACCTTAGCTGCACATTTCTAGTACTATGATGGCAACACTCGTATGAAAGGATCGATAGGGCATTGTTAGGTCCGTTACAAGTCGAGTGATTTTCCTGTCACTCGTTTCGAGACATAGGAGTTTGCTGTCTTTTAACTTATGTTGGAATCAATAAGGATTGATGGGCCGGGATGGTAGATGTAGATCTCCCGTCCGTGTATGTTATAATGGATTAGGTCGAAACGTGTGGTTGAATGTGTGGTCAAGTTTTGGAACGTACCACATGCATGCCGATATATGGGAATCGGTAAGCCCGGTATCCTTGAGTTGAAGCAACTAGGACCGATAGCTGCATCTCTCCTTGGAAACTTTCGTTTCCCCCTGCGTACACTTGTGGATATATTGCGTGAGACTGTGAGTGAAGCAGTTAAACCTTTATCCTAAGGAAGTGGACCTCGGTTGCCGAATTGTGGTCGATGGGAAAGGTATGGGAATGTGCGCTGCATGTACCTTTTATAGCAAGCATTATCCTGTGTGTGTTGGGTTTCCCCTGGCCAGGTAAGCAAAATTTCGTTCGAACTGTCCGCTTCTCGCGCGGTTAATGAGACTGCTTGACCGTCTTGCTGCATTGAGTAACAAGTGGAACTAATGAGATTGATGAACTTGTTGTATGAATAAATTGTATTGCATCACTTGTATGATTAGACAGGATGCTAATCTAGAATGGTTAAATCTACTAGAACATGATGCTAAAACTTAAAGCAAGCACCTACTCTTAGTTTGCTTTTTTGGCAAACAAAACCCACCAGCCAAAAGCCTCTCATGTCTAAGAATGTCGGTGATGTGTAGATTTCACCCGACGGGTAAGCCTTGCTGAGTATTAGTATACTCAGCCTGTGCTTGTGGCATTGATTTTACAGGTGCAATGTTTGATGTGGCAGTCGATGCCTTGACTTGGCCTACCCAGGTTCCTCCCCTGGATGGCACATCGAATGGGTTTCCGTCCTCTGCGAGGAACGGGAGGAGTAGCACCAGTGGCAGGCTTCAGTCATGGTGTTACTTGTATCGTCGTTAGTTATCTTCCGCGCTGCAATGAACCTTTTATTGGTCCGCTGGGCAAGATTTGATATCTGATTTAAATTTCCCCGAACTGTTGTATTAACTTTGAGATACTATTTGGTGTATGTTAAATTTGTGGGAATGTTGTAATCTCTGGATCTCACTCTTCCGTTTGTGGGCGTGCTGTTGTTTTCGATCGAGAAAGGTACGTGGTTCAATCTTCGGGTTTAATCCGACGGCGCTCCGGCTTATTTCCGGATTAAGTCCCTGTACTACTTGAATGTAGTGGTCCCTGAGGTACTTAACTTGGATACATTTCGGAGTGGTCCGCCATAAAAAAAAATAAGGAAAAAGAATAAAAAAAAAAAAAATAAAAAAAAAGGAAAGAAAAAAAAAAAAAGAAAAATATTAAAAAACAGTGTAGCGCCGATATTTGGCTTGCGCTGCATGGCGTCCTGGGCTCATGCGCATGCATAGTTATTTTCCTCGCCATGCATTGGCCAACTGCGGGCGCTAGAAACGGTCGCGCAAGATTTGGCTTGCCCAACATTTTGGTGGGGCAGGTACGGACAGATGCAAAGTGCCCTAAATCTTCTGCACACGTCGTGGGGCAAGGTACGGACAAAATGTATTAAAGTGCTTCCTAAATCCTGCACACGTCGGACTCTTCTTCTGTTGAACATGGGCGCTACGTTCAAGACAACACTCGTCTCTGCGATGTACGTGCAAGAGTTTTGGAGCCTGTTGATTCAAGGTATTTGACTTGTGCTCAAACAGTTTGTTTGACTGCCAGTAATGGAGAAGCCTATTCAATGAAAAAGTGGAGAATGAGATATGGGGTGATGGGCTTGAACTACTTAATTCATTGCGCTCAGTGGCGGAGCCAGAAAAATTTTAGTAGGGGAGGCGGACCATTGTTAACATGATCGCATATCAAACTACGTGTGAAAAAATGAAGATTGTCTGATATGTAATATCACCATTTTTCAAACATGTAGTTCTATTAGTATTAATCCTACCAAAAGTCATATTTTCGAGAGAGAGGAAAGTTGGAGGTACTATGAAGTTTTATGTAGACATATTATACACATAGAGCTGGACAAAATGCTCGATGCTCGTTAGCTCGCTCTGCTCGCAACCTGCTTGGCTCGGCTCGTTACGTAAACGAGCCGAGCCGAGCAGTAGTTTTGGCTCGTGAAATTAACGAGCGAGCCGAGTTGGCTCGCGAGCGGCTCCGAGCCAAACGAGCCCAGCACCCAGCGGCACTCCTGCAGGAATACACGGCACAATAAAGCCAGCAAGCGAAACCTAGAGAAGCCAATCCCCACTTGCTCGGTCGTCTGCCCTCTTCTTCACAGTTCGCACACGCACCGCCACGTAGGCTCGCTCGCCATTCTTGCTCTTATACTTCCTCGGTGGGCTCATCCCTTGGCTCCTTCCCTCGCGAATCTGCTAGGTATTGACTCCCCTTCAACCTCCTGTCTGCT
>JACEFO010000029.1:0-21121 GCA_015342445.1 Digitaria exilis
TGCGTGTGCTCGCAGGACTCGTACTGACTGTGGCCGAGCAAAGGACTGCCTGTGCTGGTGACGGCAGGGTCAGGTGTACAGAGGCATTAGAGTGTTCCGCATTGGCGACGATGTCCTTAGCTGTCACGGGCACGCAAGCTGTCGTCCGTTTCAGACTCTTAGAGTTGTTGAGGTTGCATGCAAAACTTGGTTGTATTGTGGTGTATGTTGTGGGCCCGATGTTTTTTTCACACGAAAAACAGCGTGCATTCTATGAGTGTACCAAGTTTGTGTGACCAACTTCAAGAATGTAGTGTTCATCCATTTTTTACGTTGGGCCTGGCCATATCGTTCAATCTCCTCTCAGTCTGTTTTCTTTGAGAAACTACCTCGCAGTCTGATGAGAGCAGACAGACTCCACGGCGGTGCACGATTGCTGCCTTCACCATGGGCCCACGCCGATGGTGCCAACGAGAGCAAGCTGGAGCTGACGCAGTCACACGGGCCGACGCGCCTGGCGCTGCGTCTTGGAAGAAATCGTTTTTGACAGAAACATTTTCTAAAAATATTAATGTTTGGTGGGTTTGATCCTTTCTCACCTCTGTTGACCTTTACATGTGGGTCAGCGTGAGGGTACGGGGTGCACCCGATTTAGGTGAGAACGTTTTATTCTATACTCGTTTTTTATAATAGATATGGCATTTATACGTATGAAATTTATTTCGAGGCATACAAATGTCTGATTACCCTTTTTTTTTCTCTTTTTTGCAAAATAAATACAACTGGATGTGGACCTTTGTTATGCACCGGTGAGATTTGATCCGTCGGATGCAAGTCAATGATGCGCGATCTACTCGATTTTGGATGGGTGGGTTGATTGTGAGAAAAGACAAGATCCTAGGTCCAAAACGTGCTCCGGACGACGACCCGTTGTGTGCACGGGAGGGAGCAATGCCATGTGCCAAGGGCTGGGTGGAACCGTCCTTTCTCCCAAGTCCAAAAGCCCTTTCTCCAAACCTCGCCTCCCTCGCGCTGATCCTTTCTTACCAAACCCTCGCCTGCCCCAGGCCTCCCCTCACGGCGCCTCCGCCTTCCCACCCCTCCGCTCCTACGCCTCCGCCTTCCCACCCTCGCCTCCTCACGCGCCTCGCCTTCCACCGCGGTGTCGGCCGTCGGCGGCGGCTCGAAGATGCAGAGTTATTTTCGTGTATTTCTCATCCCGCCGTGAAAGAGAAACCGCCGTGAAAGAGAAACCGTGCTGATGTTGTTGATATTGTTTTTGCAGGGTACATCTTTTGATCAGAGCGCTGTTCTATCCATCAACCAGCGTAAAATGACGAGAAGATGGATTTTTGCTCCGCAGTTAAACAACAGGTGCGTGGGGTTTCGTGGATCTTGTGGATCTGTCGTTCGTTGCGTCCGTGGTGCGTAGGTTTTCGTGGATCTGTCGCATGGGTTTCGTGCTCTTGTGGATCTGTCGCGTGGGTTTCGTAGGGGATTGGTGATCGTGGTTTGATCCGAAGTTCTTATTTACGCATTGATACGAACTTAACTTGGGGAACGTGATCGTGGTTCGATCGAAGTTCCCATTTACGCATTTGATACGAACTTAAACTTGGGGAACGTGGTTTGATTCCGAACTTTTGGTTATAGGTTCGTAAGTCAAAGATAAAAGACATGGAACTCATAAAGGCATGGATCGCCACGAGGATTCAAGAACTTGGCTATATGGATGAGATCTTACTCAAACTACATCTATGCCCTGGCTTGAGATTGAGGTGTGTCATTCTTATTCAATTTTATGTCATTCTTATTCAATTTTATTTTATTTTTCGTGGATCTGTTGCGTGGGAATTTTAAAAACAAATACTGCTCAGCATGCTTCACAAATCAAAATTGAGATATATATGTTACTAAGGGCGACCACAATGTATATCTGGCAAACCAGTCCATATGAATAGGGTCCACAACAGGTAGTCCATAGTTAAGGAAAATGCCACAATGTTTGAGAGTAAGAAAGGTGCCATCAGAAGTAAAAAATAGTCATGTATCTCTTCCTTCTAATTGGCTAACATTGTACAAATATAGTTTTAAATGTCTTGTGGGGCTGCCCATAGTGCTATGGGTACTTTTGTTTATTTCTTCCTATGGATTACTTGCACAATGGGGAGAGGTAGCTGAATGAAATATAATAATCGCTATGGACTGCTTTTGCACCACATTGTTGTCGCCCTTAACTTGTTGACTTCATAACATAACTACATAAGGCTTGGAATTTAGCTAGCATTGTGAATCTAGATGCCTGCCAGTTTCAGGCCAACAGTTCTAGCTGGATTTGTATGCTACTGTAATTTGTTATAAATTTTCCAAACTGCCCCCAAGTTTCATCTTGGAAGTTGTTTTGTGATTCAAAATAAACCCCTTACCCGTCTTCCCTTTTTCTGAAAATTGTATCTGTCCTATTTGTGGTGTCCCTCTTTTGCTCGCACTATAGAACTGTAATTTTTTTTAGTCTTTTCAGAATTCAAGTATTGTTAGCCTTATCTAACATGAATTAGTGGTCCTTGGCAGAATCTTGATGGGCAAACGATTCAGTCTCAGCTGACAGCATGGATGGAGGAGAAGATCGCAAAGAAGTTTATGAAGGAGCTCTGGAGTCTCCTTCTGAGCGAGCAGGACGGGTGGACATACGCTGCCTCAACAGCTTCCAGGTTCAGGAGCGTCGATTCAGCAGGTAAAGTTTTTTTGAGTGAAATTGTGTATTTGAATTGTACATTGTTGGATACACCATTTTGAATCATCATGATGGAAATTATAAATAGCCCCTTTTGCTTGAGAACTGTGCATAATACTATGATAGTCATTTAGATAGCAGGGTGTAGTGTGTAGTTCCCTTGGGTTGAAAAACCGATTTCTTAATGCAGGATTTGCTGGCTAATTCTTGTGAGAAAGTTGCCAGTGAATCATGGTGCTTGATGCGAGTTATTTCCTTCCAGCCAATTTTGTGTACAGTTAATTATGGATTATAATTGTGACATCTTGTGTTTCTATTGATGTCGATCTTGGGTACTATGACATCTTACTTCAACTACTGTAGGATGGAGATCCTGGTAACATAAGATCATTCTGGTGGACCCACAGCTTCGAATAATACCATCATAAATGCCATCGAAGAAAAGGAACTTGACTTTAGGTACGGACAAAATGGTGGGCTGCTATTTTTTACAGAACATAGAATTATTAAATTTTAAATTTCAATGCAGGTTTGACATTATATGCTACCACTATGTGCTCTTCTTTAGGTAGTTGAGATCTTTTATTTTGTATATTCTTAACCTTTGCATTGCCAATGTGCTATTTTTCGTACCCATTGAGCATCCATCTTTGTGTTTTTCCCTATGTCTTTTAGCATGTAGACTGCCACTCTTATGTTGATATGCAACCATCAGTCCTTGCCAATCCTAATATTCTGCCATTACATCCAGTAACCAACTTCTGGACTCATCAGTGAAACAACTAATTTGTATTAGGTGGATATCCTCAATAGAATACCTGGATCTGAAATTGTAAACCTCTTATGTTGTTGTAGACCAAATATTGTAAGCACGTGAATGATTGTTCTGTTGTTTGAGCCTACTCTATACGCTTATGCATATTTTCTGTAGTATCCTGATTATTTAGTGTAGAAGTCTACACTGATGACTGAACGTTGTGACCTTGATGAAAACTCCTGACTGAACGAGTTTCCACCAAATTGGGTTCTGTCATTGTCGGTTTTTGCATTAAATGATATTTTCACTGTGAATTAGAATATTAGGACCCTGATTCCCTAAATCATAAGGATGCTGCAAGCCTGTTCCTACACAAGAAACATATACGAGTTACTCATGGGAATGTTACTGATAACTGCAGGGAAAGTGTTGCCCCCCATCGTATATCACCTTCCTGTTCCTCACTGGATAAGATCAAAGAGATCTCGCGGCTCAGGTCCGTGTATGGAGTCTGTCTCTCCACAAAGGCAATCCCCAATCGCTGTTTCAAGGCGTGGACAGTATTGCAAGAGAACATCTGCACTTCCACCCCCTTCATCACCATCTTATCATTCGAGATCACCAGAAAGGCGCAGGCCGAGGTCTCCATCTCCTCGACGATACATGTCACGGACACGGTCTCCATCCCCTTCAAGATGTAGGTCATGGTCACGATCGCCAGGAAGGCACCGGGCGCCAAAACGACATAAGAGATCTGGAAATTCAACAACTAATTCTGCAAACCAGCTTCCCTCTCCTCTGCGAAGGAGGTAACACTGCCCAGATTTCCTGTATGAATGAGTCATTAGATGAACCTCCAATTTAAAATACTAATACTTGCAGGAACATCAATCCAAATCGATCTTACAGACGTTCAGGTAGAGGCACTGAAAAAAGAATGGTCCCTTCTATAATAAAATGCACATATAGAAATCTAATGTGCAAAAAAAAGGAGATCTGAGTCACTGAAAAAAATAACCTTGCATAGTTATTTGGAGACAGCTTATCTCAAACTATTCTTCTCTTATGGATAATATTACCTGAGGAACACCACTCGTGATAGGTTTGTATTTTTCCGCAAAGTTACATGTGCTTTCTTCCATTTTATTTTGACTGGTTAGAGAGAATACTTGGATGTTAAAGGTCTCATCAACTTTGACGTTTTTTGACTAAGATATCAATTGATTGACAAGTTATACTGGCTGCAGTGGAAACTGTAAATATGTTTGTGATCGTATATTTAGTTGAATGTGTGTGTTTATTGCTAAATATCCGAAAACATCTCACCACACCACAATTCGCACCTTCTAAACAGTTGTATGGGTTTGTTTACCCTTCTCCAGTGTTAAAGGAAGCAAGGATAAAGTACTGCCAGAATTACCAGAAGAGATGTTTGCCAATAGAAGAATGAAGAAACCAACTGAAGGGGATCCCAAGGATAGGAATAAAAGTGCGCAAGGGTTTTCATCGCCAGGTAAGCCGTGTGCCCCATTGCTAGGAAGACCTTATTCCCTGTCCTGCCAAGATTCTAAAGATGGTACTGCACAAATGATGTGTTACTATTTGGTTGAAGTATAAGCTTTCCTGCTAATTTTCCCCTTATTTGCACATTTGGCAGAAGATCATTTTGAGAACTGTATATTATCATGGAGGGAACTCTATAAATGCCGAGTTGCGTTGATTCGACGATGTGAGAAGGGCTGTGAGGTGACAAGGCTTTTTCTGCCATACAATTTGTTATTGTAATAGTTTGCTCTTGAGAGTCTAGTTTAGTAGATAAATTAATCGTTCTCCAGCCATTGTTTTGTAGCATCTCACATACATGTAAACCTGCAAAACATCTCTATACTCATTTATCATTTTGAGTCCATGTATTGATCCCAGCTACGGTGCAAATGAAATTCACACTCCTTTATCGTTTTGAGTATATATTTTTATGTAGAATCTTTTCCATCCTTTTTTTTTTAAAAAAAAAACAGTTGATGTGCATTCTCTGAAGGGCCTAAACCTGTATAGTTACTTTATGCTGTTCTTGGGCTGGATAAGATGGGGTTGGGTCTGATCTATGTAAACACTCAACCGGAACATGACCTTTGTTTATCTTTTGCTGTTTGGGATGGCTTTAGGGCCCTAATGAATAGTGGAACTGTTCAACAAATAAAAAAGATAATTGTGTATACAATTATAAAAAGACATTAAAGTTATTTTAAGCTGATGCTTTATTTTGCTTCTTTTTCTTCCCATACAGCTTGACATAAAAAAAATACGCGAAGCTTATGATGCTCTGTTGTTGGACTTTCCCTTTTTGTCAATGCATTGGTTAAAATATGCTCAACATGAGAAAGCTCTTTCGAAGAGCGAGAAAGTTATGGAAGTATTTGAAAGAGCTGTTGCTGTTGTTCCTGAATGCATTGACATTTGGCTTAGCTACTGTAAATTCAGCATTGCTGCCTACAAAGATCCCGGCATTACCAGAAGGTAACAATTAAATAAGATGTATCCATTTTATGAAGCTTTTGCAGCTTTTGTTTCTGCCTTTCTTTCTTTTAAAAAGCTGCCATTTCTGCAATTTTAGGCCTAGACCTCGCACCTTTTGCACCTGCTCTGAATTATTTAGGTTTTGATCTTTGAGTTTTGTTTGCGCACCAGTAACTCCACTCACTTTTTCTGCAGGTTGTTTGAACGTGCTCTTGACTCTGTTGGAAGAAAATCTGGTTCTTCAAGAGTATGGGATCTATTTATTGAATATGAGAGCTCAAAGATGGCCTGGTATAATGTCAATGCAATATATACAAGGATATTAAAAAGCCCTATAGAAAACATTGACTCATATTTCACTCGGTTAGCTCGCTGGAATTATTTTGTATTAGGTTATCTCTGTTTATTTCAAATTTTCACGCTGATCCTTGTTATTTCGTTTCAGATTCAAGGACCTTCACGATTCACATGATTTGCACGAGTTACTTACTACAGATGATCTTTCATACTACAAGAGTATTGGTTTGATCCTCGGGACAAGCACCAGTATAACAGAAGCAGACAAAGTTCGAGACTAATTCGAATGTATGATTCTTCTGTTCTGAATATATATCATTTGGTTCATGTATTTGCTTAAATACAAATATATGTTCATTAGGGTCCTTGCTGCTGTTACAGAGTTTGTAATTTTGGGACTTCTGGTGTTATATGTATTTATGTACATGTGTAAACATGTAGTTAGACCCACCCAAATTAATGCCCCCCTGCTGCTCTTCAAGAGAAGTGTATTTACTTGGTATAAAAATCGTACTGAACAAGCTGTTACCTGATACTTAAATGCCCCCTTTTCTGTTTCAGACGCCGTTCCAGTTTCAGCCACCTCGTTGGCCTTGGAATGGTTCGAAACATATGATTACTCGTACTTTGCCAGAGTTTCTAAAGCTTGGTCTTCACATGGAAGAGGTGAAGTTCGACACAGGTGATACTACAAGCACAGTACTTACCCCAGTTGGCATGTCTCTACTAAAAAGCATATTTAGAAGCGCTATCCAGCAATATGGAGATGGGTTCTGTTGGGGAGGATCGTTGAAGCCTGAAGAAATTTTAATACATTATGATGGCTCACAAGTTTCTGATACCACCGCGGTAATCACAAAGCCAGCTACTGTACCCATAACGGTAGGCAATATTGTGGGTGACTGCATATCATTTGATGCCATGCTGGTGATGGCATTCACTTCGAATAGCAGTACAGGTCCATTCTTGTTAAGTTTCATCAAAGAGCTAGGAAGCCCTCCAATAGATGTTGCAACAGATGTTCCATCACGGTATGCTTGGCTCGATAGGCTACGATACAATCCCCTTTTCTGTTTCTTATCTACTAGGCTGAGGTTATTCAGACATCTCCACAAGTTTCTGAAACATGTGTCTCCAAAGGAAAGGTCCGAGTTCATTACCGAATTCATGATGCCCAGTAACTTGGGGCCAACAGTGGCTAAAGCCCCATTATTAGCAGAAGTGTATTGGTATCCATATGAAGAGCAAGCGAAAAAATCGGGGCAAGTATTTGTAAGAAGACACGGACAGTTGGAATTAGATTTTAACAGATATAATATAGCTGATATTGTTGCCCTCATTCGACATTTTGAATCACATGCTATGGATAACTTTAAGGTAAGGTTTCTCTCTCACTGTTTTTTCTGTTTCTCTCTGTAATTTCTCTCTACTTCTCTCTTTGTAATAAGGATCATGTCAAGTGCATCCTTACAAAGTGAATCACACAGCTTAGCTCTTGGTTAGGTGCTGCAACAGGCAGCTTTTTTGGTAGGAAGTGTTAAGGTCGGTTGTGAACTGATCAACTGACACACAAGCAACTCAGCTGGACAAAGACCAAAATTGTAAATTTGACAACTAACTCTAACAGCTACTTCTAGTGCTTTTGCGTGCATCAACATCACCAACCATATCAACAACCATATCACTGTCTTAATAGCCCATGAGACAAGGAGCTTCCTCCTTGTAGCATATTCCATAGGATAGTGTTCCTGCCGATTAGCGCAGACTCTATGAATCTGCTTAGACCCTACTTAGTGTACAATATCTGATCAAGTATTCGATGAGGTAGAGGCTACCCACAATGCTTTGGCATGCTGTTGCATCAGTTGCAGGTGCTGTGCTGACCTTGCGTAATTTGAATGTAGGCTCCATAGTTACTTTGCAACGATTTTAATTCTGCATTTCTGCTGTAATGGTGATCTTATTAGCTTTTGGCAGTTTCTGACACAAGCAGCTCAGCTGCACACAATCAAAAGTAAATTTGATTACCAACTCTGATAGCTACTAGTTATACTACCTGCTATTACTTCTACTTTTGCTAAGTTATATGACTATAGGAATGGCATCACCACTCTACTTGGGTAAACAATGACATCATGCTGAAGACTTATACCAGCTTTCTCGGTTTCTCTCTATTTCTCTGGATATGAATCTCTGTTTCTCTTTTTGTCTCTTTCAGTCTGTAAGGATCTTGTGCTTATTTCCAGCTCTCTGTTTCATTGTAATTAATTTCTCTATGATACTTTCTTTCTCGAAATTAATATATTCTGTCCAATCTTATGAGCATGATAGGCTTTAGGTATTATCAGAGACAATTTTGAAGAAATTGAATATATGATTGATTACTTTTTTGGCTTTTCGCTGCACATTCCCAGCTCTCTGTTTCTATGCAAATTAATCTCTATTTTTGTCTTTCGCTCTCGAAATTAACATATTCTGTCCAATCTTATATGCATGTTGGCAGAAATTAGGTATCAACACTGACAACTTTGAAGAGATAGAGCACATGATAGATCTGTTCTTTGGCTTCCTGTTGCCGCCGCTTATCCGGCTTTTAATGAATTCTTCAAATCCAAAGTAAGTCTAATGTAAATTCATGGAGTTAAGGTTGTGTATATCTGCATATTTTGATCTAATTTTATGACAGGTTATTGAGTATATTGAATGCTTTCAAAAAGGAATTCTAGGCAAGCTATGCACGTGTGATCTATGCAAGTGTGATGCCCTGGAAGTATACAATGCATTCTTGATAGTGTAGCTTTATGTTGGTGTTATGCACTTCAGTACTAAACTACTAATGTTGCTTGCCTCCAGGGAATCCAGGTCTCAGCTGATATGGGTATAAGCCACCTGATATTGGAAACTGACGCACAGGAGGTAGCGAGTGCTTTGAAATCATCAGCATATGACGAATCTATCTTGGGTCACCTGATTGAGGAGATAAAACTCCAAGTGAGTTTAAATTTTACTAGTTTTGAGTGTGTTTATGCTAGTGGAGTTTGTAATGCAGCAGCTCATGAGCTGGCTTGTTTGGGTTTCCTATGTTCAGAAGGGGAGGTGATTGTCACCGATTATATCCCTGATGACAGCTATAATCATTGCTAACAATTCTGTTAGCTAGTGAGTTATGAAAAGCTCCCCAAAAAAACTACAAAGGTTTATCGTCACATTAAAGGTTTGAACTACAAAGTTGTAGATCTCATCGAGATCTATAATTTTCAAACAAAGTTTATCTCCATTCAAGTTATATGAATCAGCTATGATTTTTTAAAAACTATATTATCAAGAGAAGATCAATTCTGCCAGTTGAACCGACGGTAAGGTTGGTACAGTGCACGTTCCGCGTATAGATCTGTATTTTCTTATTGTGTGTTTATTTTTGAAAATTGTAAAATAAAAAATTTAAAAAATTGGTTCTGAGAAGTAGACAACGATCAGGTTCGACGACCACGGGACGGATTCATGGTGCGTTTAGATAAAGAAATCTCCAAAAATACACTATTTATTTAACTTTTCTCTATTCATCACATACCTCACACTCATAGAATATTATTCATCTATTGTGTTTTTTTAGTGTACACTGTTTTTTTTGGAATCTTCTCCAATATAAACGCACCCTCAATGATGATGAACTCTACCAGCCGCCCTGGCGGGCCGTTAAGGCCGTTTAGTTCCCAAAAAATTCCTCAAAAATACATTATTTATTTAATTTTTTTATTTATCTAATTCCTCCTACTTACAGAATATTATCCATCTGGCTATAATGTTTTTTTTTAAACTGCGTATTTTTTTAATCTTTCCCCGATCTAAGACACGGACAACGCCACCGCCATGCACGGTCCAGCCACAGTGCCGCACGACGCTAGTGTTGGGACCGAATTGAAGCTCGTTGGGTTCCGTGATGGGCCGGATCTGCAACCTTCACGAATGGTCAATATTAAAAGCAATCGCCCGTGTCCGTTCGCTTGCGAGCCGTGGATGGATCGACGGCATGTAATGCTCAATTCCGATGCCGCCATGCCACTGTATTATACTATTATAGTCATCTACATGCAAATTGCTTCGATTGCGTCACGTTTATGGGGGCGTGTACGAAGCTGAGAGAGTAGGCCCCTTTTCTGGAGAGGGACAAAAGAGCCGGAGCGGAGACCTACGGAGGCCGGATGGGCGTGGATGCCGTGAGCGTGACAGGTGAGCAAGGCGAGCGAGCCCCGGAGGGACAGCGACAACCGCTATCGCTGCCTGCTTGCGGGAATGCGGCCGTGGAGCGATCGAGAGGAGGAAGGCGGCGCACGGCTCCGCCACGTTGCCATCGATGGCAACGGGTCCCCAAGTCCCACAGCCAATAATCCTTGCACTCGCCCTCGTCTCGTGCGCAGTGAACGAACGAACGTGAAAATGCCTATCATTTCTTTTTAAAAAGGGATTTCCCTCGTGTTTTCCCCCGGAGCCCCGGAAGAGAGGAGCTGATGCTCGATCGAGATCGAGACGTACGCGCGCCACTGCGTTCGCTAGCTGTCAGCGCGTGCAGGTGTTCAAACCCGGTTGCGCTTCCTCCGTCTTCTTTAATTTCCTCGTGCTACTTCCATCAGGCATAGCCGCATAGCGATTGCGTCGGGATCGATCGAGATGAGAATGGAAAAAAAAAGGAACGATCTACACTACTCATTTGAGCTGGCGATCGACCGAGATTAAAGCAGCAGTATCCTAGCTAGCTCGCTTATCCTTTTTTGTTTTTTTCCCCTCTCGTTGGCAGGCCGGCCGCTTCCGATCTACTACTGGTTGTGGTTGCTATCTGCATGCATGCATGCATGGAGGCCGGGCTTGATTTGCTTCATGGGGTTTGTTTCTGGATATTGAAAGATCAAGATGTCTAGGAGGAGGTGAATTAGGCTTCTATAAAAATTTAAGTAATAAAACAATCCTAAGCAATAAGTCAATCCACCCCATGTGCCTACAAGTGTGGTTTAAGAGTTTAGCAACCTAGTTTCAATCCTACTCTAATATGCCAATTCTAGGAATAGAAATGCGGAAAGTAAACTTGCTCAAAGTAAAGAGAAGAGTAGAAAGCCGATTTTCCCGAGGTATCGAGGAGTCGGCAACTCCCCCTAGTCCTTGTTGGAGCACCCGCGCAAAAGTATAGCTCCCCCTTGATCCACGCAAGGATCAAGTGCTCTCGTAGGGGATATCCATTTCCTACTCCGGGACGGCGGATTCCCAAACCGTGTACACCTTCTTGGGGCTTCACACAATCTCCACGTGAGCTCCCAAAATCAACACCACCAAGCCGTCTAGGTGATGCCGAATCACCAAGAGTAACAAGCCAAAGATCGTCACTTGACCTAGACTAGACCAAAAGCTAGATGGATGCACACTTGCTACTCTTAAGTACTAAAGCGAGTCCTTAATCTTCTCAAGACCAAGAACACCAATCAAATCAAGTGCCTCTCTTGTCCTTAAGCACTTCCCAACAGCAGCTGGATGAACAGTGATTTCGTGTGGCTAGAGAGTCTCCAAGGAGTGAGTGAAGGGGTATAAATAGCCCCCACTTGTCGGTGCCTGATTTGGTCACACCGGCACTAACTAGTGATCGCGTTGCTAACTCTGCGTGGGATGGCGGATTTGGTCGATCAGTCTAGGGACACGAGGGTTTACCCTGGTTCCGGCCGTGAGGTCGTACGTCCAGCAGTGGTGCGTAGCACCGGGTTTCGTGTTGCTCGTAGCAGGGGGGGTTACAAGCAAGGTGGGAGAGGGAATTGAGTTCCCAAGTCCCAGTGATGTATGTGGTGAGTGTGTGAATATCGGGGGTCTGTCCTCCTGGTGTGCTAGGCTTCCTCCCCTTTTATAGTTTAAGGGTGCGGAAAGCCGTACAGAAGAGATCGTGGTGAGCATGCTTTTTGATATACTGTGGCGCCATGCCGTGCACTGTGGTGGCGGGATTCGCACCTTCCAACACTTGCTGACGGCATGAATGTCGTCATCGTTGACTTCTTGTTAGCTAGCCGTTGTTTCGAGGAGTGTCGATCGAGGGTGGGGATGGTGTCGTGTCCTTTCTGTCATTCTACGGGAGTTCTTCTTCGAGGCCTTGCGTCATGCTCCAGGGGAAGACCGGACATGGAGTTGTTGACGCCGTGGTACGGCCCGTCACCGGCCCTGTCCGCACAGGACTCGGTTCAGAGGCACAGTGCTCGGCGCAGTCGGAGGCGACGGGTGTCCCATCCGAGACGTGGCGAAGTGGAGCGTGCGGTCGTGTCCCGCATTTATTGCGTCCTGGGTAGAGTCTTCGAGGCCTATCCGACAGCCTCGACCGTGGAGAGCTCGAACGTGACGGAGATTCCCGTTCGAGGGCATGGGATACCCTCGAACGAGACGGAGATTCCCGTTCGAGGGCATGGGGCACCCTCGAACGGGACTGACATTCGCCTCTCGGGGGCGCCGTCGAAGTGGGCCTTTGTCGGGTCGCCGCGCCTTGGGCTTCCCCCTGTGGCCTTCTCGCTGGGCCAGCTTGGGCCGTTATTTGGGGTACCTCGTAGTTTGGTACCCGACACCACTCAAAAATCCAACTGTTATGCAAAACGCAGAGCCGTCGACTAATTCGATGGAGACAAAATCGAATCAGTTGACGCTTGCTTTCCATTCAAGCTTTGAATAGTGCAACGACTAGATCCCTCACCGACTATTTCGACGCATGCACCATCGAATCAGTCGGTGCTACCCAGAGTCATGCGCCACATAATCTCCACACAGATTAACGACCATCGACTAATTCGATGCCACAACTGTCGAATCAGTCGATGCTACACAGAGCCATGCACTCTGGGGTCTTCACGTCTTCGAGCACCGTCGACTAATTCGATGGGTAGACCATCGAATCAGTCGACGCTACACAGAACACCGTACCACCATCTGGGTGAAAACTGAGGGTCGTCGACTAATTCGATGGACGCACCATCGAATCAGTCGACGCTACTCAGAGAGCTGTGCCAGTGTTTGTGTGAGAAAACCAGGGGCCATAGACTAATTCGATGGTACCTTAGCACCCGTCGAAATAGTCGATGCCTCTAAGTTTTGTGCACTTCTCTTCTCTTTCGAGACCGAAACTCGTCCAATTCAACTTTTTGGAGTTTCTTAACTTCTCAAGGGCTTCGATGCAGCTACCTAGTACTAGATTTCATAAGTGTGCACCACACCTAACTTCTAGTCTTGCCAAGGTCAAGCTACCAATCCTCAACCACCCTTAATAGTACGGCCAAAGGAAAACAAAGACCTAAACTACTCTAAGTGCCTCTCATCATCCAAACGGCACTTAGAACTAGCTTATCTTTAATCTTCGAGCATATCCTTTGCGTCAATACAATCATTCTCAAATAATGGGGGCCAAGAATACTGTGAAAGCCCATCATTGCACTAACTTAAACTTTGTCTTGTAAAACACTTGTTAGTCGCAATGATTATGTTGTTATTAATCACCAAAACCAAATTAAGAGCCTAGATGCATATGTGTGTTAATTTTTGGCAGGTGTACCTAGCCGCGGAAGGGGAGTGACTCCGCCTGCACGGCTGCACACTCCATGATGGGTGTGCCAAATGAACGGATGGAACCAGCTGACTCTGCAATTCACCAACTGATCTGTACGATGATCGACCAAGACACTACTGGAAACCACTTTTCCCTGTGTGTCAATACCGGACAAGAAATATCATGAACCTTTTTTTTTGTCGGTCCACCCACAGGGAAATGCTGACAGGAATACATCGACAGAGAAAAAAACAATTGCATGCCGGTTTGCCGTCAGAATTTTTTTCTCTGACGGCTGACTCTCAATGAAAATATAGCTAGTCAGGTTCAGCAAAACGTCAGGTTTATATTTTCATGTGTGCTGCCTGTCAAAAAAATTATACGACCAACAATAGGAATTCAGAGCCATTACATACAAGTAACTTGACAGGAAATTGTTGTTCTGCAAGACCTGACAGGAAATAGACGGAGCCAACATGTTCATTTTGAATCTCTGTCATTGATACATTTCAGGTAGTAATATAGCAGTAATTTCAGGCACTCATATACCAGAATGCAAGCAGCACTCAAACTCAAAGATAGATATTATAGTTCACATCATTAGCATATAGGTTCAACCATATTACAAACCATTGAACTAAATATAAAGATGTTAATGTTTTTGCTACTCCAGTCCATCCCATCAATTTCCTTGTCTATGTCCACACCATCATTGTCCTCACCATCTGTTCCTAAATCACTGTAAAGATCTACGAGTAAGAAAGTATATTGGTTAAGAATACTAGGAGAAGCATCCTGTCCAAAATAAATTGAGTTGAAAAATTAAACCAAATATGTACTATATCAAGTCATATCATCACAAATTCAGAAATTGCACAGTAGTTCTACTCATATCTTATCAACCCAGAACGGAACTGAACTGATGGACATTATTAGAGGCAGCCTATACTTAGAGGAAACAACTGACAGACATACAGGCTAGTCACAACCTAGTTATAATCAATGTTTATACATCTACAGTACGGACATCATCAGCATTTGAAGTTGAGACTACACATACCACCATGATTGCGCTTTGCATAAGTTGAGCGCTCGAGCTTGACCATTCACCATGCTTGTTTCTCATCCACATTTTGACCGCAAATAAATGCTGCACATCAAATAGACAAGTAAGACTGCAAGTTCAAGCAACTCAAATTTCCTAGTGATAGCACAATCTCAAATAAATGCTGCAAAGAGATAATAGCAAAATGTGTGCTATTAGTACAACAGGTCGTGATAGCACCTATTTAGCCTACCAATCTAGAGTTGGAAACATTCTCATCTAATTTAGGCCCACCTTACCCCTCACGCTGGACCTACATGTAAGGGTCAACAAAGATGAGGAGAAATCTAAACCCATTAAAATCACGAGTTAGAAAATATTTCTACCAAAAGTTAATTATTTTGTCACACCTGTTTCCTGTACCCACTTCGGTACCCGCCGTCAAGCTGAGGCAAAAAGATAGCGGCCACGGTTGATGGGCCTCGGTTTGGGGCACGGTCTGCGTTCACTTTCACTTTGTTTCTGAATCGATTAGAGGAAGACGAAGCTGCTCGGGGAGAGAAGGAAATCGGCAGCTAACCCACCCCCGACGAAGGGAGTAGCGCCGGCGTGTAGTGGTTATGAAGAGGCGGCAGCGCCTGCTTCCCGAGCGTGAGCACCAGGGTGTCGGTGGCCGGTCAGCCTCTGCACGAGGGGCTTGAACTCGTCCCGGCGGCTCACAGGGTCTCGATCTTGGAGGGCCGGGCCGCCGACGGCAGGCTCAGCGGCTACAGTCTCGGGCTCTGTGGCCTGAGTATGCCCGCCGGCCTCTTCGCCCTCATGGCATGTTGCGTTGGCTGATGATCGAGAACCTTAATTGCCCACGAGCTCAGGAAATCTTATGATCATTGTTGTTTTGAGATTTTAGAATAGGAAGATACAGAACGGGTAAGTTAATATTTAAATTATTGATGTCCCCATACGACTAGGTATCCATACTAAAAATCTGAGTGAAAAAAAAATGTACACGTCATCCATTGTATCCATCCACCTATACGAGTCAGTCTGTACAAGCTATGTATGCCGCTCATCCATCTACATCTGTTGGAAAGACGGATGCGGTCCATCACTTATGGATACGAAGACTGAGTATAATTGAAAATATTTCTCACCTAATTTAGGTTTACCATGTATATCTTTCATATTGGGCCCACTTGTTAAGGTTTGAAAAGATGGAGGGAGCACATACCTTTAAGTCATTCTCATTATGAATTTTAGTTGGGTTCATTCTTTAATGATATGCCACATGAGCCAAAAAAAATGGCATGGCATAAAATTTACTAGAAGCGAGAAGAAATGAAAATCAATAGGAGAAGCAGTTGGCTCTAAGATTCCACTAACAATGAGATGATGTGATATACTAAGGGTTTTTATTTTATTTTATCACATGCGTGTCACACGTGCGCTCCTGGGCTGCCGCGGCCTCGGACTTGGCCGCATGGAGGGCGGCGATAGCGTCTACCAACACGGTCCCGTCGGAGGCGACCTGCTTGCCCTTGGCGTGGGAGGGCGAGCACGCGTAGCCCCTCGGGCCCGCGGAGGCAGCGAGGCTAGCGAGGCCAGCGGGACCCGCGAGGCCCGCAGCACCCGCATGAGCTGCAAGCTCTGTGTAGTACGTAGCAGCGACCGTGGGAGTCAGGGGCGGCGGCTGCTGGACGTCAGGCCCCGCACCACCATGAGGAACGAGGGTGGTGGCGGCGGCTGGAGATGGGGAGCAACCGTGGATAGCTGTTGAGGGCCAGCAGGGCCCATGTGCTCCTGCGCATGGCCAGCCGCCGGCAGGGGGCGGCGGCCTGAGAGCAGGCCCAGACCCGGAGAAGACTAGATCGGGCGGCGACGGAGGAGGATGGTCCCCGGCGGTGGCTGGATCGGACGCCGGCTGCTGCTGGCCGGCCGGGCGGCCGCGTTGGGCCGTCGACATCGCCCACGGCTGCGCAGCAGCCGGGATGGCTGCGGTGGCGATGGCGGCGGCGGCTGGAGAGGGGGCGCCGACGGCGCCGGCTGGAGGGGCGGCGCAGGGGCTCGGGCGGCAGCGAAGAGAGCTGCCGCATAGGAGGAGGAGAGAAGAGGGAAGGAGGAAAGGGGAGGAGGGGCGCGACCGCGTCCATGGCTGCAGCGACGGCCGGTGACGGCCGGCATCGCTGGAGATGGCTGGTGGCGGCTAGGAGAGAGGAAGGGTGGGAGGAGGAGAAACCCTAGCCTGATACCATGTTGGAATATGAAAATCGGTGTATACTCCAACCCTAAGTGGGGGAGATATAGTGCTATATATGGGTCTCTATATAGGCTAGCCATATGGGTCACAATATACGCTCACATATATACTTTAGCAATAAGCTTTCACGATTGCATGTCCTTAGTTGTTTTTTTAAGAAAATAATTGCAGGCCCTTAGACTAATGCTGGCGTGTTAGGTTCTTTTGTTTTCATATGACCTGTATGCTTGCAGTTTTTTTCCCATGCTTCCGAGTGCATAATACTTGCATTTTCTTATCTAATCAACAAAGCTGCATTTCAAGTATAAGTTCTATTAAGTTTTCGGTACAATTTAGTTCAATTACGCTCTACTATATTTTAGTAAGTAAATTTTCTAGAATGTATGTTTGAACTTTGGATTTGGCTTACTAATGCAGTCATGAATTTTGAATTGATTTAATTGGTGAGTATGCCTATTATCAACACAGACACACATCAATATTCAACTTTACGTTTCTTTTTACTCTTTGAAAGTGCATTTGGCCCCCTAGTAGTTTTGGTGGTGATAACAACCACAATTTGGAGGTTCATACTTTTATTAAGATATGTGCAGGTGCTACATGAAATAAGAAAAAGAATATACACAAAGGGAGGTTCCCAATTCAAATTATATGGTTGAAGCTCATATGGATGATTTAAATTGAATTTATTCTTTGAATTTTGAGTATAGGAAACACCGTACTATAAGGGGGACGTGTTTGATGAATCAAGGATGTCAAAGTGCTATATTGAGATGAAAACTAACCTTGAGAGAACAAAACGGGCAAAACTCAGTTTTAGGAAAAACCGGAAGATCCGATTTCCTACATCGGAAGATCCGAAATGGTATTGAGTAAAAATTACAAAACCGGAAGATCCGGTTTTCTTCTTCGGAAGTTCCGGTTCGGTACTGAGTAAAATTTGGCAAAATCGGAAGTTCCGATTTTGTGAATCGGAAGTTCCGGTTTGGCAGTATACTTAGGATTTTCAGAGCTAACCTAAGCCTATCCGGAAGATCCGAGTAGTCCTCGGAAGTTCTGGTTTGCCCGATTCAGAACATAACGGTTGGGATTTTGGGGATGGGTATAAATACCCCCTCTCTTACCCCTTCACCCTAGCTCGCACAACAGACCAAAGAACAGACTTCTTGCTCTCTCCACTCCCCTCCAATCCTTGCCCGCCAAGATTTATTTGGGGATTGAGTGAGAGAGAAGATTCGTGGTTTGGGGGTTGACTTTGAGTGAGGAGAAGCATTTGTTCATCTCAAGAAGCACTTGAAGCATCCTTTGGCTTGTGATTCGCGTTTGTTACTCTTGGAGCTTGCTCCTAGACGGTTAGAGGTCACCAAGTGCAGCACCTAGCTTGTGGGAGCGCCTTGGAGGATTGTATCACCCGTTCCTTGTGTGGAACCATCTAGTAAGTGACTCAATCTTGATCTTTGTGGTCGATTGAGGGAGGAAACGAGTTGAAAGAGACTCTACCATTTGTGGGTGCCTCAACGAAGACGTAGCTTCCTTGGAGTGAACTCCGGGAACAAATCTCGTGTCTCTTTGTGTTGCTTACTTTACTTTGGTTCGTATATTCTCGTATTTGCTATATATTACCCGATCTATCTCTATAGAGGTTTCTGCTGTATTTGATCATATATATAGCTCTTAGAGTACCTCTGTGAACTTTCTATTTAAGTGGAATTGCGAATAACTTGTTAGATTTTGAATCTCGAGTAAAGGTTATTTTCACATCGGAACTTCCTAGTAAGTCTCGGAACATCCGATCATCGGATCTTCCTAGAGGTACTCGGAAGATCCGGTTTCACTAACAACTTGTGAAGAAAGAATTTTCAGATTTTATTAGGTACGCCTATTCACCCCCTCTAGGCATCTACAAGATCCTCTCACTCTTAGAATGGTCCTTTACGTGCCTCAAGATTACAAGTTCTTTTCTGTTGGAACCGTTCAATTACCAGATGGAGCGGTGCTGCATCTCATTGGAATGCTGGGCAGCTGGTGGATCAACCATGTGGTGCGGCATATGTCAAGAGAATGTATAGTGTGTGTAATGTACTTCGTTCTGAACAGCAGGTTAACCAGCTGGCTGGTGCTGTACAGAGGATATTTTGAGTCAATTCTAACTATTGTAGCACTTAGAAAATTGACAAGCTCATGTGTGTATTTCCATGAACATGTCTCCTCGTGCTCTTGTCTGGGTGCAGTTAAGGAACTACAACAAGAGAAGCAGCTAAACATGATGGTGGCAAAGACCTGAGTAGGTCCAGGTGGTTTTGCTATGCACACAATACTACTCATAAAATTTAAAATATAATTGTATTACTGAATTAATTATTTTCTTGTTTAAGTTTGTGTTTGTTAAATTTGTCACCCATAGCAACGCACGGTCATGGAGCTAGTATGAGTAAGAGGAAGGTAGTTTTAGTAAATACCAAAAGTTTTTTTATGGCACTAGTAGAGTGCACCTGCGGCACGCACGTGTTTTAAAAAAAGTATAAAATAAGAATTTTTTTACTATTATTGGAAAGTGTAATAAAGCAACCTCAAGACCAAGTTATTATAATTGATGACATCTACAAATTCCAAGTAGGGCAGCCTTACTATTACTTGATTCGAAGTTGTGATCGGCCAAAATATAGAAGATAGTCGATACTATTAAAGCACAAAGGATACATACATTAAGTATCGTTGCACAATGTAGCTAAAAAGCGGGTAAATTCTATATAAAGCGGCGGTAGATGTAATTATATTTCTGCAGATCCGTTGCATGAAACTATCTTCCTATACACTGAACCCCTATTCCTGAATTCAGAGAAAGCATCTTCTGATCCACATTTGTTCCCTCAGGCTCAAAAGCTGGAGCTGAAGTACCCGCAAAAAAAAAATGCTGGAGGGTGAAGAACTGCCAAAGGTAGGCGACGGATTGCAGTGGTTGATTGCTTCTCTGACTACAGTTTTCAAGTCAAAGTTATTCATTTCCCATCTGTTAATCATTTCTTTGATATTTCCTTGAATAATTATCTCCCAACATGAGCTGTCCCTTTTTTATTGGTATCAATATCATGGATATTCGAAGCACTAAGAGATGACTCAACTGGCATTTAGAGCTAACAGGATGTTGCTATCAGGACTCAGGAGCGTCCTGTCATGAGCATCTAAACCACCTGATGGACCTGATGAAACACCATCTACTACTACAAAGGAAAGCGAAGAATCACTTCGCAGTTCTTCTCTACCTATTTTCAATGTGATAATATTATCTCCCTGCCACAGCATTCGCACATAATTATGAAAAAAAAAACGAAGTAAATGATCATCCGAAGATGACTATTAGCACATAATTACCTACTTGATTTCGAAGAAACTTGTGATGCTTTGCAAGTTTGCAGAGAGTAGACACTTTATTACCATCAGAAGGAAAGCCATTTCATGAAGCATTACTGAATTATCTGGCATGTCTGAGACATAAAGAGAAGAGAATAACAAATCCAACATATAAGAAAAATTAGTAGAGTAATAGGGAATTACCCGTGCTTTACCTCTGGTAGCAGTGTGTAGCGCCATAACTTTTATCATTCGTGTTGCAAATCGAACAGGCTAAAATCATTACCCGTGCTTTGAGGATATTACAGTACAGCCCCAGAGGCTTGAGTTGCGCGGCGTTCGGCCGTGGCCGTGGGGTAGGGAGAACGTACGTCGGCCGGCCACGAACACCACACGGAGCTCCATCTGGCCGCCATCTCGCTCCACTTGCGTGCGCTCTCCCCCGAAGGCCTCGCCCCCATGCTCGCGTGGTCGCGACCCAAACTTGATCGTTTGCCCGATTGATTAATTAATTATTGTGGTGAGCTTCACCGGTCGAAACGGTCACGAACGCCATGAACGGCACACTACGCCCCCTTCTCCGCGCCACCGAGCCCACGAGTTCACCCCCTCTTGCGTGTTGCGCCACG
>JACEFO010000030.1:0-36404 GCA_015342445.1 Digitaria exilis
AACAGCTCGAAACCATCCGCTGTCCTTGTGGCGTTGCGAAGGCTTGGCCGTACAATAACGTATTCGAAAGAGATCTGGTACCGGCACGTAATGAACAAGAGAGGAGCGCGGTGCTTGTCGTAGACGAGCTAGTAGGCGAGGTCTTGGCACGACGGACGGCTAAAGGACGGAGGATGACGGTGGGCCTGCTGCTCGTCGGCCATCAAGACGAATGCCTCCGGCGATCATCCGGTAGTGGACGAGCATGTCCTTGAATTTTGCAGGTGAGCTGGATCTCCGAGTCGAACCTCCGGGACGCCTCGTCGGTCATGCGGATGGCCAGAGAGGAGGTGAGAGGCGATTCGTCGCCGGGGCACGCGTAGAGCGTGAGGCCGTCCACCGCCTCCTTGCCGTGCTGCCCGCACCCGTAAAGACCTCTTGTTGCGCACTCCATCTTCTTCCACCCAATCTGCTCCGGCTCGTCCGTCTATTTACGGATGTTCACTCTGTCACACAGGAACAAGATAGGAGAAGGATGCCCGGCCGCAGCCATGGCTGGCTGACGCTCCGTGTACGGCGTAGGCGGCGGAGGGCGAGGGAAAGGGATCTGTGTCGCCAATTTGAGATCAGATGAAACTTATTATTATATAATGGACACGATGGGAAAGAGGCGGTCACGGACCACGCAATTCGACTGGGCTCTGACTCGATGCATGGCATGAGCAAGGTGGAGCGTCTAGCCGTCTGCCGGACTCTGTGTAAAAGAATCACGTCTGCAATTCAAACAACAGACTCAAAACCCATGACATGATGGGAAGGAGAAGTCAATAGAAACGAGGCTGTTTATGCAACCTGTAAGCTTTGTGACTGCTTTGCATATTGTACAAGTGGTGTTCCAATTACAATCGCAATATGACGACTAGGGTTTGCTCTTGTCTACCTAAAGCAAATTAGTTTATTTTTTGAAATTAATTTACTTGTCGTAAATAACATATATTTAAAGGCGGAGATAATACATGGCGTCTCATTTTAGTTTATTCCTCACCTCCAATTGAACTACATGGCATGCCATTGTTGTTCATTTTAGATAATTTTAGGTTCATCCACGTCCACCTACCCAAGACAACGGGAGCTTACTCAACAATGCATGTTTCCCAGATGGCCAGTACATGCAAAGTTCGGTGTTTTGTGGGATTATTAGAGATACACGTGAAACGGCCTTTCTCCTATTTTTATCTTAGTTTTTTTTCAATTTAATTAAATACTCCAATATATAGATCTTTGTTCTGGCGATGCTCTGTCTTCCCAGAGCTATATAAACAGAGATCATCCAATTCCACCATGCAGTATTTGTAACTGGTGGTAAAACAAATATGAAGGTTTCAACAGGAAAGCTGATCTTCTTCTTGCTGATCGTGCTGTTTGAAGGTTACTTTCTTCAAATTGGTTTCATCTACAGACTTTGTGTCTTTGAATGCAAACATTATGGAAATTTTACTACTTACTGTGTGTGTGTGTGTGGGGGGGGGGGGGGGGGATAATACTGACTACCATTTCTGTGTTTTTTTTTCTCAATAACACATAAATGGAAAAACTCTAACTAGACTAATTAGAAAATGTGGAAGAGAAATCACGTTTATGATTCTTAGATAAACCGTGAACATAACAAATTTAAGTAATAAATTATGTTATATTATATCCCTGAACTTTGCATATTAAGTGTTTCTGTATACGCAAGAGCAAGATTCTGATGATCTCTCGACGCAGGATTCTTGGTCACGTCAGTAAAGGCCGGTGGTTATTCCTCCTCAGAACAAACGTCAGAAAAGACCGGTGGTTATTCCTCAGAGCAAACATAAAAAAAGGCAGGTGGTTATTCCTCAGAGCAAACATCAGAGAAGGCTGATGATTCCTCAAAGAAACCATCAGTAAAAGTTCCCTACGACTACTCAGCAAACATTGAGGCAAGTAGTGCATTCCTAGCAACTTCCTCCTCTTTCTTCCGTCGTGGCGTCGTTTCCCTCGTAGCATGTAGCTCGCGACTGATCGCTCTGCTCTGTAACGCCTGTGCTTGCAGTGCATCAAGGAGCCAGAGAAACCTCTGTATGGCGGCGGCATCATCAGCAGCGACAAGAGCAAGAGCTCCACGCCGATCAAGGGCTGCGCTCTCGAGGTCGACCTCAAGAAGGATCACCACTACGCACTCTCTGGTGATCAACACCTCACCTGTCGATCAACTCATCCTCTGATCTCCATGTGATCACTGGCTCACTGATTCCTCAAAAAAATCACTGGCTCACTGCACTGCAACCCTCAGCCCATCAGGTGTCGATGATATTGTTTGTAGCTGAATGAACAGTGGTTGTGCGTGTGTTCCCCAGCTTGGCTGAAGTTTTCCAAGGGCACCGGCGACATCACTGCTGTGATCGTGACGCCTGACGGCAAGTTCACCAATGCCGGTGCGATCGTCGCCCAGTCCGAATGCTGGACCTTGCTCAAGGGTGGTGCCACCTCCTTGTGCGAAGGAAAGGGCGATCTCTTCTTCCAGGTAATGAGCTAGGCACACAATAGCATACTGAATCAGCCGAGTGAGACGTGGCTAGATGAAGAACAAGAACTCGCTAATGGAAGCCAAAACTGCAGACCAACTCAACCGGGGCGATCATGGCGGAGAGCATCGCGCTGCAGGGTTTCAGCTTCGACGAGTGGAATGCTCACCGCGATGAAGTTATTGCCCAAGGCCAGTAATGCGGCTTCCCATTCAATGGCTATGGCAAAATCAAAATGAAATGGCACAGAATGATCACCGATCTAAAAGAAAAGAAATTAACCTTTTAATGAAATTGCAACGCAGGATCGCAAGAAGAAGGTGAAGATCACGGTGGAGTCCGGCGGCAAGCCGTTGCCGGACGCGGAGCTATCGGTGGAGTGGGTGGCCAAGGGCTTCCCTCTCGGCAACGCCATGACCAAGGAGATCCTGGACATCCCCGAGTACGAGGAGTGGTTCACGAGGCGTTTCAAGTGGGCAACAATGGAGAACGAGATGAAGTGGTACAGCACCGAGTACCACGAGGGTGACGAAAGGGTACGAGGCGGCTGACAGGATGCTGGCGCTGGCGCAGAGGCACAACATCTCGGTGCGCGGCCACAGCGTGTTCTGGGACGACCAGAGCCACCAGATGGGGTGGGTGAGCAAGCTCGGCGAAGTCGAGCTCAGGGCGGCCGTGGCGAAGCACCTCGAGAGCGTCGTCTCCCGCTACGCCGGCAAGGTGATCCACTGGGACGTGGTGAACGAGAACCTCCACTTCAGCTTCTTCGAGGACAAGCTCGGCAAGGACGCGTCAGCAGAGATCTTCAAGGAGGTGGCCAAGCTGGATAGCAAGCCCATCCTATTCATGAACGAGTTCAACACGATCGAGCAGGCCGGTGACCTGGCGCCGGTGCCGACCAAGTACCTCGCCAAGCTCAGGCAGATACAGTCCTACCCTGGCAACAAGGGGCTCAAGTATGGCATCGCCAAGTTCTTCATGTGGCTACTGCTCCAAAATAGAGTCTGGACAGCGGACCGTCTCCTCCAACGAGAATGGCCCAATTCTTATTTTTGTCCAATGTGCTATAGAAGTTTGGAGATGGCACAACATCTCTTCGTGGAGTGCCCAATTACTTGCTCGGTCTGGCGTTCTATCAGCAATTGGTCTGGCCGTGCCTCTCTGCATCCTAATGGTTGGAATATGAATGTTGCCCTGGTGGACTGGTTCCATGAGTTGGCCGGAAGTGCTATAGATACGGTAGCAAAAGGTACTCGCTCGCTAGCAATTCTTGTAGTGTGGACAGTATGTGCGAGCGAAATACAAGAATTTTCAATGAGCAAGAGAAGCCAATAGCCAAGATAATCGACGACATCAAGGACACTGCTCGCCTATGGGGTGCTGCGGGTGCCAAACACTTGGCTGCTTTAGTTGATAGACCCATTAGCGAGTAATCGCTATGTATTTTTTAGTTTTTGTTGTGGAGCTATTCCGATGCTCCGGCCTGTCTTAAGGACGGGTTCTACTATCTGGTGCTCCTTGCGCCTGTAATTGCTACTCCTTATTAATTAACGCCGGGAATCATTCCAGATCTTTCGAAAAAAAAAGTATGGCATCGGTCTTAGAGCCATTTCGACAAGCCTAACATACCCTACATGAGGGGCTCGCTGGACACGCTGGCGGCGGCCAAGGTGCCCATCTGGCTCACCGAGGTCGACGTCGCCAAGGGCCCCAAGCAGGTGGAGTACCTGGAGGAGGTGATGAGGGAGGGGTTCGGGCACCCGGGCGTGAAGGGCATCATGATGTGGGCAGCGTGGCACGCCAAGGGCTGCTACGTGATGTGCCTCACGGACAACAACTTCAAGAACCTCCCCGTCGGCGATGTCGTCGACAGGTTGCTGGAGGAGTGGAGGAAGGTGCCCGAGAAGCCCAGGACGGACGGCAAGGGCGTGTTCGAGGCCGAGCTCTTCCACGGAGAGTACAGAGTCACCGTCAAGCACGAGTCGCTCAAGGAGCCCATCGTGCAGACGGTGGACCTCGACTCTAAGTCGGAGGCCAAGCTAACATGTTAAGCTTATATAGCGCTGTAAATGGAGAAGTATTCCTCCTTTGACCAAACCATTATTACTCTATTAATATGATGAATGATGTGTATATATAACAAAAATTCGTATCCAAAAGCACTTTTGTAAAGGTATACTTTCTGTATCCCATAAGTAATACAATATGGCCAAAGAACGGCAAGGAACACATGCGATGTAATTAACCGGATACAGATTGGTCAAAGTTTCGGCAAGGCGGCCAGCATTCATATAAACACAACTTTCTTGGGGTTATAAAAAAATCTAACAAGGTCGGCAAGCATAAATTTGTTAGTACTTCAATATTTGTGTGCAATTCCAATTAACAAGGTGAAGCATAGAAGCACCCAAAAAGATTGCATTATAACTGAATGGGGCTACTTATTACCATGGATTGATCTGTGCATGCCTCCTACTAAGGAAAAGAACACATACATCGCCTACTCATATGTCCAAGTCATCATCAGGATCTTCATCTGAGTCAGGTTGCTCGTCATCTGAATCACGGATGTAATGTATCTCACCCTCTGCAGTTCCAGATTTGGGAGCTATTTCATCCACAAGGGCTGGTGCTAAGCTGGAATCTCGTTGATCCAGAGGTAGGGATCGGCGGCCATCATATATTTGAATAGGTTCACCCTTTCCTGAGATAATTTAGCAAGCTTAGTTCCAAATGCATCATCAATGTGCCTCCCCAAATCAAAATGAGCCAGCGATACCTTCAATTGATGCTAATATGCTATTTGGAAAATAATTCAGTTCCTAAATTACCTTGGTGTTCAAAAGGAAGAACAACATTTGCCCTGTCAGCGCGCTCTTTTTCTGACAGGTCAAGATTGAACTGAACCAGCTTATCAAAGTTCAAGACCAACATTTGCATGTAGCACATATCGAAGAATAATAGAAGAACTGAAATTATTATGTAAAAATATTATGTAGCACATATAGAGTTGTCTTAAATTTATAAAAAAAAATATTATGTAGCACATATCGAAGAATAATAGAAGAACTGAAATTATTCGCTGCAAATATAAATTTGCAATGTCAAGCTCTTGTTAAGAGGAGACAAAGTAATCGATGAGTCGACAAAGTGCGTCAATCTATTGTTAAGAGGAGACAAAGTGTGCATTGCACGAGTGCTTCTTGTTACATATATGCACCCGGTCCCTGATTGAGCCACTGCTCATGAGTGTATCAGGATTTATCCCACGTACGCACAATGAGTGTTTATGAGAACCTTATCCCGTGTACGCGTGTAGACTTTAGGCATGACAGAAGAGCCAAAAGGTGACCACGAGGTTAGGCATGTGCACATGAAGAAGCCGACAGGGGTATGAAGATCTCTGCTCGTACATGTGGGATGAAGAAATCGACGACGTAGATCGCGCATGAAAAAATCCGTTCGTGGTTTAGCCCCACGAGCAATAGCTCATGGCTTAACCTTCGAAAGAAGTGGCCTAGCCTCTGTTAGAACTCGTGGCTGTAGCCTCGGAAAGATCGTGGTAGTAGCCTCCAATGGATAGTGGCAGTAGCCTCCAAAGGAACCCGTGGCTTAGCCTCCGAAACAACTCGATGAAGGCGCGTATTGCGCATAAAGAAGTTCGCTCGTAGATGCGGGACGAACAAAACAAGAGAAAACAATTGAAACAATTAACTTAGCTTGATTCATGGCCGAGTGTTGATGAAGCCGAGTAGTCAGAGTTTGTTTCCGACTATTTGAGCCGATGGACCCTTGCCCAAGTTGTTTTGACATGTTGACATAATCGCTGATAGCTGGTTGGTGGTATGCATTGGAGTTTTGCCGAGTCCCGTGACATGAAGACGGACGACGAAAGAGCAAGTATGCGTGGTGGGCGGGCGACGGACGACGACTGTGACACCAAATTTCGTCTCCCTTAGCGTTTTTATTTGTAGAGAAGAGATAGAGATAGAGATAGAGATGTAGAGACGGAGATTGTGTAACACTATTGCCCTTGTTGTACGTCCTAGAAAACAATTTTAAATATAAAACACACCTGCAGGCTATTGCTAAATGTTTTCTTTCTGAAATCTACTTTCTTGAGTAACTACAACGAACAGTTTTATGGCTTGGCAATAGATTGGAGACCATGTGACTTGGATGAAGTGCATGTAAGGTGTGCTTGATATTCACGAGGCCAGTTTCTACAATTGTCTAATTCTATTTTCCTGATTAAATATTTGGTTAATTATGTTAATAAAACATTTTGATTGAAAGGAAGTGCTTCTATACATACTCTTGAACAACATGTTTTAGTTAAATGATTGGTGCTGAATTATTTAAGAAACATGTGTGTGACGCATGTGCATTTTTGCTATTAATGCAAAACAAAAAGTGTGTATCGGCAAATTCAATTTTGAATAATGTTCACCGGCAAATATCATATTTCTACGGTGTCCTATAGTAATTTTACGCTTTGGCAAAGGCCTTTGACCACACACCTTGCACGGAAACGGCAACCCTCGGCACGGGGTGCGCAGAGCTATCTTTTTCCTCGGTCGCCGGCAGAAAGAGCTTCTCGCTCTTGCAGGACGCGCCTGCAAGCTGCAGCCCCCTCGGCCGGTGACAGGACCAGGCCGTCAGGCGATCAACAGTTGATCCCTTTCAGTTCGTCTTTTGTTTTTTTGTCCTCTGCAGTCTGCACGGTGCACGCGCCCGGGGCGGCCACATGCTTGGGCCTCGCGCTTTTGCGGTCTCGTCACCGTGCGTTCCTGTACGCGTAGCACTAGAGAAGCATGAAAGCGCAGCCGGGAAGGAAAACGTCTAATCGTGGCGATGATTTTGCGGACCGAACGGCCTGATCGTGATAAGATTTTATAAAAAAACTGTAGCTTTATAAAATATTGTAACTGAGTACCTTCTTACACACATATACGGGTGTGTTAGACTGTAGGAAAAAACACTGTAGCATAAGAAAAACACTGTAGCTCGTTGGAAACGTGTTTTGTGAGGATGGAATAGTGAAAGTTGAAATGAATAGGTAAAAAGTTGGAATGAACAGTGAATAGTTGGGAATCTGAACATGACCTATATTATATATATAGTAAAAGTTAAATAAATAGTAATTAGTTTGAAATCTGAAATGGGCTTCCAAACTTCAACCCTTGATGTCCCATACGTGTGGATCGCATTCTACAGAAGGCGTGAAGCAGAGAGATTTCAAAACGAGCAGGTGGTGCCGTGTGTGCGGACGACGAGGCTAAGCTGCCATCGTGGCCTGTCCCGACGCAGAATGCACGCAGCACGGCCCGGACCGCCTCGGCCACCTTTTCTCCCCACCAATTACGCCGCGCGCCGCGCGTTCACGGAAACGGCAACCAGCCGGTGAGGGGACGTACCGTGCGCGCTCGCTCGCGTTTTTTTCGGCCTCTCCCCGCAAAATAGAATTCGCGGCAGGTCGGCCTTAGGTAAATTTATTTGGTGTTGGGCTGGGAAGGATTCCCAAACTCAACTAAAACGATCCTTTCTATAACTGGTTACCGAACAAGCTCAGGAACACAAATCTCTGGGCCTGTTTTTATGTGCAGGTTTTGTTTGGGCTTTGTGGAGGACCCAGCGTGTTTAGTTGGTGAGGGGAGAAATTTTTTTTTCTAGAAAGCGTGTTATGTGAGATGGATGAATAGGAAAGTTGAAAGAAATTGGAGCGAACTTTTCTGAAAAGCGTGTTTTATAAGAAGGATAAATAATAAAGTCCAAAAAATTTTTTTATCTAAACACGGCAGAGGAATAAAATGGCAATAGAGAAAAGCTCCCTAACATCCCAACTGAGACTTCGTTGTATGGTAACTCTTTTTTCTTACAGAAATGGGAGATCTTGCTCAAGGAGGGAGATCAGGAAAGCTGGCGCAAATAAGACTCTGTCGCAGCTTCTGCCCGTCTGAAGTCCTGAATTCTGATGTGGCTGAAATCTGAGCGTCAATGCTTTTTTTTCACAAAAAAGAAAATGACTTCTAGCTTGTGACCTTCTGGGTTCCAGTTGTGATTTGTGGGAGTTGGTGGTTCATTGTTGTAATAGGATAGCTCTCTCGTTGTTTCCCCTGTTTTTCCTATGTGCTTTCGGATTTGTGGCAACCTCAGCTGTGTAAAACCTTATATGCTTTCTTTAAAAGCATAGTTAACCTCTTTTATAAAAAAAATTAGTTCAGGAGAGGGATGGAAGGGTAAAGGGAAGGGTGGGTCAGGAGAGGTGGGCGGCTAGGGCGGGGGAGGGGTCTCGACGAAGGGCTATGGGAGATCCCTCTCCCTATAGGCTATAGCTGCATTTGCATTTCTTTATGATCTTTGTCATTCGGTCCCTTTTTAACCGTAAAATATGTCGCACCAAACCAAACAACATGTGTGGATATGTCATGTAGGCATGCCGCTTGCCACCCCCATACAAGCGGTGCATTAACAAAGACCTGGTCCACAATCAAACTAATAAAAGACCTAATAAACAGCAAGAGGCTTCGCTGCTGCTAATCATTACTTCATCGTGAAGGCCGTTGCTAAGTATGATAAGCTCTCGCGCGGACACTCACAGAGGGCGGTAAGGTCACGATGCGGTGAGAGGAGGCGGCGTCCTCCACCTCCCTCCTCTCCAGCGAGCTGGCGCGGCCACCTCACCGGTTCAGGGTTTCCTCGCCCGCACCCTTTATCTAAAGGCCTCCCCTCCGTCCCTCATCAACTACTCCCCACTCCCTCTCCCTTCCCCTTCCTCTGGTGCCTCTCCAATGCGAGGCGGCGGCCCGAGAGGCCGCGGCGGCGGCGACCGCGGGACCAGCGCCCGCCGTTCGGACACGGGGATGGCGAGGGCGGCGGCCGCTCCAGCAGCTTCGTGGGCCACCGCCGGCCACAACGCCGCACCAGGTGTCGTGCGGAGCGCCGGCGACGCCTCAAGTCTCCTTCTCGCCTGCGCCTCCAGCGGCGCAGGTCACTATGCGCGCTCCTCCTTCGTCGGCGTCGCCGGCGCGTCTTCCTCGGCTCCGTCTCCACTGGCGCGGTCCTCGTCCGCGGAGAAGACCATGGCGCCGCCGGCCGCGGCTGCGGCCTCTGACGCGGAAGCGGACGTGGATCTGGCGCCGGTCTGCAAGAAGGGGCTCGCGCACCCTGCTCGCCCGGCCTCGGCACCGTCGGCAAGAGCCTGATGATGTGCGCCAACCACTTCCTCGTCGTCGTTGCCGACGACAACCTCTTCCGCAACGACGTGCGCTAGCTAGTCCTTCTCTCCATACTATCAGATCTACTTGTATATGTTCATCTGCATGCCTTAGTTAATATTTTGATGCGATATTGTACATGCATGTGGGATATTCATGTGAAGGCCTGCTCCCTTTTGGTTGTTGCTTTCTGTAATGTTCTGCGTCTGTTCTTGCTTTCTTGAGGTTTCTTGTTTGTTCTTCTGCTGGGAACGTCGCAGCAGAACTAATGCGCTCTCGACCTCATCCAGCTGATGGATGTCTGGTTGTAGCGCTCGTTCATGAGGGGCTTTCCACTATGCACCATAGTTCCTGTGCTGGGTTTCTTGTAACTTTGCTTGAGTAGGTGGAGCTACGGATCAGTTTCGTGAAAAGCACAGTTCCTTGTTTCGTGAAAAGCAGTTCTTGTGGCCTGTGGGAAAGATGGACCGGAAAATAATTGACACAGGTTTATCCTGCAGGCACTCGGCCGGCAGCACAGACTTTTGCGATCTTTCTCGTTTGTTCGGGGACAGCTCTATCCTTTGCTACATACTTTTGCGATCTTTCTCGTTTGTTTCGGGGACAGCTCGTTGATCCTTTGCTTTCGAACCGTCAAATCTTGCTCAGTTTACAGGGATTCTCATGTCTGCGCAAGACATATTGTTGCGCAGAGACCCTGCCGTGCGTCTAGTTTTCAGGGTTTTTTTCTTATATTGTTGGTTGGTCAGAAGTACCTATGAACGGAGCTTTCCGATCTCATCCTTCTCTTGGATGATGGCGAGGTTTTTTTTTTTTTGCCGATGTGTGAGATTGCCAGCGTATTCCCCATTTTGTTTGGTGTTACGGACTACGGAGCTACAGGATCGCTGGTGAGATGTGCTCTGATTTTACCATCTCTCCAATCTTGTGAGAGATCGGTGGCAGAACGCACACCTTTGAAGCGAAACGGGTTTCCTCCAGTATAGCTCCAGGACGGTGTTGTTTTAGTTTGGTGTTTCTCATGCGTGGTGCTCGCTTTAAAGGGACACCGTAACGGGCCAAGAACAACAACTCTGCCAATCTCTGGACATACTGCCACTGCGTTCCCTTTTGTTCGGTTGCTTTGGGTCAGCCGGTGGTGCGCCGGTGTTGTTGATCGGTGCTAAATTTCTGGCCATGAATGCTTGGCAGTCTGTTCAGCAGCGCGGTGCCATGTGGTGGTTGGAAAAAGTTAGAGAGGGGTTGAAATGTGGGAGCTTTGTTTTTGGGAGTTTGGAAAAAATAGCTACCAGTTTAGGCCACTGTTGGAGCAAGAGTTTTTTCCATTGATTCCCAAAACAAGATTTTAGGAACTTATTTTGGACACCGTTGGAGATGCTCTTACTGTAGTTCATTTTCTTGTTATTTTATACTGAATTTGATGATTGTCTTCATAAATTTGCTGCAAGTTATTTATTTTTCAGCACCAGTGCGTATGAATTTGAATATTTTGTGGATAAGCACCCTTACTGTATTGCTGCCTAAACCCTAGGATAAGGAAATACCTAAATCTAGGATGATTATTTTGTTGTGCTTTCGCTGAATCCAGGATACTGAGTTTCTAGATTTTTTTTTTTGGTGACTTTAAGAAACCTTAAATTTATGATTATGGTTAACTTTGTATGGTTTTACTTGCCTTTAGGTTTCTATTAATCCTGAGTCCAAGTTAAGAGCAACGAACAGGGAAGTTCTTAATGAACTCATCAAGTTCCATGGAAGGACAGCTTTGAGTGGCAAATTGCCTGCATACGATGGAAGGAAGAGTCTTTGTACTGCCGGCGCAGTTCCTTTTGAATCAGAGGAGTTTGTGGTTACATTGGTTGAACCAGAAAAGGAGCAGAAAGAAAGGTATTGCCACGTCTTAACTCATCTTTCAGTATTGTATGAAGTTTCGTATATCATCCACTGCTTTATAATCCTCTTGAATTTGTAGTGTGGAGAATGAAACACGATCACAATCCGAATTGCTGGGAGAACAGACCGTCACCAGCTTCTTCGAGGAAAAACAGAGGGACATGCCTCAAGAGACCATACAAGTACTTGATGTTGTCCATAGACAGTCACCATCTTGGAAGTATATTAACTATACTCTAGTTTTTCTCTTGACTTTCCTTGTGTAAACTTCTGGCAGGGCACTGACAAATTCTGGGTAATAACTTTTCCATTGCAGTTACGTTACAGTTTCCAGACCCTTTAGTCTGCGCCCAACACAAATGATCTTTCACTGAATATAGGTAACACCTCCTAAAATTTTGGTTGTGTATTGACCCATGCCTTTTATTTTATCTGTTTTGATAATACAAAATATTTAACATTGTTTATTCTGTTTTTTTTCAGATATACCAGCAACATCCTTTTTCAAGCCTTTGACTGTGATAAAATTTGTTGAGTTGTTCCTGAACATATGTGATACCGCTCAACCTTTGTTGGACCGAGGTCGTGTGAAGGTTAGTTTTCTACACTGAATCCACAAGACATCTTTTACCATGCAACATGACATTGGTTGTTTTTGGTTGACTTTAATTGTATTCAGATAAATAAAGCATTGCATGGAGTTCGCATCGAAACAAGTCACCAACCCGACCAGATTAGAAGATATAAGATAACAGGAATTGCTCCCTTCCCTATGAGCCAGCTGATGTAAGTAACTATGTTCTCTACAGTACTTATGGAAAGTAATCTATTAGATTTGTGCATGTTTATATGTTGGTTTATGTGGACTGGAAATAAGATAGGGTTGGGAGTTTGGACTAGAAATGTTATGTCAAAAAACTATCCATTCTGATGTTGACATTTATGTCGTGTGTGTTTTATTGAAGATTAATTCTGAATTGCTTGTATAACACTGACTAAATTCTCTCTGAGCAAAGAAATACTAAGTAATCTGTGGTGTTGCAATTATCATAATTTGAATGTTTTGATCTATGTCAATGATATGTTATCAACTTACCGTACTTTTTTTCACTTTAGATTCCTATTGATGATAAGAGAACAAGACAAACTGTTGTGCAGTACTTTTGGGACAAAACACAACTACAAATTGAATTATGGTTCTTGGCCCTGTCTTCAGGCTGGCAGTGACTCATGCCTCGTATATTTGCGTATGGAGGTACTATAGCCTTTGTCATTCAGTTGTGCTTGAATTATCTATGTTTTATTCAGTGTACAACTACTGTATCCAAAAACGATTGTAGGTTTGCAAGATCGAAGGGCAGAGATTCTCTAAGAAGCTTAATGACAGAAAAGTGACCAACATACTTAAAGCAACATGTAAACGTACCCAGGAGAGGAAGCTGAGCATCCTTGATGTATGGTTAATGATGTTTGTTTCTTAGCCATTTATTAGGATAATTCTTTTCTTTCATGCTTGCAGGAATGTAATTGTTCTTTATTTCTTTTGCTTAAGCAGGCTGGCGGGCACACCACAGTTCTTGAGCGAGCTTTTGTACGCAATGGCATACCCTATGTGTCAGAAGTCCCAACAATTATCTTTGGTGCTGATGTCACACTCCCCCCACCCGGAGAGTACTCTGCATCATCCATTGCTGCTGTAAGTTTCTTATGAATGTCAATTTGTCGATCATCATCCGGTTGTATGATGTGCTTTACAATGTGATATTCCTCATAATTTAGTGCAATCGAGTTATCATAAACTAAAATATCATGGTGCACATACTGATGTTTGCTGTGACCCTTCATTGAATTTGTATAGGTGTTAGCATCAATGGACTGGCCAGAAATCACCAAGTACAGAGGTCTTGTTTCTGCTCAACCACACAGACAAGAGATAATAGAAGATCTGTCTACTGTCAGTAAAAATCCACAGAAGGGACACAATGTTAATGGTGGAATGATGAGGTTAGTTTGTTACTGAACTGAGTTGACGTACTGCTCGTTTGATATTGGTTTATCTGCATAACTGACATGGTCTAGTTTGCAGGGAGCTACTGATTGCTTTCCGCAGTACTAATCGAAGGCCTGCGAGGGTAATAGCCTATAGGTATGTGTTTCAGATTCTCATTTTCTGTTCATCTTTATATTATGTTACGTGAATTATGTTCATTTAATCATCCTTATAGGGATGGTGCAAGTGAAGATCAATTTAGCCATGTACTGCTTCATGAAATGGATGCCATCAGAAAGGTAATGATTTCTTGCATCATAATTCTGTTAATTTCAAATATTGTTTGCTTTGCCATACGTCCATATTTTTTTTTGTGACTTTTGTCCCTCCGTTTCAAGGCTTGTGCTTCTTTGGAGGAGGGGTATCTACCTTCAGTCACTTTCATGGTTGTCCAGAAAAGGCACCATTCGAGGCTTTTCCATGAGGTTCATGGAAGGCGTGATGTGAATCACCAAAGTGGAACATTCTTCCTGGTTAGTTTGTTTTGGTGTCACACTATTACCGAAAATGAATAACTGCTCTAAACATTCTTCCTAATGTCTCCGGCGACAAACATTCTTCTCTAAGCATTTCCTGATCTGTCATTATTTTGTTCTTTACTTGTGCTGCAGGAATGGTGGTTGACCACAACATTTTCCATCCTTCTGGTTTGATTTCTATTTATGCAGTAATGCTTGTATTCAGGTAATTATACGTTCGTGCCTTGGCTCATATTCTGTTCCAGAACAGCATTGACCTTATATTGAATGTCAAATTATTTTCATTTCAGGGAACAAGCTGGCAGGCCCATTTTACTGCTGATTCACTGCAGTCGCTGACCAACAATCTTTGCTATACGTAAGTTCAGCTCCTCTTCCCTCCTGACTTCTCTTTCTATCTCTGACACATTTATTTACCTAACAGTTCACTTAAATATAATTTCGAATGCAGGTATGCTCATTGCATCCCAGCTGTGTCAGTGGGTAAGTTCTTATTCTATCTCCTCTTCTGTTTAAAGTAGTTTGCTCAGTTGAAGCTTGATTCACTGTATTGAGCTCTTCCTCTGCGTGGAACGAATGAAATTTCAACTTGTTTGATGAAATTTAAAGTCCAATGTGGAGTAACACAACCTCGATAGCATGCGTTTCGAAAGTCGTTAATGTACTGCTATGTAGAGTGATGCACTCTGTGAACACATAGTATTTTCATGTCTGAATTTCCTTTGAAATAAATAATGATATATTGCTGGCAGCTCTAAACATCATTTTATTATCTAATGGCGCTTTGTCATCATGATTCCTTTGTTATATGGTTAATCCTATGCACAACTGTTTTCTTGAACCGTGGATTATTTCTCGTTTATGTTGTTCCTGAATAATTGGACAGTTGGTTAACCAGTCATCACTAATAGATTGCCCTTTGTTTTGCAGTCCCACCTGCCTACTGTGCCCACCTTGACCCATTCCGTACTCGTTACTATGTCGAAGAAAAAATCCCCGATGGTGGCCCAACCCCTCGCAGCAGTCTTGTTTCTATTGCCAGTGAAGGATCACAAGAACAGATTCTGATTGATGTTCATATGAGTGGCTCTAAAGTTCAAGTGCTAGCCGACAAGTTTTCCAGGCTTGACTATGTTATTTCTAAAGCAATTGAACCTCGAAAGGTCAGTCAATTGGATGCTTTTTTCAAGGTAAATGGTAGAACTGCCAGTCCGGAAACTCTCTTGAGTAAATCTTGCAATCTTTACTTACAAGATAGGGTAAGGGCTGGATCTCCACCCAATGCCAGTATTAAAACTTCTCAAAAAGGAGATACTGGCCATTTAGTGAGTTTGAGAAGCTTGATTACTCAACTGATTGAAGAACAACGTTGGTTCGAGGTTGTTCAGATTCCCCTGGATTTACAGTTAAGTAAAACCTATAATGGTGTTTCTGAGTTACTTGCCCTTAGGGATGATGGCGCCTGTTGGGTGATCGGTATGCTTCTGGATGCCCTAGAGTTTAAACATGAACTTGGACTTAGTTTCAATGGATCCTTCACTATTGATGATATATGGTATAATGAATATTCTAAAAGGATAGAGATAAATGCCAAATGGGAGGATATTCCCCTTACCCAAGAAGCCTACATGTCTGATTTGGCTGTTGTTGTCCTTGTTTTGCAACAATATTTTCAGTACGTAGGGAGCAGTCCTTTGAGCAAGTTTCCTATGTTTGTGGGTGAGTTGATAACTGTCATCATGGCACTGAAACTTAGTGGGGATGAATATTTATCGAAGAATAAGCGATCGCTTATTTTCAATCATCCATGCAGTTGGACAGCTTCAGGCAGAATTAAGATATTTGATTCCTTAATGAATTATTACCATAAATCGCCTCCAGCGGACAAGAAACTATTCAGTAAAGCACTAAGGGTGGGAAGACCACTATACTGGGATGAAGCTATTCCAGGGGGACAAAATGAAATGGGAATTGTGCTTTGCTACAGAACATATGATGATGATTACTATGGGAGATTAGATTTCACGAGATGTTTTATCACACATGTTAATGGGGTAATGTTACTTCTCACCTTCAACTATTAGCTGCGTAAGGTTTATTTTCAGGCGGCTGAGCTGACCAACCTTGTTTCTTTGTGTTTTTCCTTTTTGCCACAGGCGACTGGAAAACAGGCGGATGCTGCTGTCTATGTCCTTGCTCCAAAACAGCTATCAGAATTGCAGTGGCTTCTGCTTGTCAACTATCCAGCTGCACAAGCTGCTGCCACTCCGGCAGCAGGTTCAGGGTCTCATGCTAGGACTAGCACATCCAGAGCAGGTTCAGGGTCTCATGCTAGGACTAGCACATCCAGAGCAGGTTCAGGGTCTCATGCTAGGACTAGCACATCCAGTTCTTCCTCTTCGATTTCTTCTTCTTCTATTGCAGCAGCAGGGCCAATTATACTGAGCTCCAGTCTTGCTGTAGCAAGTGACAATGTTGAGCTTCACCAGATTTTTACCACTCGACCACAGTCAGTCTTTCGATTCAAGCGTCCAAGAAAGTCAAGGTAATTATATCTGTTGGGCTCATGATGTTCATGATATCTGTTTTGTTGAAATGTAATCCTTTCCTGTTGTGTTTCTTAATAGTTGGAGAGTTGTTTAACTTGTTATCATTAATGGCAGGCACTCTTGAGGGTTTGTGGAGGTTTTCACCAACTTCTGCTCTTATTGTCCGTTTAGTATTAGAGGTAGCTAGGTTATGACAGTATTGTCATTTTTGTATTTGAAGTAGCTAGGGTATGACAGAGCTTGTTCTCAAAACCTGAAACTCTGTTCGAATGGAACCCTGCGCAAGTACATTACATTTTTGAGATCTATGTTCTCGGGTCCATGCTAATAAGTAGTCTTTTCTGATGGAGACAATGCATACTCTTGTTGTTATGTACTTTTGCTCTATATTGTTACTTGAAGTTGTATTTCCTGCTTTAGGTGCGTGTTTTAATCATATTCATGGGTTTTATGATATTAGCGGAGTAATTTTCTGTCCCAGATTATTATTTTCTGTCGTATTTGTAGCAGTTTATTTTTGCTCATTAGCATAGTGATTCCATAACTCTTAAAAATGGAGCTGAAGGTGTAATCATGTTATTTAGAGAACGGAACGCCATCGGTAAGCTTCTCTCTCGTTTGTCCACGTCGGCACGTCACCATTTTTTTTTTCTCAACCATCGGATTTTGATCTGGCCGTCCAGACGTGAGCTCTGTACCTTCCCGGCTCGCGCCCCCTCTGCTCTCCGTGTGGTGCCCCATCACCGCGCGGTCCCTCGGCTCCGGTCCTGCGGAAACGGAGGAGATGAGCAAGGAGCTCGACGACCACTGCTCTCCGTGCGCCGGCACCTCCCGGTCCCTCGGCTCCTCTGCGGAAATGGAGGAGATGAGCAAGGAGCTCGACGACCTGCGGACCGATGTGGAGGCGCTCGCCGCGCAGGCGCAGCTACGCGCCAAGTCCGACCTCGCCGACGGCCTCAAGCACGCGAGCGCCGAGCAGGCCGTGTGGCTGCGGAATGTCCGGGCGGAGGCAGCGGCCGGGGCGAGGAGGCCGCCGCAGCCGGGGAGCGGTACGGGCAATTGGAGGGTAGGTTGCCCGAGAGGGAGCAGGCGCTGAGCACCACAAGGGGGCACCGTTGGGGAGAAAATCGAGGCTGCCGCCAGCCCGTCTCCCTGCTCTTATTTTTTTTTTAGAGAGTAACAGGTAGCAATTCATTGATTTAACCGATCGTTACAGATAGATGACCAGATAAACTCTGGAGCTACATCGAACCAGACCGAAACAGATAGATGATCGGCAGACCTTGCTAGTATATGAGCTACCTCATTACACCATCTACTAACATGCATAAAATAAAAGAGCAGAGATATCAAGATGGCTCTTCGTGCGTCCTTGCTCTTATTACGCTGCACGCATGTGCCTACTCCAGCCGCCGGTCACCGCTCATTGCCGCTGCACACCAGCGGTAAACGACCCGTATGACGCCAGGACAAAAAAGGAGCCATCGCTTTTCTGCTGCTCTCTTATGGAGACAGGCCGGTCTCTCTCTCCTCACGACCTCACCAGAACGAAACATAAGCAACCAACTAAAACAAGCAGGCAAGCAGCAGTTACATTTCAACATTTTGATTTAACCTTCATTTTATGTGATATAGCAGCAGGCTAATTCAATGATCCACACTGATTTGTTAAGCTCATTTTCACAAGATGGTCATGTATCATCAGATATTTAGATTTGGCCTATACTCTGCACACCATGTGTTTGTGATATTTGCAAGGCAGGGTTAATTTCAGGATCTCACTCACAATGCTAAATATCATATGGTTCCGATTAGTGTGGACTCTAAAACTACAAGCTTATCTGTTGACATCGGTGGTGCAACGCAACAAGGTAATATACACCCCCTTCCAAAAAAAACAAGGTAATATACATTATCAATATTATACATAATATATATTTCTAATTTTCTGCTTTGCATAAATTTGGTACTGCATTTGATAAGGCTATCACACACTGCACTCAGCAATAAAATTTGAGTTGTTTGTGTTCTTACCCCTATTTTGAAGTGCTAACTGCGTTTGTACCCTTTTTTTTTTTTTAACTTTGTGATTTTGTCCTCTTCTATTATAAATCGACCTCTTTTTCCCTTTTTCTAACTGTTCTTTTGACAAGATAGGAAAGAACAATGATCACGCATGGAACACCTGCTGTAGAATATTTGAAAATTGCAATATATATACAAGCATTATCTGGTGTTCTTTTGGGCTAACAAACAATAGCATGACATGAGATTCCGAAAGTAGGCTACTGTTCCTCATTTGGTCATGATCGTTTGCTGTAGGATTTAGGGATTATATAGATTAATGGCTTTGTACTACTTATCTTTAGCACAGTGGTGGCCAAACTGGGATGGCGAAGATGATCAATGCCTACGATATACCTGCAATGTTTGCTTGATTCAAAGTTTCTAGCAACAAATAAATTTTAACACAATAGTTTATGCCTATAAATGGTTATGTTTATATACATAAATGAAATTATCTCACTCCACTCGTTCCCTTTACTTCACAGATTATTTTACTGAAGGACACGCAGTTTATATGATATTATTGAGAGATATTTGCTAAAAGTAAACATGCTTCTTCACTATAGTTGTTGACTTCATTTCCATTGGGAAATTTCTCTGGTTATGCTATAACTATCAGGTACCTTAGTCATGATTTAACATTTTGATTTTTCATTAAAATTGCTACAATTATAACACCTATTCTTTAGGATTGCCTACGAGCCACCTTTTGTTTACCAGTGGAGTGTAGAAATTATATCTTGTAATATTATTTTCTTAGCAATGCTGACTAATGTTTCGATGGAAAGCACCAACTTCAGAATAAAGTTAATGAAATAATTTCAGCAACCAAATTTTGTGCCACCAAAATTATATATTTTCAACATCTGGCAGGTCAGATCATGTAGTTTAAAGAAGAAAAGGTAATTTCAAGGTAGCAGAGTCCACAATTTCTGTTAAATGTCATCGGGAGATTACTGCATATCATTGCATTTGTTTCTCCGTCTTCTTTCCTTCACAAAATACCAGAGCTCGATGTATGCTACAAAAGTTTTCTCAGAAAGGCTGTATGTAATGAAAAATAAAAGGCATATGTTTTCCTTGACTTCAGTTGCATATACTGGTTTATTCACCAAATTCTAAAGCCCACTACTCCCACGTAAAATCACCACTAGATAGCACAGAGATTGCGCGGCAACGCCGCACCCTAGGTGTCTAGTGTTGTAACACGGATTTTCTAGTATTACAGACAGTAATAAAGTCAAGGTTGACTTCTTTCTCGTTCCTTCAAAAGTTGTTCTCTACAGTTACTGTTGACCTGCTATTTATAGGGGTCAACCTCGTACATTTACAAGACCGTTACTTCCCGCCAGAAATCCTATACATATTCTAGCTTTTAGACGACCGTTGCTTCCCGCCAATCTTCATTTTAACCTCGTCGCAGGTGACAGACTCGCTTCAGCATCATCACATTTCATGACCAACCTCGCAATATAGTCTTCTTTGCCTTGACTTCTTCGTTCCTGCTCGAAAGACTTTAACCTCTTCGAATTAGCTTCACACTTGCCAGTTTCGTCTTGACTCCTCTAACTTTGCCTGCAACTTTAGTCTCTTCGAAATTAGCTTCGCATTTATCTTCTTCATTTAAAACTCTTCAGTTTCGCCTGCAAAAGTAAAAAACATGATTCCAAGGGGCGTCTCCCCAACAGTAGCCCCTTCGTCCTTGGATTCGAGTTTGCTACTATTCATTCCTCGAACTCCTGGGACGAAACCCAAAAGGCGTCCCCTTGGACAAATTTGGCGGTTACTTGGCGCCTTTTTACGGCGCGAATTTCGTAACTTACCGCGCCTATAAATAGTAGAGGTTACCCCCTCTTAAAATTACCTTCGCTCTCGCCTTTGACTTCGTGCAATTGTCCTCGCTTTGCTTTAGCTCTCATTGCTGACCTCGTACTACTGCCTTCGCTCTTCTTTGATTGGTGCTGCTTGTTTAGAGTTTGAAGTTCTTTTTTAAAAAAGGTTGGTTTTGAAGAATCTTTGTCTTCATTTCTTGTTTTGTTATGTTTTTAATTTCTTTCTGTTATTAGTTTCAGGATGGCTCGTATCGAGTCTGCTGCTATTCTGATCTCTGATGCAGAGAAAGAGGATACTCCTGTGGCCTCTAACCCAGGAAGCGAAGACCTGGAGGGAGTCGAGGCCAGTGTTGGTGAGCTTGTTGAAGAATCAGCTCCCAAGACCCTTCATTTTGGTCGTTCCTCCGTTACCTCAGGCATGATTTCGAGTTATGAGCAAAATGGGTTTTTCCCTGCTGGTGTTGGCCGCGCTCCGGGTCACGAAACTACCCCAGATCCTCAGATTGGAGAGGCTGTTGTTTTTACTGATTTCTTTACAGCTGGTCTTCGATTTCCCTGCGACCCAATGCTACCTCAAATATTTGATCGATTCAACGTCAAACTTCATCAACTGACACCAAATTCGTTTGTTCAACTGTCAAAATTTTTCTGGGGAGTGAAAACATTTGGTGGTGAGGTTGACATTGATACCTTCGGTCGCTATAATGAACTTCATCTTCAGAAGAGGTCGGTATTTTTGGAAGAAGGTGGTGAGGAACATATTGGACAATTTGGTGTTGCAACCTTTACTTCGCGTCGTCGAAGTGCAGCTCTAAAGATTACCAAAGTTGACTTCTCCTACGCTCAGCGGAATCGTTGGGATGTTAACTGGCCGAAATCCTGGTTCTATGTTAAGGTTGGTTTCGCTACACCAAACTCCAGTGAATTACACTATCCATTTGCTGGTCCCCTTGGCAACATAGAGATTTCTACCGTAATTGATTTCGATAGGAAGTCTGAATCTTTTAAGAAAAACAATCCTTGCTTTCATCATGCTACGCGACGACTCACCGGCCGTGATGTTGTCGAAGAGTTTTTGGCTGCTGGAATCTGGCCTTTGGGAACAAACTGGAAACCATTTCGGATTGAGGAGAGGCCAATTCCTGGTTTCATCTTGCCCACCACCTTTGCCGTTTTGGACTTACAAAGCCTGAAGGTGTTAGTGACGAGGAACTTGTTTCGAATGTAGAATGGGCTGCAAGGTCTTTGGTTGGTCCTTTCACCGAAAAGGAGAAGAAATCAATGATTGACTTCTTCGAAAAAACAAGTCGTCTGAATCGCCCGTGGATTGAAATGGGTGTTCAGTATGGAGATAGGGTGAAACCCTCCAAGCCCCAGAAACGCATGAAACCAATTGGAAATGTTGGATCCGAGCCAGCTGGAGCGACTCGGAGATATAAAAAGACTTCATCAAAAGTTCCAATAGCTTCGAGTCAGGATGCTCCTCAGGCGAAAACAAAGCTGCTCGAGGCTCAAAAAAAGGAAAAGTGCCAGTGTGCGACAATCTACCTCTGCACCTAACAAGAAACCTCGACTGACTCGGAAGGTAGATTTGTCACTTCTAGATAGTCCTGAAGCCGAAGCTGAAGCTGATAAGAGAAAGAAGCTATTGAGGCAGCTTGCGGACTTCTTGGAATTGCTGGCATTGTTGGCGATGACCTCGGCACATCGGGGTTCATGAAGGACTTGGCAGGCACTTCTGCTGCTTCGGGTGAAGGTTTGTTTGTTCCTTTCATGAAATGCCCCGGTGCTAGAATGAGCCTCACAGGTTCAATAGCAAGTGTTGTTTCGAAACCTCCAAAAGAATTCAATCCAGACTTTCTTGAGCTCTTAGAGCATAACTTCGGCTTGTATTCCACAGAACCAGCCGTCGAAGTCGTGGATGTTGAGAAAGATAAAGTAGCTGAGGCCAACCTCGAGGTCAGATATTTTAGTTGTACTGTACTTGACCACTGAATTTCTTTTATTGTTTTTGCTAACTTCGCTTGATGTTTTTAGGTCGAGGTCGTGGATGTGAAGGGTAAGAAGATCCCTGAAGACACATCTACGAAACTCCCTCAAGACTTGGCTGCTTCTTCTTTTGTTGATCTTGATGAAAATACTGATGAGTTGCGAGGTGAGAAAAAAAAAAATTCTATCATCATTTCATTTTTAGTTTCGTTTTTGATTCTTATATTTTGTCTTCGTTTTTATAGGTTATAAAGCGTCGTTGGAAAATCTTAGCTTCGAAGAGCTATCTCGTTTGAGCGTCTCCACCGCGCACAAGGTTCGTGCTTGCTTTTTGGTGTTTTATCCTCGTTTCTTCCTTTCTTTATATTTAACTTACTTTCTTGTTTTCGATTTGCTTCCTTAGGTTAAGTTGATCAACGCGGTTTGTGCTTCAAAATCTAAAACCGCGGTTGATCGACTTCATTTTTTGGAGAAGGAGAATGAGAGGCTTCGGGAAGTCAACGACAAGCTTCACAAAGATTTGTCTAAGCTCGAGGACAAATGGGATAAAACAGATAGAAAGTATAAAGCCTTGCAGAAAGACTTCGACCAGAACCTTACTGTGATCGAGAACCTGCGTGATACTGTGGTTCGCGAGTCTGACGCTGCGAAAGAGGCCAAGACTAAAGTGACTTCCCTCGAGCTTAAGTTGAAGGAAACTGAAGATGCTCTAGCCTCGTCCAAGACTCTTGATGCTGAGAAGATTAAACGAATTTTTGATTCGTATTGTAGCTCGCTCAAGCAGTTCGGAGCCACTCCTTACGCCCTTCCAGAGGACTTAAATATTGACAATTTCTTATCTTGGCTTGAAGAGGAATTTGCTGGCCTCGGGGATGTATTTTCTATCGATGGCGACAACTTCGCACTCACCTGCACCGATGGCCTCGGCAGATTCCTTGAGAAAGAAGATAAGGATTTGCTCCTTCGGGTTTCTGGTCCTGGATTTCGCTTTGCTGACTTCGGAGATTTGTCCTCGCCTTGTTCAAAAGAAGTCGAAACAATGAAACGTCGTTTCTTGCGGGACTTCTGGAACGCTTATGGTCGAGATTTGGCTAAGGACTCCTCCTCGAAGGTGAAAAACGTTCTCTACATAACTTTGCTTCTTCTTCTCTTTTGCTTGGTTAAAAAATTCTAAGTCTTTTCCTTGTGCTGGTGGTGATAGTTTGATCATTGTCGCAAGGTACTGCTTTAGCTCTCTGAATGCTTTCGATTGTTTTTCGCCCCAGTTGAATTTCTGTGCGTGTCTGAGAGTTTTGAAGAAAGGAAGGCTTCGCTCGGCTGCTCTTGGTACGAATCTGTTTAGAGCTGCAATTCTGCCTGTCAATTGTTGCACTTCCTTAACCGTTTTTGGCTCCTCCATGGATGCCAAGGCTTGAACCTTGTCTGGGTTAGCCTCGATTCCCTTCGATGTTACAAGGCACCCTAAGACCTTTCCTTTGGTTACTCCAAAGACGCATTTTCTGGGTTTAAGCTTAAATTTGACATTCTTAGATTGTTGAAGGTTTCCTCGAGATCTTTGATGTGATCCGTTCTTTTGATGCTTTTTACGACGAGGTCATCCACGTAAGCTAACATGTTTCTGTGAATTTGTGAGTTGAAAACTTTTTTAGTCATTCTTGAGAAAGTTGACCCTGCGTTTCTCAGCCCTTCTGGCATTCTGACGAAACAGAAAGTTCCGAAGGGTGTTATAAAGCTTGTCTTCTCCTCATCCTCTTGTTTCATCCAAACTTGATGATACCCTGAAAAGCAATCTAGCAAGGATAGAATCTCGCTGTTGGCTGCGTCATCAACGACGCTGTCAATTCTTGGTAGAGGAAAATCATCTTTTGGGCAATGCTTGTTTAGTGTTGTGAAGTCGATGCACATCCTCCATTTTCCGTTTTTCTTCTTTACTGGAACAGTATTTGCCAACCATTCTGGGTATTGTACTTCTCTGATGACTTTTGCTTTTAGTAGCCTTTCCACTTCGGATTTTATTCCTTCTACCTTCTTATCCGACATCTTCCTCAATTTTTGTTTTCTTGGCTTTGTCTTCGGGTCTATGTTAAGGCTATGCTCGATTATGGTTCTGCTGACACCCTTTAGATCTGCAGCTGTCCACGCAAAGACATCCTTATTCTTTCTTAAGAAAGTTATTAGATCTTCCTCTTCTTGGGGGGAAAGGTCTGCTCCGATTGTGACCTCTCTACCTTCGATTCCTGGATCGAGAGAGACTCGCTTGGTGTCTTGTGTTTGAATAACTTCTTTTACTTTTTCCTCTCTGTATTGCGGTGGCTTCTTTTTGATTGATTCTGGTTGAGCTTCATTGCTTTCTTGTTTCGTTTCTGCCTGCAAGAGGTTAACGTTTCTCTCGCCTGGGGTGATCCCTTGCTCGATATCCCTTGCGACTTGCTGGTTTCCGAATACTGTGATTACTCCATTTGATGCTGGAAGTTTCATGCACAGATATGCCTGTCGTACGATAGCTTCGAACGTGTTGAGAAAACCTCTTCCGAAGATTGCATTGTAAGGGTAGTACATGTCAACTACGTCAAAAGTGATTCGTTCTGTTCTGGGATTACTCAGGTCCCCCAAAGTTACCGGTAATTCGATTTTTCCTAGGGCCCGGATTCTTTTTCCTCCGAAACCAATGAGTGGAGTTTCCGATGGTTGTAGTAAACTTCTGCTGATGTTCATTTGGTCGAAAGCACTAGCGAAGATAATATCAGCTGAACTGCCATTGTCTATGAGTATCTTTGTTAGCTCCCAGCCTGCTACATTTGTTTCGATGACCATGGCATCAGTGTGAGGATAACACTGGAGTTTGAGATCCTGCTCGGTGAAAGTTATTGGCACATGCGACCAATGAGTTTTTATCACTGGACCATTTGGTAGTATTGCGTGCACTCTTCTAAAGTAGTCTTTTCTTTGTCTTTTGCTCTCGAAATCAACTGAAGATCCTCCAGCTATTGGCAGGATCATTCCACGAGAAGGAATGGGACCCTTGGCGGGTGTTGAATTTGGTGCTGGAGCTGCTTGCATCACAGTTTCATCTTTTCTTGCTGCGGTGGATTGAATTGAGCTGTGCGCTTGTTGATTTGATTCGGACTGGGTTTGGTGCCAAGCCAAACGAGGCTGATGGTATGTTGAAAAGGATTCTGAATTCGTCGGGAGTTGTATCTGCGGATTTGGCGTATTGTGGGTGGTGCACTGCCAAGAATTTGTTTGGACTGCGCGACCTTGATTGCTGTTTTGATTCATTTCTTGCTTTACTCTGATGATTATAGGACATCTCCCTGTGCTGTGATCTGGATTTTCGCCATGGAACTGACAGAACCAAGATCGAGATTGGCTTTCTTGTTGGCCTCGGCCTCTTCCACGGCCTCTGCCTCGTCCGCCTCTTCCTCGTGTGGATGAAGAGTTGAAGTTTTGCTTCGCTGCATTTGATTCGTTACTATGTTGACCAGTCTCGTTTTCTATGTAGAAAACTTGGGTTGGTCTATTGTAGTTCTGCTTTTCGTATGCGGGCTGCTTATAGTTTCCGTTTGCTTTTCTGAGCATGGCTCTTTCGTTGGTTCTTCTTCTGTGATCATCGTCTGATCTACAAAATTTTTCCATCTCGTGGAAGAGTTCATGGAGGTTCCTTGGTTTGTTTTGACGAATTCAGATGCACATGGCTCTGGTCCCAACCCGTGAATGCATGCATCAATTGCTATGGAGTCTGGGATATCATCTGTTTGGGCCTTTAATTGAATGAAACGTTTGAAATACTGAGCTAATGGTTCTCTTTCCTCTTGTTTGCATGCGAATAAATCTCCCGTGGTTAGCAGTTGCCTATTGAATCCTTGGAAGTTTTGAAGTACTTTGGCCTTGAGCTGTTCCCAGCTGAAAATGGATCCTGGACTTAATCTCGTGAACCATGTGAGAGCCGGTCCTTCACAAGCTATGATGAATGATTTTGCGAGAACTAGCTCGTTTCCTCCTGCTGAGGCCACAGCAACTTCGTAGCTCATCAGAAACTGCCTTGGATCACAAGTACCATTATATTTAGGCAAGGTGATGGGCTTGTACGAAGTTGGCCATGGTGCATTTTGAAGGCCTGGAGATAACGGTGAATTCGAGTCGAAGCTTCTGAAACCCGTGTTGTAATTTGTTGCCTCGGTGTTGATTTCTCTCTCGGGCTCTTGGACAGTTTCTTTGGTCGTGTTGAGCTCGCTTTGGAGTCTCTGGAGCTCGTTCTTAGCCTCTGCAATTTTTCGTTTTTCCTCGGCTTCGTTTCTCTGGTTCTCTGCTTCTTTCAACAGGGCTTCTTTTTCTTGTTTGAGCCTCTCGATTTCTTGTAGGAGTTGTTCGAGGCTAGCTTCTTCTCGATTTTGGTTATCGTTAGTGATGCCTGGTTCTGGTGCAACTGTCGTTCATCGTTTTCTCTTTCAGTTTCGTGAGCTTTGGAGGTCCGTGGATTACCGGACCGTTGCTTTTTCTTTGGTGGCATCGTGAGTTTTGATTTCGTTCCTAACACGCGGACGGCGCCAACTGTTGTAACACGGATTTTTCTAGTATTACAGACAGTAATAAAGTCAAGGTTGACTTCTTTCTCGTTCCTTCAAAAGTTGTTCTCTACAGTTACTGTTGACCTGCTATTTATAGGGGTCAACCTCGTACATTTACAAGACCGTACTTCCCGCCAGAAATCCTATACATATTCTAGCTTTTAGACGACCGTTGCTTCCCGCCAATCTTCATTTTAACCTCGTCGCAGGTGACAGACTCGCTTCAGCATCATCACATTTCATGACCAACCTCGCAATATAGTCTTCTTTGCCTTGACTTCTTCGTTCCTGCTCGAAAAGACTTTAACCTCTTCGAATTAGCTTCACACTTGCCAGTTTCGTCTTGACTCCTCTAACTTTGCCTGCAACTTTAGTCTCTTCGAAATTAGCTTCGCATTTATCTTCTTCATTTAAAACTCTTCAGTTTCGCCTGCAAAAGTAAAAAACATGATTCCAAGGGGCGTCTCCCCAACATCTAGTAATAGATCTAATTCTCTTTGTTAGATGATTTTTTCTTGTGTTGCAGGGGTAATATTCTCCTTTGATGAGTGTTTTTTAGCATTAAAGAAATAATCTTTCTTACAAGATGAGGAATATGGTAGCAATAATTTTCGTATATTAAAAGAGTAATCTTGCATAGAAGTTGAGCAATGCATGCGTAATCCGCTGGGTATGAGTTTCACGCGTGATTTGGGCTATGTCAAGTTCGCTGGTTTCAACAACAACGGCTTCCTGAGGTAAGGGTAATGTAATTACACCCTTTTCAAATGCAGGTAGTAATAATTATCAGATGTAAGCTGACCTACAACAGGATGGGGCTGCAGACTGCAACGTGGTAGTAATAATCTACGTCATGACTCATGAGTGTTTCCAAATGACTAGAGTATCTTTCTAATGACGGGAGTTTTTTCAATTGACAATAGAGTTCTTTTTTTCTAGATAGTGGAAAAGTTATCAGCAGTATTATTATTGACAAGATAGATGAGGTACTTTTTAACAACTATTAGAAGTATTTTCCAAATGTTACCATTTTCAATTGACAAGATCATTTTTCAAATGTCAGAAGTATTTTCTGAGTAGAGGATTGTTTCGTTTTCCAAATGCAAGGAGTTTTTCCCACTAGAGGAGTATGTTTCGAATGACACGAGTATTTTCCAGGGGTAATTTTTTTCCAACTGTCAGGAGTAACATTCAAATGTTGGGAGTATTTTTTTAATGACATGAAATAAGTTACTTTTAAATTTAGAACGCTATTTGAGTTGACATTATTCTTTTATACATCACAATTGTTCCTCCAGGCGGGATTACATATCCAGTACATGCAATCTAAAATAAGAAAAATGGCAGCTAGAGTACAATGATAGACAAAGCACGATTGCTAGTTTCTTCAATCTTCACAAATACATGGATCCGGAGTCCAGAATTTGTACAATCTTAGCACCAGTATGGGCATTAACTGCCTGTCCCTAGCAAGCCATCCTGCCTACCAAGTTTGTCATCAAAAGACCATGGCACATAACACCGCTAACATTTCGTCCAGCCACAACTCAAGAAGCATCTGAAACGGAGAGGAAAAATAGTGGAGCCCAATATAAAGTAAAAGGAGTAGCTTTGGTTGGAGTATCGGTGGTTTCAACAGAAGTGAGCTGACGTGTTTGATGATTTTATGTTGAGGCCAACACTACTAGTGGCCTGCGGTGGGCTTGCCCTTACGGCTGCGTGATGACGACGCGGTACTGGACGGATTGGGGGCGGACAGACCGCCGGCAGAATCCTGTCGCCGTGCCCGTGGAAGTCGTAGGGCGCTGCTCCACGACGCCTTGGTTCTTCCGTACCACGACGGTAGAATCCCGCCAAGATTGACGTCAACGAGCTCGCGGTAGGCCACGGGTCTGTTTGGATGCCTGAATCCCGACAGCCAGGCTCGCGGGAGTCAGGATGAGTGCATGCAAGATGCAATGTTTGGTAGCCTGAATTCTCCGATGCAAGCTGTCGTGAGCAGTTGTTTGGATGCCTGGATGGTTGCATCGCCTATCTCTAACGCGTGCAGCCAAAGTGCTCCTGGCCGCACCAGTAGAGCCTGCATCCCGAGATACGTCCAAAAAACCGCATGGCCAGAGCCTGGCTCAGAGCCTCCTTTTGCATTGCCGGAGCCAGTTTGTGCAGGCAACCAAACAAATTCACGCTGCATCTGGAGAGCCTGGATGGCCCATATGCAGACATCAAACAGACCCTACGGGGCTGTTTGGTGTCGTGCATGAGACTTGGGCCAGGCCAGCCAGATGCAAGTGTCCAAGTTTGGTAGGCTGCATGAGCTCCTGGGACAGGCTCTCGCGATGTAGAAAGGAGTTCGCGGCCAAGCTCCCGGGGAACGGAACGATCGCTCGTTTCCGTCCAGCCTGGCTCGCGCGATGCGCAACGGCCACACATGGGGACCGTGCAGAGAGAAAAAACAGTCCGATTCAAGTAGGTGCAGGCAACCAAACGTCGTTCCATTCTGGCCTGGCTGCGTCGAGACGTCAACCGAACAAAGAGTGGCTGCATGTGGTGAACCTGTCCCCGCGTGAGCCTGCACGAGCCATGCGAGCCAGGCTGCGACGAGAAGAGAACCAAACACGCCGGTACCTGACCCTGATTCGATTTTAGGTTTCTCCGTCCTTCCGTGTGCTGGCTCGCGGCTTCGGGGGCAATTGGGCAAATACGCCTGGACCATGCCGGACTTTGCGAAGAAAGCAGCGGCTATGGTGCGGAATTGTGCCGAGCGGAAGAAAGCAGCGGAAGAGAACGGAGGATCTTTGGATGCTAGTTTTGTACAGTTGAAACTTTTGGTGACATTTTTCCAAAAGTTCTTTTGATGGTACAGTCATCTAATTTCCCTTGTTTAGTCCAGTCCACAGATAACAATCCGCCAACAGCCCATGTAGGCATGTACCCAGTCAACAGGCCCAAAAGAAACCTCCGACCCATCAACGAGCCAACCTTGTCTCAGACAGCAAAATGTCAAGAAACTAATCATGATAGACTTGACAGCCAACCTTGTTACCAATTAATTAGTTAACAGCCATTCTTTTTTTCGGGTAAACAGCTAACCTTGTAACGCAAAACATTTAAATTTCGAATTAATTAGCCGTCAAACCACGGCACAAAGTGGGATGTTGGCGGCTCTCCCTCCATTCCAATTTATAAATTTATTGACTTTTCTGGCTCCAATTTTTGACCATTTGTTTTATTTAAAAAATTATGTGAAATACTAATTTTTTTACTACTTCCTTTTTTTAATGGATATTATTTAAGAATGACTTAATTTTGACTATATTTTCATAATTTTTTTGAATAAAACGAGTTGTCAAAAATTAGAGTGAAAAAAGTCAAACAACTTATGAATTAAGATGGAGGTAATACTAATGTTACTAATCGTATTTTGTGAGGGTTGGAACGAACATGCTTGTAGTAATACCTATTCTGGTGTCATAAGTTTTGAAATGTGCCTATCTGACTGCACATACTTGCAGTACTGCCATTCTATTAATTTAAGTGGGTGTAAAACCGATACTTATCTTTGCGAGTTATTTTTGTGAATCCAATTCTGGGAAACCAATTAAACACTAGTTCTCTATTATTGTAACACCCTAATTTTGTTCATCACACTTAAAATCAATTTAGGCAACATAATTCTTTATATTTTTGTTTAGGGAAATATTAAGTTGCAAATTTAAATCTTGTCCCATTGAGAGGATCTTGTAGATGCCTAGAGGGGGGGTGAATAGGCGTACCTAATAGAACCTGAAAATTCTCTCTTCTCAAGTTGTCAGTGAAACCGGATCTTCCGAGTACTTCTAGGAAGATCCGATGATCGGATGTTCCAAGACTTACTCGGATGATCCGATGTGAGAAATAACCTTTGCTCGAGATTCAAAATCTAACAAGTTATTTGCAATTCCACTTGAATAGAAAGTTCACAGAGGTACTCTAAGAGCTATATATGATGATCAAATACAGCGGAAACCTTTATAGAGATAGATCGGGCAATATATAGCAAATATGAGAAAATATGAACAATATGAAGTAAGCAACACAAAGGGACACGAGATTTGTTCCCGGAGTTCACTCCCAAGGGAGCTACGTCTCCGTTGAGGTACCCACAAAGGGTAGAGTCTCTTTCAACTCGTTTCCTCCCTCAATCGACCACAAAGATCAAGATTGAGTCACTTACTAGATGATTCCACACAAGGAATGGGTTGATACAATCCTCCAAGGCGCTCCCACAAGCTAGGTGCTGCACTTAGTGACCTCTAACCGTCTAGGAGCAAGATCTAAGAGTAACAAACGCGAATCACAAGCCAAGGATGCTTCAAGTGCTTCTTGAGATGAACAAATGTTTCTCCTCACTCAAAGTCAACCCACAAGCCTCAAATCTCTTCTCTCAATCAATCCCCACAAGAATCTTGGCTAGGGCATGGTTTGGAGGGGAGTGGAGAGAGGGGGAGAGAGCTAGAAGAGTGTTTCCTGTTGAAATGTGCGAGCTAGGGTTGAAGGGGTGAGTGAGGGGGTATTTATACCCCTTCTCAAAATCTAACCGTTATGTTCTGAATCGGGCAAACCGGATCTTCCGAGTACTACTCGGATCTTCCGGATAGGCTTAGGTTAGCTGTGAAAAACCTAAGTGTACTGCCAAACCGGATCTTCCGGTAAAGAAAAACCGGATCTTCCGATTTTAGCAGAATGGAACCGGATGTTCCGAAGAACACAACCGGATCTTCCGGTTTTACGCAGAATGGAACCGGATGTTCCAAAGAACACAACCGGATCTTCCGGTTTTCTCGGAGAAAGTGAGTTTTGCCCCTTAGTCTCTCAAATTTAGATTTCATCTCAATATAGCACTTTAGCAAACTTGATTCATCAGACACGTCCCCCTTGATAGTACGGTGTTCCTATACTCAAATTCAAAGAATAAATTCAATTTAAATCGACCATATGAGCTTCACACCATATTATTTGAATTTGGGAACCTCCTTCATATATATCTTCGTTTCTTTTCATTTTACTCCTGCACATATCTCAGTAGAAGTATGAAACCTCCAAATTGTGGTTGTTATCACCACCAAAACCACTGGGGGGCCAAATGCACTTTCACCCATAAATATTTAAACAACATTTAAATTAGAGTCAATAAAGTTTTTGCTGCATTCATGCTGTTGCATATATTTTTGAGCGTTGGTTTGAATTTGAAAACATTTGCAAAAGTTTAAACTTAAATTCAAAACCTCTCTCTTGTCTCTCTTTTTTCCAGCCCAACCCATCCTTTCTCTTTTTCCGGCCCATATCTCGCGGCGCGGCCCAGTTCCTTTTCCCGGCCCAACCCCGCGCGCGCAGCCCGGCCCAGCCGCTCTCTTCCTTCTCTCTTTCCTTCCGCTGACATGTGGGCCCCGCCTGTCGGTCTTCTCCTTCCTCTCGCCGTATGCGAGAAGACTCCGTCGAGTCCATGGTGACCCCGACTCCGTGTCGCTTCCTTGGCGTTCAAGCTGGGGATTCCTCGGCCTTTATAAGCCGCCGCCCGAGCTCACGCTCCCCTCAACCCAAGCCATCGCCTTCCGCATCGCCTTAGCCGCCTTAGTCCGCCGCAAACCCTAGGTTTGACTCGCCACCGCGATTCGAAGCTCTAGGGACTGCCTTCGTCGCTTCCAAGTCGTCGCCAAGGTTCGCGTGGAGGTAACGAAGTCGCCGAGCCGTTTTCTCCTCTTTCTCTCGCTCTCGTCGAGGTCGCGCGAGCTTACAGTCGTAGCCGAGCCGCCATAAGGCTGTCGCAAGCCTTCTCCGTTGCGCAATCCTTGTTTAGATTCCTCAAAACGGACTCCCCACATCCCAAGCTTTCTCCCAAGCCAAACACGGCGAGGTTTAGAGCTTCTAGCTCGAGATTCGCCCAACTCCGGCGAAGATCCGGCGAAGCGCCGCCGTCTCCGTCGCCAGCGCCGCGCGGTCGATTCCAGCCGCTAGATCTTGATCCAACGGCTGTGATCGCGCCCGACTCGAGTCAAACCGAGCCGCGTCGGTCAGCCAGCTAGTTTTGCAGAAAAGCCCCTCGGTTTTAGAGAATCAACCCGCGGTCCAAGCCAGTTCAAAATAATTAGATCCAGGTCCTTTTCTTTTTGTTTTAGCCCCTGATCTTTCTAAATATCTAACCCGTCGTCCTGCTGTGTAGTTTTTCACTAAAGTCCTTTTGTTTTTATATAAAATTACGTTTTAGATCCCTGGTTTCCTTCTGTTTAAGCCCCTGAAGGAGTTAGATTTAGTTTCAAAGAAGCCCTTAAACCTTGTTTTAGCCATATCTTAACCGTTTTGAGTCCGATTTGAGTGATCTTTGCGCTCACGCGATCGTCTCTTCATCAAGAATAGTTTTAGGCACGTCTTTGCGTCTTAAAAGTTGTATGGTGTATTGTTTGCTTTTATTGATTGAATGCTTGTGCGAATCGTGTAGAGAACGGTCCGTCCGAGGGAGATCAAGATCAAGTCTACGAGAGGAGCCACCGCAAGTACTTTGAGGAGGCAAGTGGATTTCCCCCTCAGCATACTCTTTTTGAACCCCATACAACATTGCATGACAACAAAGTTTATCTTCATGTTCGCGATGCATTAATTTGATGGTCCTATGTAAGGATGATGTCGGTGCCTGATTTGGTCGCACCGGCACCAACGAGTGATTGCGGTGCTAACCACTCGTTTCTCTGATGGCGAGAGTGAGAGATGGGGGTTTATCCTGGTTCCGTCCACGGGGCCGTACGTCCAGCAGGGGTGCGATGCACCGGGTTACGTGTTGCTTGTAGTAGGGGTTTACGAGCAAGGTGGGAGAAGGAGATGAGCTCCTAAGTCCCAGGCTATGCGATGTGTGAGTATGGGCTGGTTGTGGCTACGTATCTGTGTATTCTTGCCCTTTGCATGGGCTTTCCCTCCCCTTTTATAGACCAAGGGGGCGGGGTGTGAGTACATGTGTTTGTCGCTGAGTGCACTGTTCGTCCATGCCGCGCACTATGCGAGCGGGAATCGCGCCTTCCAACTCCGCTGACGACATGGCAGGAGCTGACGTATCGTCCTTCCTTCTCGTGACGGTTCACGGCGTCGAGGGTAGTGTCTTGCGTACGGCGTTCCATGGTCTCCTTCGAGGTTGCCTTCGAGGGCGGCAGCGCGTCCGGCGGGGGGGTAAAGTCAAAGGAGTGGTTGGCACAGTGCTGCTGGCAGGGTTAGGTCTGGCGTGCAGCATGGCGCTCAGAGTCCACTGTTGCGAGTGGATTTGACCGATGTCCTCTCCGGAGAGCAGGTGATGGCGTGGAGCAGTGATCCCTGCTTTTTGACCGCGTCATCATGACTCTGATGAGTCGCGGTGCGTTGGGCGTCGTTCCCGGCGAGGCCGGCTCGAGCTTGATGGCAAGCTCGAGCTCGCCAACCCTCGAACGAGACGGAAACCACCCGCTCGAGGGTGGGGGTCGCCCTCGAGGCCGCCGAGCCTCGAGCGAGGCGGAAACCACCCGCTCGAGGGTGGTCGTTTACCTCGAGCCGGATGGGTGCCGAGGACTCGTAACGATGGCGGGCCTTTGCTGGGCTGTGGAGCCAGGTTAATGTCGTCGTGGGCCTTTATGCCATGTACTTTTGGGCCTAGATTGGGGTACCCCTTTTGCAGGTGCCCGACAGTAGCCCCGAGCTCGCTGGTGCTGATCCCCATGAGCTCCAAGGTTGGGGCGTACAGGATGTTGAGGCTGCTTCCGCCATCCATGAGCACCTTGGAGAAGCGCGTGTTGCCCGATGACGGGGTCGACGACGAGAGGGTACTGCCCGGGGTTCGGCATATGGTCGGGATCGTCTTCGCGACCAAACGAGATGGTCTCCGACGACCAGTCGAGGTACGAGGGGGTCGCTGGTCGGGCCAGCATGACCTCCCTACGTTCCCTCCTCCGTTGTCGAGGTTTCAAATTGGCCGCAGGGGGCCTCCCGTGATGAAGAACACATGTTCCACCTCAGGGTACCCGTCATCATCCTTGCGCCACCGTCCTTGGGCTGACCGCCATCCTTTCGAGGGATATGCGGTTGTAGAACTTCCGCAGCATCTCACACTGCTCGAGGGTGTGAGCTACTGCGGTCTTGTGGTACGGGCACGGATTCTTGAGGACGTCGTCGAAAACCGCCCCCACCACGCGGGGACCTCGAGGTCCTTGTGGTTAGGGTCGACCGCGAGGGCCTCATCCTCGACGTCGCCCGTTCCGCGAGGGGCTCGGGGCTTCTTTCCCTTCTTGCCGTGCTTTCTCTTCTTCGAGGGACCTTTCGCCTTGTCGTCCTCCGCGACGCTTCCTCAGGGCGTTTCCCTTTTTGTCGTTGAAGATGGCGTTGGCCGCCTCCTCCCCCGAGGCGTACTTCGAGGCCACCTCGAATAGCCGGTTCGCATCGGGGGTGGGCTCCTCCCCAATTTGCACGCCAGAACTATAGCAGGTGGTGCTCTCGAGGAAGGAGTGGATGATCTGATGGTCGGTGATGTTGGGGAAGCTCGGTGTGCTCAGCGCTTGGAGAAGCGGCGGATGAAGTCCCTCAAGGATTCGCCGGGCTTTTGTCGGCATCCTCGAAGATCTCACGTGTTTCCAGGGCGCACGTAGGTGCCTTGGAAATTTCCCACGAAGGTCTGACCAGGTCGTCCCAGTCGCGAATTCGGTTGGGGGGCAGATGCTCGAGCCATGTCCGCGCGGAATATGCCAGGTGGAGCGGCAGATTGCGGATGATCATGGCATCGTCTGTGGCGCGCCGAGCTGGCACGCTAGGCAGGTAGTCGTTGGGCCATACCCTGGGGTCCGTTTCCCCTAGAGTACTTGGTGATGGTGGTAGGCCTGTCGGAAGCGAGGGGGAATCGGGGCAGTGCGGATTGTTGTAGCAGAACACCCGCGTGCCTGCTGGCTCCGGGGCCGCATCCCGGTTCCACCCAACGTCGGTACAAACCCACGCGGTGGGTCCGGCTCTCTCTCGCTGCCTGATTTGATTCAGCATGTTGCGAGCATCGCCATCGTCGATCGCGCCTCAGGTGTCTTGGAGGCGTTGACCTTGCGGGCGCCCTTGCTGGAAGCGTTCGTGACTTCGGGCAACACTAGGTTCGTTGGCGTGAGCGCGCTCTGAGTTCTTGGCGGGAGCGCCGCGAGGATCTATGCTCGCTGGCCCTCGTTAGGTCCGGGGTGAGCGTGCAGAGGATTCCCCTCCTCGG